>CM008284.1:36256473-36609380 GCA_002319775.1 Fagopyrum tataricum
TGTATGTACAATATATGTTTTGGTTGTACTCAGCGGTTCTTAAGTAAACCTTTTGATATGTATATATACAGTTTGATGTTTTGTTTTAATCTATCTGTGTCTTGTTGTAAGATCTAGTGAACTTGTTGTCAGGCTAGGATCAGGATCCATTGTGAGATCCTAGCCTAGTAGCACCTCGAGTCTTACGGATTCGGGGTGTTACAAAGTTGGTATCAGAGCCTTAGGTTGACAACAATGGCACTTGCAATCTGCAATAAAGGTCGAATAGATAAATAAACAGAACCCGAAAGGGGTCTGACTTTTCAAAAGATTTTGGTTTTGAAATGAGTACAAATGTTTTGGGATAGCGTGTACGAGAAGCCATCACCCCTCTGAAGATCTCGACAGTATAGATATATATAGATATTATGTTGTGATTGATTTGATATATATCTATACATATGGCATATATATATAGCCTTTTGAGTTAGGTTTACGTCCTCTACAGATGGTTTAGATTAGAGCCTTACCTGCAGTTGGACGAGGTAGGGGTAGACCCCCTCTAGGTAGAGGACGGGGTAGGATTCCTATTGTTGATCCACGTGCAGCTGAAGAGATTCATGAGGACGTTGTTGAGAGTGTCGATCCTGAGACTAGGAACGGTGCAGCTGAGATACAGGGATCACATAGAGTCCAGTCAGAGGAATCGGATCGTGTCTCCATGGAAGGACCAGCCTTCCGCGAGTATATCAGACGTGTGGAGGAGGCTGCCAGAGCAGGTAGACGTGCCCTTGATCTGCCAGCACAGGAGGGATCATCTGAGAGATCCCATGGAGTTACTCAGGTGTCAGCTGTACAGGCACATGCTGCTGAGATTGCTCGAGTTCCGGAGGAGTATCGAGGGCCTAGACCAGACACTTGGTTGAAGGCATTCCACTAGATGGGTGTACCCCCTTTCACTAGGAAGGTGGGGCTGGAGGTTGAGTTATGGATTGGGCATGTAGACTCAGCTCTGGAGTTTATTAGATGTTCAGCAAACAGGCATATTGAGTTGGTGCAGACTCTGTTCAGAGACTTGGCACAACACTGGTGGAGATTTGTACGGGGTCAGGTTAGTAGCTATGACCAGATGAGGACCATGATCAGAGAGCGTTTCTGCCCTGCCTCACTCAGGAGGGAGAAACTGCGGGATTTTGTTGAGGCTGGATTTGAGGATGTACCAGTCTCAGAGGCTATCAGGAGATTCCAGGAGGAGTTGGCTTTGTTGGGTCCAGTTGCACCTCCTGCAGATCAGCATGTATATCTTTTCTCCCGATGACTGAGGGATATTACCCGAACTTACATGGCAGGGTTTCACTGTGAGACCTTGGTCGATTACTAGGACCGGGCTTCTGATTATGAGAAAGAGAGAGAGCTGGACAGAGGAGAGCTTCTCAGACCGGAGGTCCGAGAAGAGATAGTGTACTAGGTAGACCAGTGGTACTGGTGGTGCTGCTAGTGTCGGGCGAGGCCAGAGTCGCTAGAGTCATCCCTCATCTGCACCGACTGCAGATAAGGGACGTCAGTGCTTCAACTATGGTGGTTATGGACACATTCGATCAGAGTGTACGAGGCAGACACTGATGTGTTACACTTGTGGCAGACCAGGTTATAGGGCTGTCTTCTGCCGATAGGGTGGAGCTTCATCTCAACAGGGTTCTTCTCCTGCCAGTGTAGCCGGAGGTGGACAGAGGCCACCTCAGCAGCAGCAGATGTAGGGACAACAGAGAGTCCTAGATTGCCATACGACTCAGGGATCTGCTCTTGGGCTGAGTAGAGACAGAGGTCGTGGTGGGAGTATCACGGACACTAGAGGACCACAGGGTCGAGTTTTTGAGTTGGGGAGTGCAGAGGAGCCAGCTGCACCGACTGCTACAGGTACCATTCTGATTCATGGTTTACCTGTTAGAGTCTTATTTGATATTGGAGCTACGCATTCTTTTATTTCTGATGCCTGTNTGTTGAGCGTCTGAGTCTAGATACGACTGAGAAGATACCCTTTAGTATAAGGTTACCCGATGGTAGTAGGGTCAGAGGTACCCGTGAGATTCGTGACTGTCCCATTTTTGTAGGGACCCGTGTATTGCTCGTGGACTTCTTTGTCATGCCATTAGTGCATAAAGAAGTCATTTTAGGCATGGATTAGATGGATAGGCATCAGGCAGTCTTAGATGTAGGTAGGAGGACGGTTACCCTCTCTACCGAGTTAGGACAAATAGAGGTTTTCCGAGGTTGGGACCTTGGAAAATCAGGCATGGTTATCAGTGCGATACGGGCAGCAAGACTGATTGCACAGGTTGTGAGGCCTTTTGTTGTTATGCCATGAAGGAGGGGGAGAGTCCAGCGCTAGAGGATATCCCAATTGTCTGTGATTTTGCAGATGTATTTGCTGAGCCGTCCAGTTTACCGCCTCAGAGGAGTGTGGATTTTGGCATTGATTTAGAGCCTAGTACGAGACCGATCTCGAAGGCCCCATACCGGATGGCGCATGTCGAGATGTTAAAGCTGAAGAAGCAACTCGAGGAGTTGGCTGAGAAAGGTTTTATCCGCCCTAGCGTATCCCCATGGGGAGCACCTGTCCTCTTCGTACGGAAGAAGGACGGATCGTTGAGATTATGCATAGATTACAAAGAGCTGAACAAGGTGACCATCAAGAACAAGTATACACTGCCTCGTATTGATGACTTGTTAGATCACCTTTAGGGAGCGACAGTATTCTCCAAGATTGACCTGCGCTCAGGATATCACCAGTTGAGGGTGAGAGAGCAGGATGTGCACAGGACAACATTCTGGACCAGATATGAACACTACTAATTTTTAGTGATGCCATTTGGGCTTACGAATGCCCCAACAGTCTTTATGGAGTTGATGAACAGTATCTTCATCGACTTCCTGGATCAGTTTGTGGTGGTCTTCATTGATGATATTTTGGTGTACTCTCGCAGCCGAGAGGAGCATGCAGGGCAGCTGAGGACTGTGCTACAGGTTCTACGGGATAAAGAACTTTATGCTAAGTTCTCTAAGTGCGAGTTCTGGATGCCAGAGGTAGCATTCCCGGGTCACATTGTATCCGCCGAGGAGATCAAGGTTGATCCGGCGAAGATAGAGGTCGTAGCCGCATGGACTACACCGACGAACGTCAAGGAAGTACGCAGCTTTCTTGGCTTAGCCGGTTATTACCGACGCTTTGTGGAGGGATTTTCTGTGATTGCCCGTCCACTGACGAGTCTGCTGAGGAAGACTACCAGATTTGTGTGGTCTGATCAGTGCATGTAGAGTTTTGAGAAGCTGAAGAGACGTATGACTTCTGCTCTTGTTTTGGAACAGCCAGAGGGTACAGAGGATTTTGTGGTATACAATGATGCATCCAAGCTAGGCTTGGGATGTGTGTTGATGCAGCGGGGCAGAGTGATTGCATATGCGTCTAGATGGCTGAAGACGTATGAGGAGAACTACCCGACTCATGATCAGGAGTTGGCAGCGGTAGTTCATGCACTGAAGATCTGGAGACATTACATGTATGGTGTTACATGTCAGCTCTTCACAGACCATCAGAGTCTGAAGTATATTTTCACGCAGCGGGAATTGAATAACCGCCAGCTTAGGTGGCTTGAGCTGATCAAGGATTTTGATCCGGAGATTCTATATCATCCGGGGAAGGCGAACGTTGTCGCCGACGCCCTGAGTAGGAAGACGCCTCGAGAGCAGGCGATTGTGAGGCTGACAGTTCAGCATCAGTTGCAAAGAGATCTGATCTGGTTAGAGTTGGACATCCAGTTTCCTGATGAGGATGCCCAGCTGCGTACTTTAGAGGTTCTTCCTGATCTGTTGGGTGAGATTCAACAGAAGCAGGAGACCTGCCTGACACTGACGAGGATACGAGATAGGATGTCTCGGAATGAGGCACCACAGTTCCTGCTAGGAGTAGATGGAGTATTGAGGCGCCGCGGTCGCGTCTGTGTACCCGCTGATGCGGATTTACACCAGAGGATATTACAGGAGGCTCACTGTACGCCTTATTCAGTACACCCAGGTACGAGTAAGATGTACCAGGACTTGAGACGTTTATATTGGTGGGGAGGGCTGAAGCCCGATATGGCCAAATTTGTGGCACAGTGTGCAACTTGTCAGTAGGTGATAGGTGATGGAATCACTATCAATTTAGGTAGCTTTTAGAGTCGTTTTTATGTTTTCGAATCATATTATGTTGCTAATACTTTGATCCAGAAAAAAGAGTCTAAATGAAGCAAAAGAAGGTATTAGCAACACTTAGGAGTTGAAATAAATCGTCGAAGACAGGTTTCTGGAGCCACACCGCCCCCGCGGAGTAGTGTCACCGCCCCTGCGGTGGCACTCATGTCCAGTGACGCAGCCAGCGGTTTCACCTGTGCCGAAAGAAGCTTGTCACCGCCCCCGCGGCCGGCTCTGACCGCCCTTGCGGTGACAACCCTGAAGACCCACGCCGACTGCCGCTGCCAGCGCCTTCGCCCGCGCCCAAGAAGAGACATGTCACCACCCCTGCGGCCGACTCTGGCCGCCCCCGCGGTGACCCAGCATGAAGAAGCGAAGACAGCGCCCCAGCGCTCCCGCCTGCGCCCTTGCCAGCGGCCCTGTGAAGCCGGAGATCAAGTGTCACCGCCCTTGCGGTGACTCTGGGCTGCGCCTGCGGATCTTCACCAGAAACGCCAAGAAGTTGAAGAGTCAGACGTTCTAAGAGCATTGAAGAACCCGCCCCCACGAGAATGTCTAACCGCCCCCGCGGCCACGAAGAAGATGGAACGTTTTGGCCTAAACCGCCCCTGCGGCACCCTTGGCCGCGGGTGCGGGTTAGCGTCAGAGGACTTTACTCAGTTGTTTTCGTCGGCTTTATGGTCTTAATTGTGGCTGTTTGCACAGCCTCTTTAATCCATTCTTAATGGTGACTGTTTGCACAGCCTCTTTACACTTTTTTAATGCATTTTGTAGTATAAATAGAGCCCTTGGGTTAAGCTAGAATCATCTGATTTTCCCACAAAAACCTCTATATTTCACTTGTCTTTTGTAATGAGTTTCTAAGCTCCCTTTGCTACATTGGGTGGATTGAAGCTTCATATAAGTTGGTTGTAAGTTCTTTTAAATAGAAGTTTTATTCAATATATATTTGTGTTATATTCCTTGTGTTTAACTTAGTTTGTATGTTTATTTTCTACTTAGTTTGATCACCTAAGTTGTATAATTGCATGCAAAAGGCTAAGGTTAATTGGTTCCGGGTTCGGGTCATTAATCCAGTAGCAAACTCTTAGGTATGAACGGGTTGTGAGTATCTATGTGTAAAAAGGAATATAACTACATAATAAGATTAACGGGTTGTTTCTCTTTTATGTATCTCTTTATCTTTGGTAGAATGCTAACTTGTTGTTTGGTCTTGTAGGTTTACGGATTAGCAACTTGTTAAGTTGTGTTAATGCCGGTTGGCTTAATGCATAAATATGATCAAGATGAGAACAAATATTGAATGCTTCTAAAAAAGAACCAACTAAGTTGTATGCAAGCGGAAATCTAACCTAGTGTAGTGTTTGTCTTATTATTTTCATCCTCAATCTTTACTTCAATTACATGTTTGTCTTGTCACATATTACAATCCAATCCCCCCCTTTTTGTTACCAAATAAATAATTGAATTTAATAGAAACTTGATAAAACTCCCTTGGGTTCGACCCTTTCTTAATCGCTATACATTGGTTAGTATTAAGTTCGGATTTAACTTGATAAGTTTATTATAACGACCTTAGGAAATACGCTTGTCAAATTTGGCGCCGTTGCCGGGGAGTTTAGTTTTTGTTTTTATTATTTTTGATTATTGATTATTGGTTTGGACCATTTTCATGGTTCGAACCCTTGCTACTAACTTAGAATTTGCCCCTTTTGATTCAGAAATCGAGAGGACATACAATCGGCAAAGAAGACAACGTCGGAATGAAGAAGCAATGGCGAACCGCACACTCCGACAACTCACGCAGCCGGATTTGACTCAACACCCCTTGCAGTAACCATACCGGCAATTGGAGAAGGGGTCAACTTCGAGCTCAAGACGGGCTTGATCCACTTACTCCCGTCCTTCCATGGATTAAGGAGGGAAGATCCAATCAAGCATCTTGGCAAGTTCCACACCGTTTGCATGAGCATGAAGCCGGCAAACGTCACCGAAGAACAAATCAAGATGCGAGCTTTTGGGTTCACCCTCAAAGATGGGGCGCATGATTGGTACTACCATCTTCCGTCCGGGAGCATTGATATGTGGGACAACCTCCATAAGGCCTTTTTGGAGAAGTACTTCCCCGCAAAGAAGGCCAATAGCTTGATGAAGGCGATAAGCAACATCGAGCAAGAAGCGGATGAAACTCTTTATGAGTATTTTGAAAGATTTGCTAAGTTGAGATCAAGTTGTCCCTTCCACGGGTACTCCACCCAAGACCTTGTGTTGTACTTGTACAACGGGCTCTTGGACAACGAAAGAAGGATCGTGGACGCCGCTTGTGGAGGTAATATTCTTAACTCCACCCCTGAAATTGCTATGGAGAAAATGCAGGAAATGGCGGAAGGTACAAGGAACTTTGGTAGATCTTCTACCAAAAAAAGAGTCCATGCCATCAACCCCAGCCGTCCGGAACTTGTGCAAGAGATTGCTGAACTAAAGGAGATGGTGAAGAGGCTCACCTTGATGGGAACTACACAACAATTGAAGGCTTGTGGAGTTTGTGCCGATCCTTTTCACCCCACGGACTTGTGTCTACAAGTCCAAGATGACTCCGTTGCTGAGGTGAACGTCATGGAATATGGACAACAGCAGCAACGCCAACGGGACAACCCATATACTCAATAATATTACATGCCGGGGTGGCGTGATCAACAAAACTATCGATGGAGGGATCAACAGAATCAACAACAACAGCAGCCCCACCAAGGTATGTCCCAATCCACTGAAAATATGCTACAAGTTTTAACTAAGCATTTTGCTACTCATGTCCAAACCACGGAGTCAAGCATCAAGAATCTTGAGAAGCAAGTGGGGCAAATGGCGGAGGCAATTACGAGGATCGAAGCTCGATCCTCGGGAAACCTACCCTCCCAGACTGTTGTCAACCCCAAGGAGAGCTTATGTGCCATTTCTCTCATGAGTGGAAGGATCATCAAGCGGAATGAAGAACCAGGGACGATTAACCAACCTTCTGTTGGTCAACCACCCCTGCGCATGGAGGATGCCGCCCCTGCGGCTGAAGTCACCCCGCACCCGCGGCTTAACCACTCTGCCCCTGCGGCCAGCAATGCAGAAAGTGCTCTAGAGGAAGATCCTTACGTCCGTCCTAACTTTTCACCCCTCTATGCTGAGAAACCGCCAGCACCCTTCCCCGAGGCACTCAAGGAGAGAAGAGTGATAGAAGACAAAGAACTCTTTGAGACCTTCTCAAAGTGTGAGGTAAACATTCCTCTCCTTAAACTCGTGAAAAGTGTGCCTAAGTATGCTCGATTCTTGAAGGAACTTTGTACCATCAAGAGGAAGCAGAAGATGAAGGGAACACAAAAGGGAAGTGAGAAGGAGCACGTGTCCGCTGTTTTCCAAATCCAAATGCCTGGAAAACATAGTGATCCGGGTATGGTAAGTGTTCCTTGTGTCATAGGCGATACTCGCTTTGACAAAGTTATGCTTGATTTGGGTGCTTCTATAAATGTCCTGCCTTTTTCCATCTATCAATCTCCAGGCTTAGGACCTTTGCATGAAACACGGACTATAGTACAACTAGCTGACGGATCTAATATCCACCCTAAGGGCATAATTGAAGATGTTCTTATCAAAATTGATAAGCTAATCTTCCCTGCGGATTTCTAAGTTATTGATATGGAAAATAGCATGCACACCATCATGTTAAGTAGGCCTTTTCTAATAACGGCTAGAACAAAATTTGACTATGTTGATGGAAACCTTACTATGGAGTTTAATGATGAGGTTGTTGAATTGATTTGTTTAAATCTCTTAAGAATCCCATTAATACTCCTTCTTTGTGTTCCATTAATAATGATATGCCCATAGAAAAAGTTTCCTATGATGACAACGCTAATTGTATGGAAAAGCATGTGAAGTTGGCCTCGAAAGTGGATTTGCAAGATGACCACAACAAAACAAACAAAAATGATAAATTGGCCATTGTCCTCGAAAGTGGATTTGCAAGATGACCACAACTCAGCACGGAATGCGAAGTTTTCCAACAGAAACGAGCAAGGAAGATCTAGGAGAGAAGAGAAACGCTCATATCATGAACGGAAATGAAGGAACGAGCTCTCCAAATCAAGCAATTGATCCGGGAGAGGTCATTGAGGCATGATCAGGTGTCTTACGTCAAGCCAACAACGTAAAACAAAGGCGTTGCTTGGGAGGCAACCCGAGAAAATAAGAAGAGGAGGTTCTGACGTTCTGCCAAGAAAACCGCACCTGCGGCCATGTGCCACCGCCCCCGCGTGACACTACGCTCCCAGCCCGCCCCCGGCGTTGAGCCAGCGCAAGCACAAGGCTGTCACCGCCCCCGCGGTGACAGACCCCCGCACCGCGGATTTTTCCTTGACGAACGTTTCCAGC
Source organism: Fagopyrum tataricum (assembly GCA_002319775.1). Lineage (NCBI taxonomy): Eukaryota > Viridiplantae > Streptophyta > Magnoliopsida > Caryophyllales > Polygonaceae > Fagopyrum > Fagopyrum tataricum. Next base: position 36,265,102 of record CM008284.1, read on the forward strand.
GCCGCACCCGGCGTTGAGCCTGCATCTCCGCTTCCCTTGTCACCGCCCCCGCGGTGACAAGCCCCGGCCCCTGCGGGTTCACCCAGAAAAGAAAAAAAATTGGATCGGGATTAAAACCTATCCCACTATCCTCCCTCACTCCTCCTCACATATCTCCCTCGAAAAAACACTCTCACTCACCAGCCCTCACCACGCCCCCGCGCCGTCCTAGCACTTCCTTACGCCACCCTACCACCCTGCCACCACGCCCCTGCGCCACCATCACGACGCCCCTGCGCCACACATCCTTCCTCTCCTTTCCTCCAACCGGCTGCACATTTCCCTAACCCACATTCTCACAAACCCTAAACCTAATCTATCACCACCACTCACAACCCTTCAAAACCACCGTCAACTACCGTCGGAAGCACCAACGGACGCCTGACAAGCACCACAGGAGCGGCCACCAGCGAATTGTCACGAGTTGGTTTCCTGTCTTCGCCCGCCCCCGCGCCTACGTTGTCTCCGCGACCGCGCCTCACCGTCCCGCGGGTCTTCAAACCGCATCTGCGGGAAACACAACAGAAGGTCGTCTACTTCCTTTTCTTTGTAAAATTCTAATTCTTTTGCTTGGACTTGCTGCTAGAATGGATTCAACAAGAAAATTTAAGATGAATGAGAGGGAAAAGGCACAGTATGAGATCGTGCAAGACCGACAAATCTTTGCAACTCGGTTCTTACATGTTCCGACCTTAGAAAGATTGGGCATGTTGGAAAGTATGCAGTCTTTCTTGAGCAATGTTAGACTCAGGGATTTCCTTGGAAGGAGTGCCCGAACATATCCCGAACTGACAAGACAGTTCGTGGCTACGTTCACCATGGAAAAGGAAGACCAAATCTGCACCAGCCTTACTTTCAAATTCAACATAAGGAAATACACGGTGAATTTTGCACAACTGCAGGAGGCTTTTGGGGTTTCTAAATACCCCTCTGAAAAATGGTGGGAGACGGCCCCTACACCCGACTTGTTTGCATTTTGGCGAGCTGCTACCGGCTCCGACTTTCAAGCGGGGGGTGAGTACAACAACAAACTCACTCACCACTACTTGAGGCTCCTATCCAAGATTTTTATGTGTGTATTCTGTGGACACAAGGAGGAGAACAAGGTCGCCCTCAAGGACCTCCCCTTACTATATACCTGTGTTTCGGCATGTGACACCGTGCCGGATTGGATTACCCTCTTCCTTACCGCTTTGAAGTGAATTAGGAAGAACGAGCCGCGTGACATTGTTGGAGGTGGGATCATCTCCTTGATTGCAGAGCAGGTCATGAACTTGACCGAGCTGGAGGATGGGTTAGCAATCCCATTTTACGACGAGGCTCTTCTACGGCGCTGCAAGCTCTTGAGGAGGGATGGTGAGAACCTCTTCTAGTTGTCTTTTGCAGATGGGAGTCACATCACCTACCTGCCCCGGCCACTAACTTTAAGAGATGAGCTCTCCGACCTGTACATCGCCGCCGACCCCTACGTCCCGAGGCAATCACAGGTTGCCATTATTGAGTGGCATGCGGCGAGCTCTAGTAGGGTCCCCCATGAGGACCATATGCCCGATGATGAGGAGATGCCCACCGCGGCTACAGAGAAAGACACCACACACGCTAGTCTTCTAGCTCAGATGGTGGCTCTGACCACGTAGCATCAGCAGTGGCAGACCAGCTACCAGACATCTATGCTCGAGCAACAGCAGGCGTGGCAGGTGGATTTTGAGGGGAGGATGACCGAGCATTTTGACCGGCGTCAAGATGCTTAGTAGGAGACACAACAGCGGAGGATGGAGGATCAGCAGTTGGCTTGGCAAACCAACTTTGAGACCTCTTTCGCCTCTAGGATGACGCGCAGCAGGCCCGCCTTGACGGCTTGTACCATCGTCAGGAGCACTTTTTCAGCCACTTCCCCTATCCTTCGGAGCACGGTCCGGATGGTCCAGCTGGACCATCCCACTAGTGAGCCACCCTTTTTTTGCCCTTCTCCATGTTATTATCTTTGCTTTCATTTTCACACTTTGAGGGCAAAACGTTCTTCAAGTATGGGGGAGGGTATTTATCATGCATTTTATTTGAGTTATTTTGAGATTTCTAGTTTTTTGACTTTGTTTTTTTTAAATTCTAATTGTAATTCATATCAGTCAAAAAAGAAAAAGAAAAAAAAAGAAGAGAAAAAGCCAAAGAATTGAGGGAAAAAAAAAGAGAAAAAGCCAAAGAATTGAGAAAAAGGCAAGAAATCCTTGGATAAACCGAAAACCCGAAAGGGCGGTTTAGGCAAAAAGAAGGTAGTCCGACCAACTCTAGGTTGGTGCAAAATTGGACTTGAGGGATGTGAGATTTTTGGTGAGATCATCATGAAAAAAAGAAGAGTGGCAAGGTGAAAACCCGAAAGGGCTCCTTGGAAAAATGAGCAATACCGAGTGTAGGTTCTCCTTCCGGCGTTGGCGACATAAGAAGGGGAGTCATAAGGAGGATGTCCGGGTAGGTCACTCTTGGAGCAATAAGGAAGGTAGTTTCTCACATTTTCTCGCGTTTTCTTCAATTTTCTTTTTTCTCTCTTTTCTCACTTTCTTTGGTAAATTATTTTCTCTTTTGTTCCTCATCTTTCCTACTATACCATATTTCCTGAGGCTTATGTGCTGATTTGTTTGATGTATTGTTTACTCGGGACGAGTAAAGAGTCTAAGTATGGGGGAGTTTGATAGGTGATGGAATCACTATCAATATAGGTGGCTTTTAGAGTCGTTTTTATGTTTTCGAGTCATATTATGTTTGCTAATACTTTGATCCAGATAAAAGAGTATAAATGAAGCAAAAGAAGGTATTAGCAACACTTAGGAGTTGAAGTAAATCGTCGAATATAGGATTCTGGTGCCACACCGCCCCCGCGGAGTAGTGTCACCGCCCCTGCGGTGGCACCCATGCCCAGTGCCGCAGCCAGCGGTTTCACCTGCGCCGAAAGAAGCTTGTCACCCCCCCGCGGCCGCCTCTGGCCGCCCCTGCGGTGACAACCCTGAAGACCCACGCCGACTCTAGCCCTGCGGCCGACTCTGGCCGCCCCCGCGGTGACCCAGCATGAAGAAGCGAAGACAGCGCTCCCGCCTGCGCCTTGCCAGCGGCCCTGTGAAGCCGAAGATCCAGTGTCACCGCCCCTGCGGTGACTCTGGGCCGCGCGTGCGGATCTTCACCAGAAACGCCACGAAGTTGAAGAGTCAGACGTTCAAAGAGCATTGAAGAACCCGCCCCCGCGGGAATGTCTAGCCGCCCCTGCGGCACCCTTGGCCGCGGGTGCGGGTTAGCGTCAGAGGACTTTACTCCGGCTGTTTTCGTCGGCTTTATGGTCTTAATTGTGGCTGTTTGCACAGCCTCTTTAATCCATTCTTAATGGTGACTGTTTGCACAGCCTCTTTACACTTTTTTAATGCATTTTGTAGTATAAATAGAGCCCTTGGGTTAAGCTAGAATCATCTGATTTTCCCACAAAAACCTCTATATTTCACTTGTCTTTTGTAATGAGTTTCTAAGCTCCCTTTGCTACATTGGGTGGATTGAAGCTTCATATAAGTTGGTTGTAAGTTCTTTTAAATAGAAGTTTTATTCAATATATATTTGTGTTATATTCCTTGTGTTTAACTTAGTTTGTATGTTTATTTTCTACTTAGTTTGATCACCTAAGTTGTATAATTGCATGCAAAAGGCTAAGGTTAATTGGTTCCGGGTTCGGGTCATTAATCCAGTAGCAAACTCTTAGGTATGAACGGGTTGTGAATATCTATGTGTAAAAAGGAATATAACTACATAATAAGATTAACGGGTTGTTTCTCTTTTATGTATCTCTTTATCTTTGGTAGAATGCTAACTTGTTGTTTGGTCTTGTAGGTTTACGGATTAGCAACTTGTTAAGTTGTGTTAATGCCGGTTGGCTTAATGCATAAATATGATCAAGATGAGAACAAATATTGAATGCTTCTAAAAAAGAACCAACTAAGTTGTATGCAAGCGGAAATCTAACCTAGTGTAGTGTTTGTCTTATTATTTTCATCCTCAATCTTTACTTCAATTACATGTTTGTCTTGTCACATATTACAATCCAATCCCCCCCTTTTTGTTACCAAATAAATAATTGAATTTAATAGAAACTTGATAAAACTCCCTTGGGTTCGACCCTTTCTTAATCGCTATACATTGGTTAGTATTAAGTTCGGATTTAACTTGATAAGTTTATTATAACGACCTTAGGAAATACGCTTGTCAGTAGGTCAAGATTGAGCATTGTAGACCTGGAGGTGAACTCCATCCACTTCTTGTTCCACAGAGGAAGTGGGAGGATGTCACCATGGACTTTCTGATTGGATTAAGACCGAGTAGGAGCTTTGATGCCATCTGGGTTATAGCGGACAGACTGACGAAGACGGCACATTTTATCCCTATTCGGGAAACGTGGCCAGTGAGCAGATTAGCTGAGGAGTACACTAGACAGATAGTGAGACTCCATGGTGTACCGAGGACGATCGTCTCAGACAGAGATGGACGATTTACCTCGAGATTCTGACAGTAGATTCAGACTTCCCTGGGGACGAGTTTGCACTTCACGACTGCGTTTCATCCTCATACAGATGGTCAGTCAAAGAGGACCATTTAGACACTAGAGGATATGCTGCGAGCTTGTGTGTTGGATTGGGGACAAGTGTGGACGGATCATCTCCCACTAGTTGAGTTCTCATACAACAACATCTAGCATGCATCGATTGGGATGGCCCCATATGAGGCACTGTATGGACAGAGATGTCGTACTTCGTTATGTTGGGATGAGTAGAGCAGTGTTAGTGGTTTGACACCTGATCAGATTCAAGATGATGTTGCTCGAGTAGCACTAATTAGAGAGAGGATGCTGACTGCACAGAGTCGTCAAAAGTGTTATGCAGATAGGAGGCGTAGACCCCTAGAGTTCATAGTAGGCGCCCATGTGTTGAGGGTGTCTCCAACACGAGGTGTTAGACGCTTTGGCATTAAGGGGAAGTTGAGCCCCCGATATGTCAGACTGTTCGAGATTTGGATCGGGTTGGGAGTGCAGCATACATATTAGCTTTGTCTCCGAGATTAGAGGGTGTTCACCCTGTATTTCATGTGTCTCAACTGAGGGAGTACATACCAGATCCGAGACACATCGTGAGTTATGATGATTTAGTGGTCGAGTCGGACCACACTTTTATTGAGCACCCTATTGCAGTCCTAGAACGAGGTATGAGACACCTGTGTTCGAAGGACATTCCTATGTTGAGGATACAGTGGTCGAGACGAGGACCTGATGAGGCTACATGGGAGACTGAGGATAGTATCCAGAGGAACTATCCAGAGTTTTATGCCAAGATAGATGTACTAGTAGGATCGACGAGTAGATCTTAGTACTATCTTGGTGAGTGTTGTGATTACGTGCTTATGTGCTTATATGCTATGATGTGTTTATTTTCGTACTAGCTATGATATGATGTGTGATCTTATTAGATCTTGTTGTGCTAGTACAGTTACTGTTTATAGCTGGAGATGGCTCTTTCCTCCATGCTAATGTGATACGATTAGGGTTCAGTTGAAGATGGTTATTCCTCCATGCTATTTTGATGGACATAGTATTGCTGGAGTTGTTTTTCCTCCATGCCCTTCTGTTATGAGTATGATATGGCTAGAGATGTTTTTCCTCTATGTCCTGGTGATGTGATTATAGTATTGGCTAGAGATGGATTTCCTCTATGCCTTGGATAGTGATTTTGTTGCTGGATATGATGGTTTCCTCCATGCTCGTGTTTGAGGTTATAGGGAGTGTTATACCTCGGCTTTTGAGTCCGAGTGGTTTGAGGATTTCACAAGTTTCGGGATGAAACTTGTTTTTAGGGGGGGGGGGGGGGGGGGAGAGATGTAAGAGCCTTAGTCTTTAGAGCCGAGTTTGGACTGAGCCGCCCCTGCGGATCCAGAGGCCGCCCCTGCGGTTATGGCTATAATCCGCCCTTGCGGCTCGGGATTTCCGCCCCTGCGGTTTCCTGCGGCTGCAGCCGGCTTTGTTGACTCTTTGACTTGTGCTTTACCTTTTCTTTCCCTTCCTCCTTAAGTTACTTCCTTGGCTTCTGAGCAAGAGTTTCCATCTTCATTTCTCCAGTTCTCACGTCCTTCTTGCTTCCTTCTTTCCCCTTGATCTTGTGCTTGGATTCCTCTTGGTTTGGAAGAGGTTTTGTGTGGATTTTTGAGGTTGATGTTGTATGTTGTTGTTGCTGAGCTTGGGAGCCAGCTGAAGAGGTGTTTGTGATCATTTCCTTGCCTAGACCACAACAGTGGTAAGCTCCATTCTTATCTTCTTTCTTTCTTTCTTTGATTCCATCTTCCTTAGCTTACGATTAGATGTATGAAAGGTATATTGATGTTAGAATGTGTATGTATATGCATATGTTTGAATATGGAATGGAGAAGACATGATTTGATCACGTGAAGAGTGAAAGAGAAGTCGGGACTCTACGTTCTACAGAGTCGCCGCCCCCGCGTCTGAAAGCTGCCGCCCCTGCGGGAGCCTTGTCACCGCATCCGCGCCCGGAAGCTGCCGCCTCTGCGGCCACGGTCTCAGCGCCTGCGCCCGTACCTGCGCTTGCCTGCGGTTTGCCTTGTTCCGCCCCTGCATCTTTCTGTTCCGCAGGTGCGTCTTGTACAGGATCTACCTAGAGTAGTATGATCATTTCCTTTCCTAGTGTGAGCGGGTTAGTAGCATGCTAGGTATGTGTATGAGGATAGAATGATGATGAGTATGATATCTATATGCCGGTTATGGCTTTGAGGCTTAGTTGAGTATCGAGATTATGAGTTGGATATGATACTTATGGATCTTTTGGGTCTAGGTGTGACCCTCTTTGATTGAAAGGAGATTGATATCCTGTTATGCCTTGTTATTAGGCAGTGTTGTCCTCCAGAGTGGAGTGGATCGTGTTTGGAGTTCTTCGTGGTTGAGACTACTCCGAGGTTGAGGTAAGTCCATAGGACTTACTTAGCTACTATCCTTATATTGGATGTATGCATGAGTGGTGTGTGATATATGCTTGATAGCATGCGTAGTGATGATTATCGACCTATGGTTTAGTGACTGCCCATTGTAGGGCCGTGACAACTTGCCCTTTCATCCTGCTGGGAGTCTGGGAGGTTCTCTGCGGATCGTCTAGATCTGGTACACAGGACGGGCACTGTCTCCACTCCCATAGGGTACACGGGGAAGTGATCCCAGATTACCACTCCAGCTGGCATTAGCACCGAGAGGCGAGGGTTATATTCCTCGTGTCACATATGTTCATATTGGTATATATATTATTTGAGTGTTGGACTATTTATATAAAGATAATGAACTGGGTAAATGTGTGATACCATGATGAGATGTTTATGATTTTATGATGTGTGTATGTGCTTATGCTTATCTTATATATGTATGGTTAGCTAACGGTTTTATACCGCGTGGTAGATCCTTTGCAGGTTAGGAGAGCTGCAGAGTGATCCAGAGTGGGTGATCCGCTGAGGGCTCCGTACACTGGGTTATGCAAGGGTTATGGGATTTTGTATGTACAGTATATGTTTTGGTTGTACTCAGCGGTTCTTATGTAAACATTTTGATACTTATATATATACAGTTTGATGTTTTGTTTTAATCTATTTGTGCCTTGTTGTAAGATCCAGTGAGCTTGTTGTCAGGCTAGGGTCAGGATCCATTGTGAGATCCTAGCCCAGTAGCACCTCGAGTCCTACGGATTCGGGGTGTTACATGTATTACACAAGGAGAGAAAAGGGTGACTTTAGCGCCCAAAAAGTTTGTCTGCACAAACAATATAGGCATGTATTCGGCGTCCCTACCACAACATCGGCCTATCTCTTTAGACCCACTATGGAAGTATCTACTCGTGGAATCTTAGGGATCAAAGTGTTGATTTATAATAGTTAAAAATAAGGGGGGGGGGGGGGGGGGGGGGGTGCTAAATATACAAAATTTTGAGTGTCACGGATCGAATGATGGACTATTTGTTCGTAACTTGATTGATGCGTTCAAAATCAAAATTCATGTCGGAGTTGGAAGGATTGTACTTGGCCTCTATAAAAATATAGGATACCGTTAAAGACACAAACTATGGATTTATAACACAATAACATAATTTCTTATTTTTTTTTTCGAATAACGTAAACTAAACTTATATGGTTATATCTCAAAGCCTCCAATCAAACGTTTGTTTCCTCTAATATATCAATAACTCAAACGAAGTTTTTTTTAAAAACCGAAACAACTCGCCCTAAAAATGAATCAATTATTCTAAACTAGAAATCTCGATTTTTGGCTATTACAATTAAATTAAATATGGTTAAAACCTATTAAAAAAATCCTCATAAATCATATCGTCTTTGTCGACGTTATAGGTAAATATTCCTCGGTTGCTCCAATTTTCGCATGTACTCGGCCCCTCCTATGCAAACTCTTACTCCACACTCCATCGTGAACTGCTCCTCCTCTTCTCTCTTGCAAACTCCGTATTCGATTCTTATATGCCAACTCTATTCCATCCCGAATTTTATAAATTGTAAACTTTAGAATTCCAATAAAACTGAAAACAATTTTATGCGATATTATTTGTTTTATTATACTTTTGTATAGCTTGATAATTTGAAACTAAGTAAATTATTTTGATTTTATGTTTTAGTTTACGTTAGAAATTAAGACGTATCTATTGTTTATTTAATTTTAGTTCATAAGTTTGCAATTTGTTTTTATATTTCGTCGAATATTAAATTTAAAAAAATTTAGAAACAAGTCGGGTGATAGAAGTGCACATCACCCGACCCAACTGCGTGCTTCAATGAATTAACGAAGGCACGTTGGAAATTCACCTACCTTGCATAGTTGCATCCAAATTATGGGGCAGATGCTTCGCCCTATCGATCCCGATTTGCTATCTTCTTCTACCATGTTCGTCAATTGCAACTCTCAATCTGTGCATTGATCCCGATCTGCTCAACGGGTACTTCATTCCCTCATCCCTCTCCATTTCTCCATTTGATTGTATTCGATGAATTATTCACCTTCTCTTCAAATTCCGTCAATTTTGATCTAATTCTCAGCAACTGTTTTTCAATAAACGAGCAGTGTCTCGTAGCTCACTGAGTAATTTTTCTTCATCTTTTTATTTCATGGATTTAGGTTAGTTTATCTCACACTGTCATTGTTAAGGCGGTTTTAACAGATTTGATGTGAAGAAATTCCAAGTGCAATCGGTTCACTTGAGGTAAGGCCGTGATCTTATCATATTATTTGTTTGAATTCTTGTTATTTCTTGAAATGGATCAACTGAGACCTAATTTTGAGGGTTGATACTTGACAGTAGTGAAATCGTTGATTAGTTTAATAGCAGACTGGATATGTAAGTTTAACCAAAAAAAAGACTGGATATGTAAGAGTGTTAATTTTTTAGGGATTGATGATACCACGATGTCTGCAAATCAACAAAAAATGTAAGATGTACCTTGTTTTGTAGTGCCTAGTGTACTGTAGAGCTAAGTGTCATCATTAATAATTAAAGTGTATTACTTTGGAACCAAAACCTCTAAAGTAAAGTTGTATTAATTTTCAAGTTCTAATTGGTTGCTTACCAATGCTTGTAAATTGTGTATGTTCACATATATGATTTTGAGCTTTTCTTGCACCTATTGACTTATTGAAATTGTATCCTCAGTTAACTTTTATTCATGTGATTTTTCAAACATGACAAATCAGGTACAACTATGGACCATGTGAAAATGCAATCCGATGTTACTTCAAGTCGAGATAGATTCAAGGATGGGATGGATATGGCCTCCAGAAAGGATGCTTTAGCATGTGCGGTTAATTCAGAGATTGTTACTGTCTTGGCTGTCATGAGAAGAAATGTCAGATGGGGAGGTCGTTTTACATTGGGGGATGATTTGTTAGAGCATTCACTAATTCAATCTTTGAAGGCTTTGCGCAAGCAAATATTCACTTGGCGGGATCAGAGGCAAAACATCAGCGCTATCCTATACCTGCAACCATTTCTTGATGTGATTCAATCTGATGAAACTGGAGCACCAATCACAGGAGTTGCTTTGTCATCTGTATACAAGATCTTATCCCTTGATGTGTTTGATCTAGATACTATTTACATTAAGGATGCAATTCATTCTATAGTCGAGGCTGTTACAAGTTGTCGCTTTGAGGTGACTGATCCAGCATCAGAAGAAGTGGTTCTAATGAAGATCCTGCAAGTTCTTTTAGCTTGTGTGAAAAGTAAAGCATCGAATGTCCTGAGCAATCAGCATGTTTGTACTATAGTGGATACTTGCTTTCGGGTTGTTCATCAAGCAGGAACAAAAAGTGAGCTGTTACAATGTATAGCTCGTCATACAATGCATGAGCTCATTAGATGTATTTTTTCACATCTTCTGGACTTGGAAAGCTTAGGCAAAGACTTGAATAATGATGAAAATCTAAGCCAACAGGAGGTACTCCATATTTCCCTCTGCATGAATCTTTTCTTGTCCTCGTCCTGTCTATCTCTCTCTCTCTCTCTCTCTCTCTCTCACACACACACACACATAGACACACACTATATATATGTATGCGTGAGTGTCTATTTCAAAGTTAAATTATTTTCCTTAATTTTAATTTTTTATAAAAATAGAGGATTGAAGACGCTATATTACTCCTATTGGATGAAGGGTTCTGCACATTTGGCCCTTTGCTTGCACTGGTCTAGTTATCCTTTTTGCTAAATTCCTTTCATTAAGTTTATGAAAAATGAGGATTAAAAGACTCTATACCGCCACTATATGATGAAAGGGTTTTGCACCTTTGGCCAATTGTTTTAGCGATCCTTTATGGTATTTTCTATCAAGTGCTCTGGGTCTTTGGTTTAGAAGTCTACTTTCTCTGTATTGAGTGTAATGAGTATCCTTCTTTTGTGCAGATTGACAGGCTTAATCATAGGAACACCAATACAGCTGACATAGATGATTCATATCTTATGAAGCTACCTTATGGAGTTCCTTGCATGGTTCAGATACTTCATTTTTTGTGTTCCTTATTGAATGTTGCAGAGCATGTTGACACGGATTCCAAAACAAATACACTAGCCTTTGATGAAGATGTGCCTCTTTTTGCCTTAGCTCTGATCAATTCTGCCATTGAACTGGGTGGATCTGCATTTCGCAAGCACCCTAAACTGCTGAGTTTGATAAAAGATGACATATTCTGCCATTTAATGCAGTTTCGGCCATCTATGAGCCCGCTCATTCTGTCGATGGTTTGCAGCATTGTCCTCAACCTGTATCATCATATGCGTACTGATCTCAAACTACAGATAGAGGTTTTCTTTTCCTCCATCATATTGAGGCTTGCGCAGAGCAGATATGGGGCTTCCTACGAGCAGCAGGAGGTTGCCATGGAGGCCCTTGTAGACTTCTGCCGGCAGAAGACGTTCGTTATGGAGATGTTTGCTAACTTTGATTGTGACATAAGCTGTACTAATGTGTTTGAAGAACTTGTCAAAATGCTGTCAAAAAGTGCATTTCCAGTGAACAACCCTCTCTCTACAATGAATATCCTTGCTTTGGATGGCCTAGTTGTTGTGGTTCAGCAAATGGCTGAGAGGGCTGGTGAGGGACGCATTGGCTTAAATAGTGTTCCCAACCTTGAAAAGTATGCACCCTTCTGGATGATCAAGTGTAATGATTATAGCGATCCTAGTTGTTGGGTTCCATTTGTCTTTCAAATGAGATACATAAAGAGAAGGTTGATTATCGGTGTTGATCACTTCAATCGTGGTCCAAAGAAGGGTTTGGAGTTTCTTCAAGTAGCAAATTTATTGCCAAAGGAACCTGATGCTGAAAGTGTGGCTTATTTTTTCAGGTATATTGCCGGGTTAGATAAGAACCTCATTGGGGAATTTTTGGGAAATCATGATCAGTTTTCCATTCAAGTTCTCCACGAATTTGCACAGACCTTTAATTTTCAGGGCATGAGTCTGGATGCTGCTCTGCGGCTATTCTTGGAAACTTTTAGGTTGCCTGGTGAGTCACAAAAGATACAAAGAGTACTGGAAGCCTTTTCAGAGAGATACTATGAGCAGTCACCTCAAATATTAGCAAACAAGGATGCTGCTCTTGTGCTATCTTATTCAGTGATACTGCTGAATACGGATCAACACAATTCCCAGGTGAAGAAAAAAATGAGTGAGGAGGATTTCATACGGAACAATCGCTGTATAAATGGAGGAAAGGACCTCCCTCGAGAATTCCTGTCAGATTTGTTTCATTCGATCTGCAAGAATGAGATTCGAATGATTCCAGAACAGAGTGCTGGATTTCCTGATATGACATCAAGTCATTGGCTTGATCTAATGCACAAATCTGAAAATGCTGCTCTATACATCGTGCCAGATAATAAGCCTTATCTTGACCAGGATATGTTTCCTATAGTTGCAGGTCCAACCATTGCTTCCATTTCAGTTGTCTTTGATCATGCAGAAGATGATTTCAGTTACCAGACATGCATTGACGGCTTTTTGGCTGTAGCAAAGATTGCAGCTTTCTACCATGTTCATACTGTACTTGATGATCTGGTGATCTCTCTTTGTAAGTTTACCACCCTTTTGAATCATGCATATCGTGAAGAGTTTCTTCTATCATTTGCCGAAGACTCAAAAGCAAAGATAGCAACCTTAGCAGTCTTCACCATTGCAAATAAATATGGCGATTGCATTCGTAACAGCTGGCGTAATATCCTGGATTGCATCTTGCGATTGCATGAGTTTGGACTTCTGTCTGCATGCATTGCCAATGATGTCACTGATGACACCATTCTTTCTTCAGAGCCTGGGAATGGAAAGCCTCTTAAGAATTCATCATCTATGGGTTTACCCAAACGGTCATCGGGATTGATAGGCCGCTTCAGTCAGTTACTGTCATTTGAGTCAGAAGAGTCAGTATCACAACCTACAGAGGAAGAGCTCGCTGCTCGCCAACTCACTTTTGAGATTGTCCAGAAGTGTCAAATTAATAATATTTTTCTTGATAGCAAATTCTTGCAAGCTGAATCTTTATTGCAGCTTGCTCGAGCAATCATGGCAGCTGGGCAGACACTGAAAGGAACTGATGATGAAGCAGGTGCAGTTTTCTGTCTAGAGTTACTAATTGGAATCACATTGAACAACCGCGACAGGATTTCCCTTCTCTGGCAGGGTGTCTATGAGCACATATCTATAATAGTTCAGTCAACACTTATGCCTTGTGCTCTAGTAGAGAAAGCTATATTTGGACTGCTTAGTATTTGCCAAAGATTGCTGCCTTATAAAGAAAACCTAGTTGATGACCTTATAAAGTCACTGCAATTGGTCCTGAAACTTGATGCTCGTGTGGCTGATACGTATTGTGAACAGATCTCACGGGAGGTTGGTTCTCTTATAAAATCAAATGTCACTCGAATACGGTCACATATGGGGTGGCGGACAGTTCTGTCCCTGCTTGCTAACACAGCAAGACGTCTAGAAGCTTCTGAAGCCGGGTTTGAGACTCTTTCTTTCATAATGAATGAAGGGGCCCACTTGCTTCCTTCAAATTTCTCTCTTTGTGTAGATGCTGCTAGACAGTTTGCTGAGTCTCGTGTTGGTCAGGTGGAGCGGTCTGTGCATGCACTGGATCTGATGAGTAGTAGTGTAACTTGCTTAGTGCGGTGGGCTTATGAGACGAAAGGATTGATAACAGTTGAAGAGGCAACTAAAATGTCTCATGATATCGGCGAAATGTGGCTAAGACTAACGCAGTGTTTGAAGAGAACTTGTTTGGATAATAGAGAAGAGGTTAGAGATCATGCAATTTTGTCAATGCAGAAGTGCTTAACTGGAGTGTACGAAATCCATCTTTCTTCCAAACTGTGGTTAGAGTGTTTCAATACCATGATATTTACTCTACTTGATGACTTTCTTGAAATTTCTACTCTGCAATCTCGTAAGGACTATCAGAACATGGAAGATACTCTCGTGCTTGCCATAAAGCTCTTATCAAAGGTGTTTCTTCTATCAATCAACGAGCTCACGCAGGTAACAGCTTTCAGCGAACTCTGGATGAATGTTCTGACCCGAATGGAAAAATACATGAAGGTGAAAATCAAAGGAAGGAAAAGCGAGAAGCTTCTAGAGCTAGTTCCCGAGCTCCTCAAAACTACGTTACTGGTTATGAAATCCGAGGGACTACTTATACAGCCAAGTGCTTCTGATAACTTTTGGGAAATGACATGGTCACATGTAATGAATATCGCGCCATCTTTGCAAGCCGAATTGTTTCCTGATGCAGTTTCAGATCATCACTCACTCCATAACAAAGATGTTGAAGAGACAAACCCAAATCAAGCTGTTTCTTTGGCGAGTTTAGCTCCAATTCAAATTGTGGCTTCAGAGGGTTAGAGATAACAGATGAAATATGATCTTCCCTGAGACGTGTATCATAATAGGTAAATGATTCATCAGAACCAACTTAATCAGTGTTAGACAATCAAAATATTTAGATAGAATTATGTCAAGTATGGGTTAATCCTAAGAAGGGGTTTGCTAAAATTTATAGTATAGACGATGGGGCTTATAGCCCTAGTATAATAACAGAGATTAAGAGGAGCCTCTCAGTTTAGTACGCTGTGCATCGGCTGTTTGGCTAAATATGACTTTGTGATTGAACCCCGTCTTCTATGATTCATTTTTATACTTTTGTATTTGGATAGAGTGAATAACTAGAAGGAAACAAAAATGTAAACGATTATCCTCGTTTTATGTTTAGAATAAACCTCTAGAACATCCATATCGATAAGTTTTTACAAGAAGGAAACTATTTCAACTCTTATTTCATGACTCTATATTTATTTACAAGAGATTTTTTTTTTAATACTTTTCAAGATTTTTTATACTTTTAATTTTATCTATAATTATATGGGTGAAATGGAAGACTATGCTCTTTTTTAATGGTGAGCACTAAGTAGGTTCTTTTTTATATCAATGGACAAAATAGGCCCAATTAACTTATCTTTAAACATTAAATGAAAGGGCAAATTAGGAATATGAAATTACTTTAGCCCAAGTCCAATTGGTTTAATGAAAGCCCAAGTCCAATTGTTTTAATGAAGGCTCAAGTGTTTTAATAAAAGTTCAACCTCAATTGGTTTAATGAAAGCCCAATTATTTTAATAAAAGTTCAAGCCCTATTGGTTTAATAAAAGCCTTATTGGTTTAATAAAGGTTACGCCCAATACACAAGCTTCGAACAGGGCCCAATACACAAGCTTCGGACATGGCCCAATACACAAGCTTCGGACAGGGCCCAATACACAAGCTTCGGACAGGGCCCAATACACAAGCTTTGGACACGGCCCAATACACAAGCTTCAGACAAGACCCAATACACAAGCTTCGGACAGGGCCTTATACACAAGCTTCGGACAGGGCCCAATACACAAGCATATGACAGGGTCCAATACACAAGCATATGACAAAGCTCAATACACAAGCTTAGGACAGGGCCCAATACACAAGCATATGACAGAGCTCAATACACAAGCCTACACTCAGCTCCAATACACAAGCCTACGCTCGGGTCCAATACACAAGCTTAGGACAAGGCCCAATACACAAGCATATGACAGAGCTCAATACACAAGCCTACACTCAACTCCAATACACAAGCCTACGCTCGGGTCCAATACACATGCTTAGGACAGGGCCCAATACACAAGCATATGACAGAGCTCAATACACAAGCCTACACTCAGTTCCAATACACAAGCCTAAACCCGGGCCCAATACACAAACCTAGACCCGGGCCCAATACACAAACCTAGACCCGGGCTCAATACACAAGCCTAGACCCGGACCCAATACACAAGCCTAGACCCGGGCCCAATACAAAATATTAATAAATCTTAGTTAGTGGGTTTTGAACTCTGTATGAGAGCCTGTATGAGAGGGCCCGGTTACACAAGCATACGTCCGGGCCCAATACAAAATATTAATAAATCATGGGACTTTTGTTTAAAACTCTAACTGAATATCTGTGTAAAAGCCAAAACTTTAGGCATCAGCAGATCGCAGTTAGTTTTGTCTTTATATATGCTGACTGTTTTAGTGAAGAATTTGTTTGTAGATGTTGATCGGTAATTGGAAATAAATCATGTATTTTGGTTTTTGGATACTATTATTATCGTGATTTTGTCATTCATCATGAGTATCGATACTCATTAAATTCGTGGAAATCTAATTTTGTTGTGAATTTCAATTAGTATCTTGTGTTGATAAAGTAGGTTATTTAGAATTGAAGTGCTTCAGATGTAGAGTTTTGTATAACTTATCATTAAACTTGCGGATGCCTATTATTTAGCAGAAAAACTTTGACTACTATGGACTCTGATTTAAGTTCTTGGTTTGGCCAAGTGTACGGGAAAATTGAGGCTATGGGTTTGGAGGTAGAGGAGATTATCAATCTGGTACTGTTAGCATTGTTCTGTATGAAAAATGTTAGTGAATGCGACATAGTGATGTTCATTAATTTAATGAAGTTGAAAATTTTGTTTTTAATCTCAGAATGCAGTCAAATATGTTGAAAACCAGGTCAAAACAGTTGGTGATTGTGTTAAGAAGTTGTACATAGATACCATAGAAGATTTGCTTCCTGTATCCTCTAATGTTCAAGTGAATTCAGAACATTCTGATTCGAGTTCAGTGAATAATATTGATTCTGGTATTTACGACAAGTCTGAAAAAGATACCGAAAGAGAGGATGTAGAAATTGGAAGTGTGAATTTGATTGAAGATAATAGTTTTTCAGCTAAATTGGATGATGATTGTATGCTGCACAATCTGTGTGAAATGCAATCACAAGATCCTACTGTATTGGCACCATGAGCAGCGACAATAGCGAGACCAACCATAACAACAGAGATCAGAAGAGATTTGACGCTTGTAAGGAAGATGACGACAACGATGAGGAGGGCGAGAAAATCTAGGTTTCGCGATCGGAAAAGGTTCGGCCAAGGATAAAAAGCGGCTGATCGGAGGGGCGAAAGAGGTAAAGGAAGATCCAGGAGGGAGAGGAGGGAGAAGGCGAGGATGAGGGCTAAGAGGAAGATGAAGTTGACTCTGAAGTAGGAGAAGTTGCGGTGATACAACGAGGAGGAGGAGGAGGATGAGGAGGATCGCCATTGACGAGGAAACAGATGAAGATTAGGGTTGAGAATGTAAGTGTCCATTTTACTGTTATAACCTTCATATTAACAGCTTTTAGAATTAAAAGTTAATAAAAAATTAGTAGGGACTAGTTAGTATTGATAAAATAAAAAAGGTCTTATGAGCCCATTTTTCTCTAATTATATTTATTTTGAAAATTGTAATAAATATCAAACATCATCTAATTATAAATTAATACTTGTACTAATTATTTTCAATTAAATATTCTAAATATGTTAATATTATTTTTCATATATAATTACTTCAATTAATAAATGTATTAATTGTATGTGTTAAATTGATAAATTATATAATCAACAACAATATCAATATCATTTTAAAATTAATTCATTAATTATATTTTTTATTATATGATAATCATTCTAAACAGATTGACTATTACACTATATGGTAGAGGAAAAAAATATTTAAAAAAAAATATTAAAAATAAAATCTTGAGCACCATCTGTTGAAAACTTGTAGGGGGCAAAACTTTTTTCATCAAATCTGCGAGCTGATCAATTGATCTAGTGAAAAAAGGTCTTAATGGTGTCAAGCTGGATTTGATTTCGAGTTGTATGACAATCGATTTCTATATGCTTCGTTCTCTCGTGAATAACCAGGTTTGTGGCCATGTGAATTGTTGTCTGATTATCACAATACAAGTGTGTTGGATGGTTTTGAACATCACCTAAGGATGTGAGAAGGGAACACAACCACAAAACTTCACAAGTTGCATCAACCATAGACCGATATTCAACCTTTGCAGAAGACTTGGAAATGGTTACCTGCTTCTTAGTCTTCCAAGAAACTGGTGAATTTCCAAGGAGTATGAAGTAACCAGTGGTGGACCTCTGAGTGACTGGACACGCAGCGAAATATGAATAACAGAATGCCCGAATACACATAGTGTTGCAACGAGATAGAAATGTACCATATGCTGGTGCAAATTTGAGGTATCTTAGAACCCGAAGTGCAGCATCCCAATGGCTTTATCGTGGCTCTTGTATTTGTTGCGCAAGAAAGGGACTAAGAAAGCCAGGTTTGGACGTGTAATAGAGAGATAAATAAGACGACCAACAAGACGATGGTATCTCTCGGGATCACTTAGCAAAGCACTTTGATCCAGTTGAAGCTTATGATTCGGAAGAAGAGGAACAAAAGACGGTTTACAAGCAAGCAGTCCAAGCTCATTGAGTCTATCTAGACAATATTTTCTTTGATTTAACCACATGCCTGCAGGAGTCCTTGTGATTTCAATTCCGAGAAAAAAATACAGAATGCCCAGATCCTTCGTGTGGAAGCAATTATGGAGATATTGCTTAAATTTGTTGATGGTTGATGAATTGCTGCCAAAAATTATTAAATCATCTACATATATTAGCACATGAAGGGCAATATCTGACTTCTCATAAGTGAAGAGAGAGTAATTGGCATGTGACTGAATGAAACCGAATCGCAAGAGGGCAGAGCTGAGCTTATAAAACAAGTTCTTGGGAGCATGTCTGAGACCATAGAGAGACTTTCAAAGTTTATAGACTTTGGGCGAAGATATCAAAAACCAGTAGGCGGAATCATGTACACTTCTTCATCCAGATCTCCATGTAGGAAGGCGTTATGCACATCCATTTGATGGAGCTCCCAATTGCGGATGGTTGCAACTACAAGAAACATCTTTACACTCACAAGTTTTGCCACATGAGCGAAAGTCTCGGTGTAGTCAACCCCTTCCTTCTGTCTATTTCCCAAGACTACTAACCGGGCTTTGTAACACTTAGCACTCCCATCAGATCGATGCTTTATTTTGTAGACCCGCTTGCAGCCTATGGCGGATATTTTTAGAGGAAGATCAACCATGTCCATGTGCGATTACGTTGGAGAGCAGTCATCTCTGTAGTCGTTGCATCTCGCCAGTGAGCAATGCCTTTAGCCTGATCTAGGTTCAGTCTCGTCATGGAGGGACCTGAGAGCACTTATATAGGCCGAAGACAAATGGTTATATGATGCATAAGATGCAAGTGGATATAGAATACCTGAAGATGACAATTAGAGATAATCCGGCGCGCTGGAATCAACTGGTGTAACAACATGGCACACAAAGTCCTTCAATAGGACTGAGAATTGTGTTTGGCGGGTACTGCAACAAACCACCATAGGGTTAGGAGAGTGAGGAGATGTGGCGGTTGTTGGTGCGGTAGGAGCCGATTGTTCGGTGGTTGTGGATTCGGTTCCAATGGGAGTTGAACTGTGATCGCTTATTTGTGGAGACAGAGGATCAACAAAAGGATCGATAGGTAGAATTTGTATTGTTGTTGAGGGATTGATGTCAGTTATATTAGAGGTGGGAGGAGGGGATATGACGTCATACATGCTTGGGTTAGGGTTTTTCGGTTTGTGATTTATCGGGGGAGAATATATTGAAAAAGGAAAGTAACTCTCGTAAAAAATTGCATCCTGAGTTACAAACAATTGTCTTGAATCCAAATTATAAATTTGCCAACCTTTTTGTGAATTTGGATACGAGGAATTACGACTTCTTGATGCAAATTTGTCGGAATTACGAAGAATTACCGAACAAAAAGCAAGACACTCAATGACACGTAAATGATCGACCCTAGGTTGTTTATGATATAATAGCTCATACGGGGTTTTGAGATTGAGAATTTTTGTGGGAGTTCTATTAATGAGATAACAAGATGCAAGCACACATTCCCCCCAAAAATGTTTCGGTAACGAACCTTGGAACATTAAAGCTCGAGCGACATTAAGGAGATGCGATGTTTTCTTTCAATCCGGCCATTTTGTTGTGGAGTGTGTATGCAACTTGTTTCTAATAAAATGCCTTTAGAGTCTAGATAGAAATGAAGAGATAAGAACACCATAGCATTGTCACTCCTAAACTTCTTAACACTTACGTTAAATTGAGTTAGGGTCATTGTACAAAAGTTTGAGATAATTTTATTGACATCACTTTTTCGGTTTAGTTGCAATATTCATGTACAACGGTAATAATCGTCTAATAAAGTGAGAAAAAATGAATGCTCATGTGAAAATATGATGCGATAGGGACCCCAAATATCAATATGAATTGACTCAAAGATAGACGATGCACGAGAATTACTAATTGGAAAATTGTGAGTTTGTTTTGCCTGAAAAAAATATCACATGGTTCACGTACCATGAGATTTATTTGAAGGATGTCCGAAACATTGATGAAATAGAATGCTTGAATTCAGAGGTCGGGAGTGGCACAACTGCCCCATTGAAGGTGTTGTCATCCAACACAACCAGTAGACACCGTCACGGACTTCACCCGCTCCAATCAACATCTTCGAAGTACGGTCTTGTAAAACACAAAGCTTCTTAGTAATCGTTATAACACAATTGATATCGGTTTCTCGTTGATTAAGTGATAACATGTAACAAAGGAGCCTAGGGACGTATAAAACCCCATGGATAGGATGAGCCGAATTGAGCATGATCGTGCCTTTTGTGTTTGCAGGTGCAGTAATCAGGCGACTAGGCTGTCCAGATGGGGTTGAAGACTTCGGTTTTGGCGGAGCAGCTCCTGTTGATTGATAAAAAATGCCCCGGTCATTATTCCACCAATGGGGATATCCCACCACCTTAAAGAAATTGTTGTTCGCATGGCCATTTTTCGAGCAATGTTGGCCATAGAGTTTGCTCTTGTCTGGTTTGAAATATGACTTTTTCTTTTGAGCAGCAAACACAACATCATCTGTTTTGATTTCTCGATCTTTAGCAACGGACTTTAGACGCTCTTCTTGAACTGTCAAAGCGAAAACCCTATTAATCTTTTTAAGGGTTTTTTACACACAATGCTAGATCGAAGTGAAGAATAAAGGTCATCATCGAGCCCTATTAAGAATTGATGAACCTCTTTCTCTTCCTTTGCCTTCACTTGTTTACCGCGATGAGAAGCTATCTCGTCCCAAATTTTCTTCAGGCGGCTGAAGTAGGTTGAAACTCGTTGGCCATATTGCATACATTTCGACATATCTGCTCATAGCTGCATCAGTTTAGGACCATTTCCTTGATCAAATCGAGTTTTCAAATCGTCCCAAAGCTCTTTGATTGCGGGAATTAACGAAACTGATTTTCTAAGGGAATGGTCAATGCTAGCGAGAACCCAGCTTGAGAGCATTGAGTTGACGCTATTTTTAGTAAGGATAGTCGTCTGAGTTTTCGTCTGGTTCAGTAATGGTGCCGTTGACAAAATCCATCTTTTCTTTGGCTGAAAATGAGTTGGGACAACAACTCACTCTTGGTAATTATCATTATTGAGGAGAATCAAAGAGATCGATTGAGCTGGATTATCGGATGGGTGAAGGTAGTATGGGGAGGATGGTGTGAGGGTTGCTGGTGTTGTCATGGAGTTTAGCCGAAAATATTGTGTTTAAGGAAAAAGCATGATACTATGTAATGATATATTGGATGAAGGCCTGAGTATTGGATTCATTGAACGTTGTCTAAATACACAAGTGAGAGAATCAAATCAGCTTAAATATGAAAACAAAGCAGATTAATATCCTAATTAATAAGATCTTGGATTTGTTCTTATCATCTCTAGAGCGGGGAAGGAAATTCCGATTAATGTTCTTCAAAGTATTCCATCTTACGTCATGAGTGTTTATCGTCTCCCAGATTATTTCATTGAAGAGATTTGTTCCCTACTTACACGGTTCTGGTGGGGTTCTACGTCAACTTCTCGCAAGATACACTGGTGTAATATATGAATCGTGATATGATGGTTTTCATGTTTAGTTGTAATAAACGAATTTAGTCTATTTTCATATTTATTTATATATTTAATAAATTACGTACCAACCATTGTTTTTTCCTCTAATACAACCGTCTCTAATAAACTATGAAAATCGAGAGTGCAAAACGACGTCGGTTTCCCATGAACCAACTGTGAGGCTGTGAAACCCGCCATCACCCCAAGCTGTGCCTTATCTCCTCTAATACTCACTGTGAACTGAAAGTTTCCAAATTCCTCAATGAAAATCATCTAAATTAACATGAGTACCCTGCTGTCACCTTCTTCCTTCTTCAACCCGAAAATCGCAACATCTTCCATACCCACGCAAAATCGCCAACAAATTACCAGATTAACTTCACTTTCCACCACCAAATTCAACAGAAAAAGCTTCAGAAGGATCCATTCAAATTCAGAGAAGCTAGAAGCTCCATCCCTTATAGAAGAACAAGAGAATGGAGCAACCACAAGCATGGAGTTTGAAGAGAGAGAAAGCAGTGTCGACCCACCTTCACCACCATTAGCTGGTGGTTCTGCAACTTCTCCTGCCATTGAAAAGGACATCAAGAAGGTTAGGGTTTCTCAAAACCATCCCTTGTTTTGATTGCATTTCTGATTAATTTCGCATGCCGTTGATTGAATTTGATCAACAGAAGTCTCATGTAAAAAGGGGTTTCCCTCGTGAATCATAGTTGCTTTTTTTGGTTAAAGGGTGAGGATCGGTGCCTCCTGAATCATAGTTGCTTATCATGAAGATTTGCAGTTTTTTGTATAAGCTCGTAACTATTTAGCATGTTATTTTCCATAGGGTTTATCAATTGTTTGTATTTGAATCTTTGGTTTGAGGATGCATAATACAAAATTCGAATGTTATGTTGAACTCATTATCACATACATGGAGATAACGTGAATATGAATATTAGTTGTTTCTTTAGGTTATATGTTGCAAGGACATACCAATTCACTTGCTATGATCTTAATTAGCCTGTAGGTAGTTTGTTACTTTGTTATGATCATCCTAGACTTGCACCAACTCAAGAACTCGACCAATTTGACGCCAAAACTTTGAGATTATGTACCATAAAGCAACCAAAGCTGATATAAAACAACCTAAAATTATAGAATAACCCTGATTTCAGAACTGTATAACTCAGTACTCTATGCTGCTCGGCCCTAATGTGAAAGTACCTAATGACTTGATCCAAGATTATTCAACCATAACTCGATCCGACCGACCCAATTGGTTGATCTAATAATCACATTATTAGATGTATGAATTTGTTTAGAATGAGAGCATGCTTGAAAGTAGGGGCGAGTAAAAAAGTCTGATTATCGCTTCAAATTGACGTGCATGACAGGTGATTAATAAAACTGCAGCAACCTTTGCACCACGGGCTTCGACTGCTTCCAAGAATCCAGCTGTACCTGGAAGTACTTTGTATACCGTGTTTGAGGTACAAGCTTACATCTCCATGTTGCTTGGAGGAGCTCTTTCATTCAACCTAATATTTCCCTCAAACGAGCCAGATATTTGGAGGTTGATGGGAATGTGGTCAATTTGGATGTTCAGTAAGTTGTCATAGTCTCATCCTATGATTTACTTCCGCTCTCAAGTCTAATATTTGCATTGTGTGCAGCAATACCTTCCCTGCGTGCTCGGGACTGCTCTAGTAAAGAGAAAGAAGCACTCAACTATCTCTTCATTCTTGTACCCTTGATAAACGTTATAATTCCCTTCTTCTGGAAATCATTCGCCGTTGTATGGTCCGCGGATACTGTAGCTTTCTTTGCAATGTACGCTTGGAAGGTACACAACTACTCTTTCTTGTTTCACTTGCTTCAACTGTGTATTTCTTCTGAATTTACATTCTTAAATTGAATTTGCACTTCATTTGTTGCAGTTAGGTTGGCTCCAGAAAACCGAATGAAGAATCATAGGATGTCGCTCATCCCACAATTTTTGAGAGGTCTCGACAAACTTGCCTGTACGAGATCAACCCATCAAACGGAAAGGGAAACATCATGAATTGATGTATCTGTCTAAAATAAGTGCATGTTGTAAAATTTCACAGGTGATACTAGTACCAGAATTTCAACATTGTTTGGCTGTCTTGTATAGTATTTTGACTAAACAAGAAATTCAGTTGATCAGGAAAATACAGAAATTTTCCTGCCAAATTTTTCAATAGTTAGTTGAACTACCCAACTTTTGAACCGTCTTTCATCAAAATTTTCTTAAAAAAAAAAAAAAAAAAAAGTGGTCCAGTATGATGATATAAAGCTGCAGGTACGGATACCTGCTCAAGATCAGTACAAGCATTATCATATCTCTGAATTAGTATTTTATATTGTTATCTATACAACAACAACCACGACCACAACCACAAAAAAAAAACATCTCAATTACACAGACCACTGAAGATGCCTGCAATACAGGATTTTGTGTTGGTTTTCCTGCTCAGCTCCCTGTTCTTCTGGGCAACCATTGAAGCTTCCAAGTGCTCCATCAATGGTGAGACTCTATTCTTTCATCAACCAACCTCATCAGTCTTTTCCTAATTACAATGTGATCTTCTAGCAATTATGCCTTAAATTTGGGTTAGTTATGTTCTTCAGGATTTCCTCTGGTGAGGAACATTAATGAAATTGGACAAGATAGTTATGGGATTAAAGGGCTTACTCATATCACAGTTGCTGGATCACTCGTACATGGAATGAAGGAGGTACTAATTTATCTTCATACTTCATTCATACCTGATATGAGGAGTATTGAATTTCATGATGTTACAGATTGAAGTGTGGCTTCAAACATTTTCCAGTGGATCATGCACGCCGATTCACCGGCATTCATGTGAAGAAGTTTTTGTTGTCCTAAAGGGCGATGGCACCGTGTCTCTCGCTTCAAATTCAAATCAAAACTATCCCGGAACTTCTCAAAGCTTCTCTTTTTCTGCAAATAGCACTTTTACTATCCCGGTTGATGATGTTCATCAGGTTTACCATTATTTTATCAGAGATTGATATATGTTCCATCATATTGAAATAGAAAACTCTTACATGGCTACATCCACAGGTTTGTAATACGCATGCTTCAGAGGATCTACAACTTCTGGCGATTATATCACGTCCACCGGCAAAAATGTAAGTGTTTCTTTAAGCTAGCTTGGAGTTTTTATAATCAGCAAAAGGCTTAAAAAAATCTTTTAAATTTGGTGTTTTGTAGATTCATCTATGAAGACTGGTTGATGCCTCACACTGCAGCCAAATTGATGTTCCCTTTCTTATGGGACCAAGCATGCTTTCAAGCAACTCAGAAAGATGAACTTTAGCTTCAGCATCAAGTCTAGTAGAATCCTCTACGCTTTTCAAAGACAGCCATTATATGTATAAGAGTTCCCATTGGTTATTATGCTCTTGTTAGAATAACAGAAGACGTCTTGTCATGTCAACTTTTTTTTGAAAATTTCTTACATGCTTATTTCAAAAGAACACGATTCCAGATGGAACAAGTTTTAAACAGAACAAGCCCCCGTTTAGTTGTAACTCCGGAAGCGGAAACGGAATGAAAATTAATTTAGTTCATATGTGTACTTTGTTCATTCTTCCATTTTGTTTTCCTATAAGGTATCAAAACTAATCAAATTCTACTACAATTACGTCAAACCATAAAGAATGATTACAAAAAATTTCACGAACAAGGATATACATATGGACTAGATCCGTTTTCATTCCGTTTCTGTTTCCGGAGTTAAAAACCAATCGGGCCCCATAAGCAAACGAAACCATGTGACAGAAATTGGATACAACTAATGTATTTAGATTGCTAACCTCTAATACATTCTTGAATCAATGTTGTGGCTCCTTCTCATGGCCTCCAACCTAGTACGAATAAACGCCTCCGACCTCTCATCTATGTCAGAGAACACTCTTGATGGTATCCTTTCTCGACAAACTATGGTGTCTTCATCTTCTTGTAAACGCGTTTCCTTTCTATGCCTATTGTCTGTCTTAAACTTCACATGTGTTTCATTCTTTGCAGTTCGGGTTTTCATCTTCTTGCCCTTTTGTGTCTCGTATCGTCTTGAACCACCTTTCTCCTTGCCAACCAATGGTTCCGAGAACTCAATCTTGATCTCAGAGTCCTCATTGTTGCTGGAATGTTTCTGAGACAAATCACCGGTTAGAATCCGAGAGCTTAAGATGGCCATGACAAAATTGTAAAGCCTTTTACAAACTCCAAGAGGTCGATCCAAATTAGCCTCTTTGTGTTGCATTTTTTAGTATGCTGTCAACTGTCGTTAAACAGGATTGTGGTTTATATTGAGGAAATAGAAAGGGTTTGGCATTGTACCTATGGGGATTCTATCCTTGACAAGTTGGGTAAACAGAGAAAAGTTGGAGAATTTTTTTTTTGTGTGTGTGTGATCAGAAGCTTTACCTTTTTCATATATATTATTTAACACTGATGCTTCCAATCTGTCAAGGCATTCAAATCTACCTTGCTTGAGCTCGTGTATACCTGGAATAACACGCAACAATGTATAATGGTAGGGCCACTGTTGATATAAATAAGTTGGTTAGAATACCATATTGGAGAATAAGGCATGAAAGGCCCCAGCTATTAGGCCTATTTAGTGAAGAATAGGGTATGCACCGAAAGTAAGAACTAAGGGTTTCTATACACCCCTAAACACCAGATAATTGCAACATACAGATCATCAGGAATATGAATCGAAAAAACATGATTGTAAAAAATCTGGTTCCCTCAAGCTCATCCACACTTGTTTTTGCTTACACCAAACTATCCAAATCGGGAAGAAGAAAACAAAACTGTTTTAATCAACATCCATTTAGATAAACGAGCAAAGTAAAACCCAATACATACTTAATCAGCACCTAAATCATTCCAAAATTTTTAAATAAGATCAAGATTAGATCAATATGAAGGAGAGAAAAATCAGCAAGAAGATCTTACCCTTCATTGACAGAGAGCATGTGGTTCCCTTTAAAGTTCCCTTCACCGTCATTCACTGTTGTTATTTATAATCTTCCTCTGTCTGATCATCGTAGCTTATGAGTGGATTAACAGCAGGAACAATCTTATACCTCATCACGGTATTGGGTTGATAGTAAATGCAAATGCATGCTGGGTAAGTTCTAACAGATTATACAAATTTCCAATTCAGCGTAGGGAAGTCATTCATCAGCACAGGTACTTGCACACAAAAGCACAGGAACAATCTTATACCTCATCATGTTGTTATTTAAAATCTTCCTCTGTCTGTACCATCTAGACGAGAGCACAGAGAAGTCAACTGTATGTGCACACAAAAGCACAGGTACTTGCATGTTAGAAAAGCTTAATTTATCAATTCAGCATCAGAATGACTCGATTTCAATTTTACAATCTTACTTTCTCATGGATCACGGGTAAACAGTACCTGTGCATGTTAGAAAAGCTTAATTTATCAATTCAGCATCAGAATGACTCGATTTCAATTTTACAATCTTAATTTCTCATGGATTACGGGTAAACAGCAGATAAGTCTGAAATCTCAATGAAGTGATCATCCATGAAATTTTTTTTTAACTGAAGTGAATTGTAGTGTCACCGAAAGGCCACAGCATATTCAAGTTCCTCATTACTCGACAAAATCTTAATGAAGTAATCATTCACACCTTCCCAGTGATATTGTATACCAACGTCAACTTCGTGAATGCACTAATAAGATGGAACAAGCTTAGATTTGACATGAAAACAATATGGATCAAGCTTTGATTTCATACGTACTGTATAACAACGTCAACTTCGTTGGCATTAACGTTTTGTAGGCAAAAAAAAAAAAAAATTGCAACTAAGACCTGCATCTATGCTATCATCTTACAGTATACCTAATAGAAGCATCACAAGGATTTGACAGGAGGTGGTCTTCTCTTATCAATCATCTCTGATTGGCAGCGCTGCAGATTCAAGCCTGGTTGATTCAAAGAACGAATAGCTCACATCCAGCATAGACAACCTACTATCACAATCTGCCCACATCGGATGAAGCAGGTCATTCGTGCCACAAGCATAGTATGGTCAAGATGAGCAACAGTCTCTTAAGCTGCCAATTAAAAAGAATAAGCTGATAACTGGGTTACATCCTCTCTTTGATCTCTTTGGGGGAAGTAAAGTTTGGAAGATAGTCTAAACATTTATGATACTCTTCATCCTCTGAGATTATATTCAAGACAATCGAAGTTGTTGACGCATTAGGTACTATTTTCTTCTCTGCCATCTTCTGAAGTAGATTCATCACTTTTTTGTTCTCTTTCTTCAATGCAAAAATGTGCATTACTCTATTAAACATCGATACAGTTGGAGAAACCCCCTTGGATTCCATATCAAACAGTAAATCATTTGCTTCTTCTAATCTTCCCGCTAAACAGAGCCCATGGATCACAGCGGAAAATGTAATGCAATTTGGTTGTAAGCCTGTACGGTACATTCTATCAAATATTTTCTTTGCATTTTCAAGCATTCCAGATTTACACAGCCCACCAATCATGCAATTGAAAAAGCTTATGCACTTAAATCCGAGCCTTTCTAGTTTAAGGAATAGGCCTAGTGCTTGTTCAACACGACCATTCTTGCAAAGTCCATCCAATAGTATTGTATATGTCCATGTATCGGGCGTGAGATTATGAATATGAATCTCCAAAAAAAATCTCCATGCACAGTCAACTTTCCCATGTTGTAGAAGACCTTTCAGCAAGGTATTGATAATTACAATGTTTGGTAAAATTTGTTGACGAGGCATATCCCTATACAATTCAATAGCTTCACTAATCTTCCATCTTTTACAGTATCCATTAATCAAAGTTGCATAGCTAATAGCATCACGTCTACATCCACAACTTTCCATTTGATCAAACACCTTGCGAGCGTCATCAACCTTACCCTCCAAACAAAGGCCGTCCATCAAAGTATTATACAAACAACTATCCGGTGTTTCACCTCTCTCAATCATAATCTGTAACAACTGTTCAGCTCTTTCAGCTTTCCCTTCCTTGCAAAAATCATTCATCAGCACGTTCAGCGTAAGCTTATTTGGCCAAATACCCTTCTCTGTCATTTGATCAAAGAGCGCCACAGCCTCCTCAGACATCCCAGAATTACACATCCCATCAATCAAACAAGTATAAACAACAACATCTGGAGAAATTCCCTTACCTTCCATTTCTAATAACAATTCTTTTGCAGAATCTATAAGCCCGGCTTTACAGAGGCCATGAATCAAAGTACTATAAGAAACCAGATTCTCTTTCAAACTACCATGACCCTTTACCATATCCCTGTGCAACTTAATTGCAGCATCCAAATTCCCTGTCCCACAAAGCCCTTTTATCAAAGTCCCATAAGCAGTCATATTAGGACTACACCCTGACTCCTCCATTATTCTAAACACCCTAACAGCCTCCACAACTGTACCCTCCATACACAAACCCTTAACTAGAGATGTATAAGTCACAACATTTGGCCTAAAACCCTTCTTCAGGATCAACCCAAATACTGAAAACCCTAGAACTGAATCCAAATGACAGTAAGAGTTCTGCACAATATTCAGGGTTATAAAATCCGAGGCCATCCCATTTGAGCACATTCTCTTATAATAACAAATTACATCTGTGTAGTGCCTAATCTTAGCCACAGAACCCAATAAAAGATTGAACAACGAAGACGGCAATGGGGGGACTAACTGAAGCATATAATCAAACGCTTCTTTCGCCTCACCAATAGTGATTTTGCCAGACTTGCAATTGGTTTTCAAGAATAATTTCACAGCTCCGCGATTAGAGAATGTGGACATCGAGTTCAAGATGAAAGCTCTATCAATGATACAACTCACCGTCAAATGAAAAAATCTGGGTGATACAAAGTCACTCAATTTGTGATTTCAACGAAGAAAGACATAAATGAAGTAAAACTTTAAAAGGGCTTTTCCAATTGAGTGACTTTTGATACCTTGAAAAATATGTTGGTTCTATGAAGTTTAAAATAAATTTGTAAAGTTGAATAAAAACATGCAAACATAAGTTAGTACACTTAAGGTGATCAATCTAAGTGGATAAAAACATGTAAACATAAGTTAAAGGCTAAGAAAAATAACACAAAGGATAATGAACTTAAACTTATATTAGAAGAACTTACAACCAAATAGTAATGTAGTTTCAATCAACCCAATGTAGCTAAGGGGGCTTAGAAACTCATTACAAAAGACACTAGAAAATAGAGGTTTTTGGGTGGAAAATGAGATGATAATAGCTATAGCCAAAGGCTCTATTTATACTACAAAATGCATTAAAAATGAGTAAATAGGTTGTACAAACAGCCACCATAAAGAATGGATTAAAGTCTGTCCAAACAACCACACTTAAGGCCTTAAAGCCGACGAAAACAGCCGAGTAAAGTCCTCTGACGCTAACCCGCACCCGCGGCCAAGGGTGTAACACCCCAAATCCGTAGGACTTGGAGTGCTACTAGGCTAGGATATCACAATGGATCCTGACCCTAGCCTGACAACAACTTTACTGAATCTTACAACAAGGCACTGATAGATTAAAACAAAACATAAAACTGATGTATATATATACTGATCAAAAGTAATACACGGTACTATTGAGTACAAAAGTCAAACACAACTCCGTACAATATAAATAACCCAAAACCCACGAGTACGCCCTGTGTACGAATCCCTCAGCAGATCACCCCTCCAGATCACTCTGCAGTTCTCCTAACCTGCAAAGGGTCTACAACACGGTATAAAACCGTTAGCTAACCATACACAAATATAAGATAGGCAAGAGCACAACCACACATCATAAGAACGATAACACATCAACATGATATCACACATTTACCCGGTTTATTATCTTTATAACGTTAAACATGCAAGAGTATATAAATCAATATATGAAAGTAGGTGACACGAGGAATGAATATAATCCTCGCCTCTGCGTGCAATAGCTAGCTGGAGTGGTATCAACGCACCTTCCCGTATACCGTAAGGAGTGGTATCGGTACCTTTCCCGTATACCAAGTCTAACTAGCGTATAGAGAACTTCCCAGACTCCACTACGGGATGAAAGGGTAAGTTGTCACAACCACTACAATGGGCGGTCAATATAACATAGGTCGGTGACCAACATGAAGCATGCTATAAAGCATATAACAGACACCACTCATGTACACATCCAATATAAGGATGACAGCTAAGTAAGTCCTATGGACTTACCTCAAACTCAAAAGTATCTCGCTACGAGCAAATCCCAGAAACTTCCACTCCAACTGGAGGACAACACAGCCTATACAAGGCACATATATATATCACAATCCTATTATACACAAAGGGTCACACCTAGACCCAAGGGTTCCATAAGGGATCAATTCCAACTCGTAAACCTCAAAGCCGTAACCGGCATAACTATGTCATACTCAAGATCATCCGAATCCTAGCATGATACTAGTTCCCTCGTACTAGAAAGAAAAGGAAACTACTTAGCTATAAGTAGTTCCGGGACAACACGCACCTGCGTGAACTAAGACCGCAGGGGCGGAAGGGGTCACCCGCAGGCGCGGAAAGAAGAAGCCGCAGGGGCGGTGACACAGAACGCAGGCAGCGCATGCACGCCGTTGGCACGACGCAGGCGCTGTGGCACGGTAGCCGCGGGGGCGGTGGCTCTTGGCCGCGGGGGCGGCGACAGTGCAGAAGGCAACTTCGCGGCTTCTCTTCGGTTCTTCACTTGATCAAACCACGTTTATACTCTTCCAAATTCACATACATACACACACATACACAAACCCACATCAAAACCCTTAACATACATCTAATCCTAAGCTAGAAGGATTGAATCAAAGAAGAGGAGAAGGAGAAGAACAAGCACTCACCACAACTTAAGGCTATAGGCTGCAGGGAGGATCATCAAACACCAAGGCTGGCTTCCAAGTACAGCAACACATACATTAGCATCAACACAACAACCACTACTCACATAAACTCCAACCAAACTCTTCCAACCAAGAACAAGATCAAAGATGATGCAGGAGAAGCAAGAAGGACGTGAAGACTGGATGGAAGTGAATAAGGAAACCCTTGCTCAGCAAGGAGAAGGAAGAAGTAAAGGTAAGAGTAAAGCACGGGTCAACAAGGTCAACAAAACCGGCTGCATCCGCCGTAACCCGCAGGGGCGGATCACAGGGCCGCAGGGGCGGGAACCCGCAGGGGCAGCATACGTGCCCGCGGGTGCGGCAAGGCCAATCTCAGTCAAAGCCAATCTCGGCTATGGTCCGATCTCGGTCCGAAAGGAAGGGCTCTCACATCTCACCCCCCTAAAAACAAGTTTCGTCCCAAAACTTGCAAGATCCTGAAAACACTCGGACTCAGAAGCCGAGGTACACTCTCTATAACCTCAAACATGAGCATGGAGGAAATCATCAACTCCAGCAGTAAACTATACTATCCAGGGCCTAGAGGAAAATCATCTCTAGCGAAACCATAATCATATCACAAGGCATAGAGGAAGCACATCTCTAGCCGTATCATAAACAAAACAGAAGGCATGGAGGAAGAACCTCTCCAGCACTACTAGGTCCATCAAACTAGCATGGAGGAAAGAACCATCTCCAACTAAACCTACCGTATCACAATAGCATGGAGGAAAGAACCATCTCCAGCTATAAACAAGAATCATACTAGCATAACAAGATCTACTAAGATCATAATCACATCCAGGCTAGCATGAAAATAAACACATCATAACATATAAGCATATAAGGACATAAGACTCACCAAGCTAATACTAAGATCTACTCGGTGATCCTACTAGTGCACCCATCTCTGCATAAAACTCTGGATAGTTCCTCTGGATACTATCCTCAGTCTCCCATGTAGCCTCCTCAGGTCCTCGTCTCGACCACTGTATCCTCAACATAGGGATGTCCTTCGAACGCAGGCGTCTCATACCTCGCTCTAGGACTGCAATAGGATGCTCTACAAACGTGTGGTACGGCTCAACCACCAAATCCTCATAACTGACAATGTGTCTCGGATCTGGTATGTAATCCCTCAGTTGAGACACATGAAATACATGGTGAACACCCTCTAATCTCGGAGGCAGGGCTAACCTGTAAGCTGCACTCCCAACCCGATCCAGAATCTCGAACGGTCCGACATATCGGGGACTCAACTTCCCCTTAATGCCAAAAACGCCTAACACCTCGTGTCGGGGACACTCTCAGCCACACATGGGCTCCAACCCTGAACTCTAGAGGTCTACGCCTCCTGTCAGCATAAGACTTTTGACGGCTCTGTGCAGTCAGCATATGCTCTCTGATCAATGCTACCCGAGCCATATCATCCTGAATCTGATCAGGTGCTAAACCACTGACACTGCTTTGCTCATCCCAGCATAACGGGGTACGACATCTCTGTCCATACAGTGCCTCATATGGGGCCATCCCAATAGATGCATGCCAGCTGTTGTTGTAGGAGAACTCAACAAGTGGGAGATGATCTGTCCACACTTGCCCCCAATCCAACACACAAGCTCGCAGCATATCCTCCAAAGTCTGAATGGTCCTCTCTGACTGAACATCTGTCTGAGGATGAAACGCAGTCGTGAAGTGCAAACTCGTCCCCAGGGCAGTCTGAATCTGCTGCTAGAATCTCGAGGTAAATCGCCCATCTCTGTCTGAGACGATCGTCCTCGGTACACCATGGAGTCTCACTATCTGCCTAGTGTACTCCTCAGCCAGTCTTCTCACCGGCCACGTCTCCCTGATCGGAACAAAACGTGCCGTCTTCGTCAATCTGTCCATAATGACCCAGATAGCATCATAACCCCGGCTCAATCTCAATCCGGTCACAAAATCCATGGTGACGTCTTCCCACTTCCTCTGTGGAACAGGAAGTGGATGAAGCTCGCCCCCAGGTCTGAAATGCTCGATCTTGACCTGCTGGCAGGTCGCACATTGTGCCACAAATCTGGCTACATCGGGCTTCAGCCCTCCCCACCAGTATGAACGTCTCAAATCCTGATACATCTTACTCGTACCTGGATGTACAGAGTAAGGTGTACAGTGAGCCTCCTGTAAAATCCTCTGCCTCAACGCTGTATCAGCAAGTATACAGACGCGACCGCAGCGCCTCAAAACTCCATCTACTCCAAGCAGAAATTGTGGTGCCTCATCTCGAGACATCCTATCTCTAATCCTCTACAAAGCCGGGCAGGTCTCCTGTTTCTGTCGGATCTCATCCAACAGATCAGGAAGAACCTCTAAAGTACGTAGCTGGACATCCTCATCAGGAAACTGAATGTCCAACTCTAACCAGATCAGATCTCTCTACAACTGATGCTGAACTGTCAGCCTCGCAATCGCCTGCTTTCGAGGCGTCTTCCTGCTCAGGGCGTCGGCGACAACGTTCGCCTTCCCCGGATGGTACAGGATCTCTAGATCAAAATCCTTGATCATCTCGAGCCACCTACGCTGGCGGTTATTCAATTCCCGCTGCGTGAAGATATACTTCAGACTCTTATGGTCTGTGAAGATCTGTCATGTAGCACCATACAGGTAGTGTCTCCAGATCTTCAGTGCATGAACTACCGCGGCCAACTCCAGATTATGAGTCGGGTAGTTCTCCTCATACGTCTTCAGCTGTCGAGACGCATATGCAATAACTCTGCCTCGCTGCATCAGAACACATCCCAAGCCTAGCTTGGATGCATCATTGTAAACCACAAAATCCTCAGTACCCTCTGGCTGTGTCAAAATAGGAGCAGAAGTCAACCGCCTCTTCAACTCCTAAAAACTCTGCCTGCACTGATCAGACCACACAAATCTGGTATTCTTTCTCAGCAAACTCGTCAGTGGACGGGCAATCACAGAAAAACCCTCCACAAAGCGTCTGTAATAACCGGCTAGGCCAAGGAAACTACGTACTTCCTTGACGTTCGTCAGTGTCGTCCAAGCTGCTACAACCTCAATCTTCGCTGGATCCACCTTGATCCCCTCAGCTGAAACCACATGACCCAGGAATGCTACCTCTGGCATCCAGAACTCACACTTAGAGAACTTAGCATAAAGTTCTCTATCCCGCAAAACCTACAATACAGTCCTCAGATGTCATGCATGCTCCTCTCCACTGCGAGAGTATACCAGAATGTCATCAATGAAGACCACTACAAACTGATCCACGAAGTCGATGAAAATACTGTTCATCAACTCCATAAAGACGGCTGGGGCATTCGTAAACCCAAATGGCATCACTACAAACTCGTAGTGGCCATATCTGGTCCGGAATGCTGTCCTGTGCACATCCTGCTCCCTCACCCTCAGCTGGTGATACCCGGAACGCAGGTCAATCCTGGAGAACACAGTAGCTCCCTGTAACTGATCTAACAAATCATCAATGCGCGGCAGTGGATACTTGTTCTTGATGGTCACCTTGGTCAGCTCTCTGTAGTCTATACACAGTCGCAGCGATCCGTCCTTCTTCCGTACGAAGAGGACAGGTGCTCCCCCGGGGGACACACTAGGGCGAATATAGCCCTTCTCAGCCAATTCCTCGAGTTGCTTCTTCAGCTCCAGCATCTCAACAGGCGCCATCCGGTATGGGGCCTTCGAGATGGGTCTAGTACCAGGCTCCAACTCGATACTAAAATCCACACTCCTTTGAGGCGGCAAATTGGACGGCTCAGCAAAAACATCTATATACTCACAAACAACTGGGATGTCCTCTACAGCTGGACTCTCCCCCTCCTTCATGGCATAACACCAGAAGGCCTCGCAACCCTGTGCAATCAATCTAGCTGCTCGTATGGCGCTGATAACTGTACCTGTCTTTCCAAGGTCCCAACCTCGGACAACCTCTATCTGACCTAACTCGGTAGAGAGGGTAACAGTCCTCCTACCTACATCTAAGACTGCAGAGTGTCTATCCATCCAGCCTATACCTAAAATGACTTCTTCATGCTCTAATGGCATGACAAAGAAGTCAACTAGTAACACACGGGTCCCTACAGAAATGGGACAACCGTGAATCTCACGGGTACCTCTGGCCCTACCACCATCGGGTAACCCTATAATAAAAGGCATACCCTCAACTGTATCTAACCCAAGACGCTCTACACAGGCATCAGAAATAAAAGAGTGCGTAGCACCAGTATCAAATAAAACTCTAACAGGTAAACCATGAATCAGAATGGTACCTGTAGCAGTAGGTGCAACTGGCTCCTCTGCACTCCTCAGCTCAAAAACACGCCCCTGTGGGCCTCTGGTATCAGTGGTGCCCCCACCACGACCTCTGCCTCTACTCGGCCCAGGAGCAGATCCCTGAGTCGTAGGGCGATCTGGGACTCTCTGCTGTCCCTGAGTCTGCTGCAGCTGAGGTGGCCTCTGCCCACCTCCCGCTGCACTAGCAGGAGAAGAACCCTGGTACGATGAAGCTCCGCCCTGGCGGCAGTAAACAGCTCGGTGACCTTGCCTACCACAGGTGTAGCAAGTCATCAATGGCATCGTACACTCTGGCCTCATATGCCCTGGATCTCCACAGTTAAAGCACTGACGTCCCTTCTCTGCAACAGGCGCAGATGAAGGCCGACTCTCGCGTCTCTGACCACGCCAACCACTAGCAGAACCACCAGCGCCACTGGTCTGCCCTGTACGCTGCCTCTTCTTAGACCCTCCGGTTTGAGAAGCTCTCCTCTGTCCAGCTCGCTCCCTCTCATAATCGGAAGCTCTGTCCTGATAATCTGTGAGAGTCTCACAGTGAAATCCCGCCATATAGGTCCGGGTAGTATCCCTCAGTCGTCGGGAAAAGAGATAAACGTGCTGGTCTGCAGCAGGTGCAGCTAGTCCTAGTAAGGCCAGCTCCTCCTGAAACCTCCTGATAGCCTCAGAGACTGGTACATCCTCAAACCCAGCCTCCACAAAATCACGCAGTTTCTCCCTCCTCAGAGAGGCAGGGCAGAAACGCTCTCGGATCAGAGTCCTCATCTACTCATAGCTAGTAACCTGGACTCGTACAGATCTCCACCAGTGCTGTGCCAGATCTCTAAACAAGGTCTGCACCAACTCAATCTGCCTGTCAGCTGGACATCTAATAGACTCCAAAGCTGAGTTTACATGTCCTATCCACAGCTCCACCTCTAGCCCCACTTTCCCAGTGAAAGGGGGTACACCCATCTGATGAAATGCCTTCAACCATGTATCTGGTCTAGGCCCTCTATGCTCCTCTGGCACTCTGGCAATCTCAGCAGCAAGTACCTGTACAGCTGGTACCTGAGTAACGGTGTGGGACCTCTCAAATGGTCCCTCCTGTGCCCGTAAATCCGGGGCACGCCTACCGGCTCTGACAGCCTCCTCTACTCGTCTGATATAATCCTGAAACTCTGATCTACCCATAGAGACGCGATCAGACTCACCAGACTAGGCTCTCTGTGCCCCCTGTCTCCCAGCTGCCCCGTTCCCAGTCTCAGGAACGACGCTCTCAGCAATCTCCTCATGTATCTCCTCTGCTGCGCGTGGATCAACAGCAGGAACTCTACCTCGTCCTCTACCTAGAGGAGGTCTACCTCTACCTCGCCCAGCTGCAGGTAAGGCTCTAGTCTGAACCATCTGCAAAGGACGTAAACCTAGCTTAGAAGGCTATATATATGCCATATGTATAGATATATCACGAATCAATCACAACAGAATATCTATATATATCTATACTGTCGAGATCTTCAGAGGGGCGATGATTCACGTACACGATGTCCCAAAACATTTGTACTCAATTGAAAACCAAAACCTTTTGAAAAGTCAGACCCCTTTCGGGTTCTGTTTATTTATCTATTCGAACTTTATTGCAGATTACTAGTGCCATTGTTGTCAACCTGGGCTCTGATACCAACTTTGTAACACCCCAAATCCGTAGGACTCGGAGTGCTACTGGGCAAGGATCTCACAATGGATCTTGGCCCTAGCCTGACAACAACTTTACTGAATCTTACAACAAGGCACCGATAGATTAAAACAAAACATAAAACTGATGTATATATATACTGATCAAAAGTAATACACGGTACTATTGAGTACAAAAGTCAAACACAACTCCGTACAATATAAATAACCCAAAACCCACGAGTACGCCCTGTGTACGAATCCCTCAGCAGATCACCCCTCCAGATCACTCTGCAGTTCTCCTAACCTGCAAAGGGTCTACAACACGGTATAAAACCGTTAGCTAACCATACACAAATATAAGATAGGCAAGAGCACAACCACACATCATAAGAACGATAACACATCAACAAGATATCACACATTTACCCGGTTTATTATCTTTATAACGTTAAACATGCAAGAGTATATAAATCAATATATGAAAGTAGGTGACACGAGGAATGAATATAATCCTCGCCTCTGCGTGCAATAGCTAGCTGGAGTGGTATCAACACACCTCCCCGTATACCGTAAGGAGTGGTATCGGTACCTTTCCCGTATACCAAGTCTAACAAGCGTACAGAGAACTTCCCAGACTCCACTACGGGATGAAAGGGTAAGTTGTCACAACCACTACAATGGGCGGTCAATATAACATAGGTCGGTGACCAACATGAAGCATGCTATAAAGCATATAACAGACACCACTCATGTACACATCCAATATAAGGATGGCAGCTAAGTAAGTCCTATGGACTTACCTCAAACTCAGAAGTATCTCGCTACGAGCAAATCCCAGAAACTTCCACTCCAACTGGAGGACAACACAGCCTATACAAGGCACATATATATATCACAATCCTATTATACACAAAGGGTCACACCTAGACCCAAGGGATCCATAAGGGATCAATTCCAACTCGTAAACCTCAAAGCCGTAACCGGCATAACTATGTCATACTCAAGATCATCCGAATCCTAGCATGATACTAGTTCCCTCGTACTAGAAAGAAAAGGAAACTACTTAGCTATAAGTAGTTCCGGGACAACACGCACCTGCGTGAACTAAGACCGCAGGGGCGGAAGGGGTCACCTGCAAGCGCGGAAAGAAGAAGCCGCAAGGGCGGTGACACTGAACGCAGGCAGCGCAGGCACGCCGCTGGCATGACGCAGGCGCTGTGGCACGGTAGCCGCGGGGGTGGTGGCTCTTGGCCGCGGGGGCGGGGGCGGCGACAGTGCAGAAGGCAACTTCGCGGCTTCTCTTCGGTTCTTCACTTGATCAAACCACGTTTATACTCTCGGGACTAACCCGAGGGTCCTATCGATGTAGCCAGGCTCGCATAAAACTCAGGATAGTTCCTCCGGATACTATCCTCCGTCTCCCAGGTAGCCTCATCGGCTCCTCTCCTCAACCACTGTACTCGCAGCATCGGTATCTCCTTCGATCGAAGGCGTCTCGTACTCTGCTCTAAGACCGCTATCGGGTGCTCCGCGAAAGTGTGGTCCGGCTCGACCACTAGGTCCTCGTGACTAACGATGTGTCTCGGGTCATGAATGTACTCTCTCAGCTGAGAGACATGAAAGACCGGGTGTATACCCTCCAATCGTGGTGGTAGCGCTAGCCGGTATGCCACCTCACCGACTCTCTCCAAGATCTCGAATGGACCGACATATCGGGGGCTTAACTTCCCCTTAATGCCGAACCGCCTGACGCCCCGCGTCGGTGATACCCTCAACCACACCTGAGCTCCCACTCTGAACTCGAGAGGTCTACGCCTTCTATCCGCATACGACCTCTGCCGGCTCTGCGCGGCCAACATCCTCTCCCGAATCAAGGCGACTCTCGCCATGTCGTCCTGTAACTGATCTGGAGCTACTACGCTAGAACCCCCCGGCTCGTCCCAACATAAGGGAGTACGGCATTTCCTCCCATACAATGCCTCATAAGGTGTCATCCCTAACGATGCGTGTCAGCTGTTATTATACGAAAATTCGACCAACGGGAGGTGATCTGGCCATACCTGTCCCTAGTCTAACACGCATGCTCGTAGCATATCCTCCAATGTCTGAATGGTCCGCTCGGACTGGCCGTCGGTCTGAGGGTGGTATGCGGTGGTGAAAAGGAGGCTCGAACCCAGGGCGGCGTGTACCTGATGCCAGAACCTTGAGGTAAAACGCCCGTTCCTATCCGAGACGATGGTCCTCGGAACCCCATGTAGTCTCACAATCTGGCGGGTAAACTCCTCGGCTAAACGACTCACCGGCCACGTCTCTCGTATAAGAATGAATCGCGCGGTCTTCGTAAGCCGGTCTACTACCACCCATATCGCGTCAAAGTTCCTACTCGGTCTCAGACCGGTCATGAAGTCCATGGAGATGTCCTCCCACTTCCACTGCGGCACGGGCAGTGGGTGTAGCTCTCCTCCGGGTCTCTAGTGGTCGATCTTGACCTGCTGGCAAGTCGCGCATCGAGCCACATATCTAGCAACATTGGGATTGAGCCCGCCCCACCAATAAGATCTCCTAAGGTCCTGGTACATCTTACTCGCGCCTGGGTGCACGGAGTAAGGTGTGGAATGGGCCTCACGCAAGATCCGCTCTCTCAGCTCCGGGTCCGACGGTACACAAATACGTCCTTGACGTCTCAGTAGCCCATCTGCCCCCGTGACAAAATGTGGTGCCTCTCCTCGGGACATCCTGTCCCGAATCCTCATCAGAAGAGGACAACTCTCCTGCTTCCGCAGGATCTCGCCAGACAGGTCAGGTAACACCTCTAACTCGGACAACCGACTGTCCGTACCCGGGAACCGGATATCCAACTCTAAGCCCATCAAATCCCTCTACAGCTGAGGCTGAACCGTAAGCCGAGCTATCACCTCCTCCCGAGGTGTCCTCCTACTCAAAGCATCGGCGACTACGTTCGCCTTCCTGCGATGGTATAAAATCTGCAAGTCAAAGTCCTTGATGAGCTCCAGCCATCTCCTCTGGGGGTTATTCAACTCCCGTTGAGTGAATATATACTTCAGACTCTTATGGTCTGTGAAGATCTGGAACGTAGCCCCGTACAAGTAGTGTCGTCAGATCTTTAGGGCGTGAATCACTGCCGTTAGCTCGAGATCATGGGTAGGGTAGTTCTCCTCGTACGGCTTCAGCTGCCGAGAAGCGTACGCAATAACCCTACCTCTCTGCATCAAGACGCACCCCAAGCTAGCTTGGAGGCGTCACTATATACCACAAAGTCCTCTATGCCCTCAGGCTGGGCTAACACAGGAGCGGAGGTCAACCTCCTCTTCAGCTCCTCAAAGCTGCGTTGGCAAGGCTCGGACCAGACGAACCTGGTAGACTTCCTCAGCAAGGAAGTGAGCGGTCGTGCAATCACGGAGAAACCCTCAACAAAACGGCGGTAATATCCCGCTAAGCCCAAGAAGTTGCGCACCTCCTTGACCGTCCTAGGAGGCGGCCATGAGGAAACAAACTCTATCTTCTCCGGGTCGACCATGACACCCTCGGCGGAAACTATATGTCCCAAAATGCCACCTCGGACATCCAAAACTCACACTTAGAGAGCTTAGTGTAAAACTCTCTATTCTGGAGGACTCGAAGTACCGTCCTCAGGTGTCCCTCATGCTCCTCTCTACTCCGGGAGTAGACTAAGATGTCGTCAATAAATACCACCAAGAACTGGTCCAGGAAGTCGATGAAGATGCCGTTCATCAACTCCATGAAGACGGCAGGTGCATTCGTGAGCCCGAATGGCATCACGACAAACTCATAGTGGCCGTATCTCGTCCTGAATGCCATCTTCGGTATGTCCTCATCTCTCACCCTAAGCTGGTGGTATCCCGACCTCAAATCGATACGTGAAAATACGGAGGCTCCCTGCAACTGGTCCAGCAAATCATCAATGCGCGGTAACGGGTACTTGTTCTTGACGGTGACTTTGTTCAACTCCCGGTAATCGATACATAACCTCAAAGATCCGTCCTTCTTCTTAACGAAGAGGACCGGTGCACCCCAAGGGGAAACGCTCGGGCGTATGAAACCCCTATCGGCTAACTCCTCGAGCTGCTTCTTCAGCTCCAGCAACTCGATCGGCGCCATGCGGTATGGGGCCTTGGAGATCGGCCTAGTGCCGGGCTCCAACTCAATAGTGAAGTCAACGCTTCTCTACTGGGGTAGCCCAGGTGGCTCCCCGAAAACGTCCTCGAACTCGCAGGCCACAGGGATCACCTCTAGTGATGGTCCCATCTCCTCCTCCTTCACGGCATAACACCAGAAGGCCTCGCATCCCTGCCCGATAAGTCTAGCAGCTCGAACGGCGCTAATGACTGTACCGGCCTTCCCGAGGTCCCAACCTCGGAAAATCACCTCCTGCCCCATCTCTGTGGAAATCGTCACGGTCCTCCGGCTGATGTCCAAAACGGCATGATGGCGGTCCATCCAATCCATACCCAAGATGACTTCTTCATGCACTAAGTGCATGACAAAGAAGTCGGCTAACCAATCTCGGCGTACCTTTCGGTTACCACTAACCCTACCTCCATCGGGTAACCCTATAGTAAAGGGTCTCCCCTCTATCGTAGCTTAGGACAACCTAGCTACACAATCATCGGATATAAACGAGTGCGTAGCACCTGTATCAAATAAAACTTGGACCGAAAAACCGTGAATCTGAATAGTACTTGGGGCTGCCGGTGCTGGAGGATCGACAACACTCCTCAGCTCGAATACCCTGGCATGTGTGCCTCTGGTCTCCTGAGTACCTCCACCACGACCTCTACCTCGGCCCTGCCCCTGAGCGGATCCCTGAGTACGATTCTGACCCTGACTCCTCTGCTGAGAGCCCTGTGACTGATACTGGGGAGGTCTTTGACTGCCTCCTCCTCTGCCAGCAGGCGAAGAACCCTGTTGTGACTGGGACTGGCCCTGACGGCAAAAAGCTGCTCGGTGGCCCATCTGGCCACAAGTAAAACAAGCCACGGGTGGCTTCCTACATGTATCCCTCATGTGTCCAAACCCTCCACAACTGTAGCACTGACGTCTCCCATCTGATGCCTGTCTCTGAGTCTGAGGACCTGATCGCCCCTGGGCCTGGCTACGCCCCTGACCTGCTACTCCTGCCCCTGAACCAGATGGGGTGGTCCTCTGCCTCTTGTCCGGTCCCCCGGACTGTGTCGCCCTTCTATGTCCAGGGCGGTCTCTCTCATAAGCCGAAGCTCTGTCCTGGTACTCCGCCAGGGATGTACAACGGAATCCCGCAAGGTAAGCGCGGGTGGACTCCCTCAGTCTCCGGGAAAAGAGGTAGACATGCTGGTCCGCTGGAGGCGCGGAAGGCCCTAGCATGGCCAACTCCGCCCGGAATCGTCTGATCGCCTCTATAACGGGGACATCCTCGAATCCTGCCTCGAGGAAGTCCTGAACTTTGTCGCTCCTCAAGGAAGCTGGGCAAAAAGTCTCCCTAACGAGGCTCAGTAGCTGCTCCATCCGGGTCACACCGCCTCTAACTGTCCTCCACCAGAAATGGGCCTGCTCACGGAACAAGGTCTGGACTATCTCGACCTGTCTCTCCTCTAGGCAACGGATCGCCTCTAGGGCTGACTCTACGTGCCTGATCCAGTGCTCCACCTCCAACCCTACCTTCCCGTCGAAGTAGGGTACATGCTGTTGGTTGAAAGCCTTCAACCAGGAATCAGGTCTCGGGGACCTCAACTCGTTTCCAGGCCGAGCAACCACTGTAACCGGCTCCGGTGCGACTGCTGCAGGTGCAACTATCTCGGGTGCAGCACGAACCTGGGTCACCCTCTGTGTGACCTCAGCTGATCTCGCCGGTGCGGGTGCAGGTACAGGCACCGGTGGTGCGGGAGGTTGTGCTCCCATCCTAAAGGCCTCCTCGACCCGTCGTACATAGTCTCCGAATACGGTAGCTCCCACAGACGCTCCCCCGGTCCTGCCAGATGGGGAATCCCGCGCCTCTGATCTCACAATTGTCTTGTCCCGAGCCTCGGGAGCGACGCTCTCTGCTACCTCCTCAACTATGTCCTCCACTGCTAGTGCACCCACAGCGGGTGGGTCCACATGGGGATTACGTCCCCGTCCTCTACCTCTCGTACCGGGAGGTCTTCCTACTCGTCCCCGTCCTCTCGGGGCGGTAGGGGGGAGTGGCAGTAAACCCCTAGCGGGTCCTACATACGCGGTGGCTCTCGTGCGTGCCATCTGATTTCGGAAAACGTTTTATTTAATTATGATTACTCAAGTACTTTTCATGGTTTAATCCGTTAACTCACATAGCATAAGGTAAATAATAACATATTACATCCAAGGCGTAAATGCCCACACATCCTAAGGTCATATACGTAACTAAATACATGTAATTCCACAAACATCCTGAGGTCGTAAATACATATATATAACTATGTAATAATAATACCTACTTCTAATCCAGAGCTATACGTCGCCGAGGTTTGCGGAAGGAGCGGTGGTCCCGTACATTCTAACCCAAGCCCG
Organism: Fagopyrum tataricum; assembly: GCA_002319775.1. Classification (NCBI taxonomy): domain Eukaryota; kingdom Viridiplantae; phylum Streptophyta; class Magnoliopsida; order Caryophyllales; family Polygonaceae; genus Fagopyrum; species Fagopyrum tataricum. Next base: position 36,309,659 of record CM008284.1, read on the forward strand.
ACTCATGCATATGATTTTGAAAACGAAAAGTCAGAACCCGCGGGGTTCTGTTTTATACCTCATTCCGGCCTTTAGAAAGATTGCGAGTGCCATTGTTGTCAACTTGCCTCTGATACCACTTTTGTAACACCCCAAATCCGCGGGACTTGGGGCGCTACGGGTGAGACCTCACAATGGGTCCCGACCCTTAGCTTGACAACAATTTCACCGGACCTTCCAACATGGCACATAATAAAGGTCGAAAACTCAAATATGTTTTTAATGTATGCGGAAACGAAAAGAAAGGTACAACTTGGAAACTCAATCGAGTCCTCAAAACGACAAACCACAATACTAAAGTTCAATCATGCAACAACATCCATCTAGACATAAACGACATAAACCCAAAAACCGTCCCCGTCCTATAATATACGGAGACCCCGGCTGTCCACTCCTCCGCCTCACTCGGCTACGTTCCTAACCTGCAAGCCATCTACACAAACGGTTTAAAACCGTTAGCTGATATTCTAAGCATTAGAATAAAGGGGAAGGGTCCAAACACACATAAAATCACAAATCATAAATCACGCAAGTCCGGTTTGTTATCTTTATTTATTAACTCGTATCCCGTTCTAATTCAACTTCTGGTTGTGACACGAGAACCACTGTGGTCTCGCCTCGGTCCCCCCACTGGCAAGGAATGGTACGGATGCCTCCGTCCATCTAACCCGCCGGGCAAGTCGCCGAGAATCCCCTAGACCCATGCCGGGCTAGGCAGTAATGTCACCGCCCGTTATCACGTTTTCCTAAGGTTTCCAAAACCACTACTTGACATTTCTTCCAAGTCATTCCAAATCCATCCTAACATGATACTACGACATAACTCGTTCCTCAAGCCTACGTTAAAATTCTGCAATTCAAATCTACGGGTAAAACCCGCTAACACATTTCCCGACAATTCTAAATTTTCCAAACATATGGGTCGTCAATCGTAATTTAAACCTTGGGCCAAATTCCGACAAAAATCCAACAAAGGGTATAAATGCGACAATTCCTGAATTATGGGTCAAAACAGCAATAACTCAAAACTCTGGGCATATTCTGTAATTATCATAAAACTGAGGGTCAGAATCGTAATTATACCAAAAGTGTGGGGGCCGATTTAATTAGCCAAAAAGTTGTTGCAACAGCCCGCGGCGGCGGCGGCAGCAGGGAGCAAGCGCGGCGGGCGAAGGCGCTGGCCGCGGCGCTCGTCATGGGTCTTCAAGGTTTGTCACCGCAGGGGCGGCCACGGGGCGGTGACATGCTTCGTTCTGCGCAGGTGATGCCGCTGGCTGCGGCACTCGGCAAGGGTGTCACCGTAGGCGCGGTGACACTTTTCGCGGGGCGGTAAGGCACCAGAAACTTGTCTCCGTCTCTTTTCTTCAACTCCTAAGTGTTGCTAATACCTTCTTTTGCTTTATTTTGACTCTTTTATCTGGATCAAGGCATTAGTAACATAATATGACTCAAAAACATAAAAACGACTCTAAAATATACATAAATTGATAGTGATTCCATCACCTATCAGGCTGTCCCAGGGCTGCGGCGGCGGCGGCAGGGGGGGCGGCCGGAGTTAACTCGGGGTGGCCGGATCTGAGCTCGGCCGGCCAAGAATGCTGCAGTAGGGGCGCGTGAACAAGGCTCGAGCTGGGCGGCGTTGGTGGAGCTCGCGTAGAGGAAGGAGGAAGCGGTGGCGGCCTGGCGGGGCGACGCTCCGTTGGCGGCGAGGCGGACAACAGGCGCAAGGTGGAGGGCAGCGTAGATCCGAGCTCGCGCAGGGCTGCGCACCGCATGAGGTGGCTCACGCAGGTGGGAGTCCGGTTTGGCGGCAAGGCGAGCAGCTCGGGCTCTGGCGCGGCGGACGGCGGTGACTCCGGTGGCTGGCGGGTGGAAGAGAAGTAGGAGGCTTCTCCTGGTTCAACCGTGAAGAGAGGCAAGAGGAGGCTGGAGGGAAGGACGGGAGAGGGGAGTGTGCAGGCGGGCGTGGAGTGAGGGAGAAGAGGGAGATGGGGCTGCAGGGAGAGGTGAGGGTGAGGGCCGGCTGCTGTAAGGGAGCGGGGACCTTGGACCGAGGGGTCGGGTAGGCTGGGCGGCACGGCTGCAGGGGTAGGGCGGAGGATGCAGGCTAGTGTAGCTGGGCGGGAGCTGCTCCCAAAGAGAAAAGAAGGAAGAAAGAAAAAGGAGGAGCAGGCGCGGGAAGAAGAGAGGAAAAGAAGAGAAGAGGGAGCCAGCATAGCGGTGGGGCCCGGACGACGTGGCGCCAGCCTGGCGTGGGGCCCAGGCTGAGGTGGAAAAAGGAGGGGAAAAAAAAGAAAAAAAAAGGGACGGGTTCCAAACTCGTAAAAATAATTCCGTAACAGATTTTTACGGGTCGGAATACTTTCCGACATTCTCGTAAAAAATTATTTATGGGTTACGGGTCGAAATATTTTCCGAACAATTCCGTAAAATAATTTACGGAAGGAGAAATAAAAAGGTATATTTATTTCCAAAAAATTCCCGAACGTTACATAAACTCCAAAAAATTCCATTAAAATCTTAATTGAATACACCCCCCTAAGAGTAGATTTCGATTAAACATAAAAAATAACAGTATATTTATATAATATTAGTATCTTTTTAATTTGAATTCACCAAAAAAAAATTAATTTGAGAATATGACTTAATATTATGGTTAAACTAATTTAACATGTGACGTACCATGTACGTCTTTTGTTGAAATATATTTTTATTAAAAAAATCAAAGTACTGTTTTAATATAAATAAATTTATGGATTAAATAACTATTAGAATTAATCGTAAGAAGAAGAAAAAATCATATCTACCATAGTATTTTAGGAAAAAAAATCGAATTATTAGTCATTTTTAAACAATAAAAACTAACCAATAAAAATTAAAAATATTTTAATTCCTTAAACTAGCTAAAAAGGAATAATCAAATTTATATCAATAAAACTAGAATATAATTTTATTTTAAACCATATGATTGACATCTTATGATGCCAACAGTCTTCTTAATTTTAACCGCAATACTATCATCTTCACTTTGTTCTTCAAATATTACGAAACACATTAATTGAAAACATGTTATTCTCCCATTCGTTTTTAGATCGATGAGCAAAATCTTACATTATTAGTTGGAAAAAAACCGTTAGAGTCATAATAATGAGGAATGAAACAATTTCACATACAAATTAAAGCCGGATTATCAAATTAAAGAATAAACTACCGATTTAAAAAGCTATTGTTACGTTTTATGTTCAATAGAAATCTAATCTCAACCCTTAATTATAATTAAGGGTGTAGATTGACTCTAATAATTCTTTTTTTTTTTCTTAAAATTAATTATAATAGTTATTTAATCCATAAACTTATTTATATTAATACATTACTTTGATTTTTTAATTAATAAAATACATTCTAAAAAAAGCGTACATATATAGTTTAGCCATAAAGTTATGTCATATTATCAAATTAAATTCTTTTTGGTTGAATCAAATTAAAAAGATAGTAATGCTATGAAAAGATATTGTTACCTTTTATGTTTAATATAAATCTAATCTCAATTCTTCAATATAGATTTGTATAAAATTTTGTTATATTATATGTTGTAAATTCTCATCACATTTGTTTTCTTATTAATAGAAAACCTTTTGTAAATAGTTGTTGTGTATAATTAGAATGTTTATTTTTTGATAAAAAAAAATTATAAATATTAATTAAATCAATAACTTAAATATTCATAGAAAATAAGATTTTGGATAAAAAGAAAATCAAATATTCTTCGTTTTGTTTTTTAAAATACAAGTAAAATAAACATTATAAAATAAAAAATAAACATTTTAATTATACACAACAACTATTTACAAAAGGTTCTCTATTAATAAAAATAAATAAATGGGATGAGAATTTACAACATTTAATATAAAAAAAATTTATACAAAAGAACTGAACTTAACTGTAAGAGCCTTAGTCTTTGGGAGCTAGTTTAGCCTTAGCCGCCCCTGCGGGTCTGTGAGGCCGCCCCCTGCGGGTCTGTGAGGCCGCCCCTGCGGCTCCTCTGTTGTTCTGACCCTGCGGCCAGGAAACCCGCCCCTGCGGTTTCCTGCGGCTGCAGCCGGCTTTGTTAACTTTGACCCGTGCTTTACTCTCTTCTCTTCTTACTTGGTGATCAAGGGTTTCTCCTTCACTTTCATTCCCTATCCAGCCCTTTCACGTCCTTCTTGCTTCTCCTTCCTCCATCTTGATCTTGTTCTTGGTTTGCCTTAGAGTTTGGAAGAGAGTTTGTGGTGTGGTCATGCTAAGGTTGATGTGTGCTTGTGTTGCTGAGCTTGAGAGCTAGTTGTGGAAGTGGTTGATCCTTCCTTGCAGCCTAGGACCACAAGTGTGGTATGTCTTCTTGCTTCTTCTTCCTTTCTTCTTCCTTGATTCCTTTGCTTAGCTTAGGATTAGATGTATGTGGTTGTAGTTTAATGTTGGAATGTGTATGTATATGTATGTGTGTGAATCTGGAATGATGAAGACGTGATTTGATCACGAGAAGAGCCGAAGAAGAATCGCGGGGTTTCGTTCTGCATCGTTGCCGCCCCCGCGCCTGGAAGCCGTGCCGCAGCGCCCGCACCTTGCCTGCGTTGCCAGCGTCCCTTGTCACCGCGCCTGCGGCTGCTCCCTGCCGCGCCTGCGGGTTGTCTATTCCGCCCCCTGCGTCCCTTGATCACGCAGGTGCGTCTTGTCCCGGGACTACCTATAGTTGGGTAGTTCCTTTCCTTTCCTAGTATGAGCGGTAGTAGCATGCTAGGTATGTGTTGAGGATAGATGGTTGATGAGTATGTTTCATTATGCCTTGTTGCTAGGCAGTGTTATCCTCCAGAGTGGAGTGGACCGTGTTTGAGGGTTGATCGAGTTGAGATGACTACGAGGTTGAGGTAAGTCCGTAGAACTTACTTAGTTGTCATCCCTATATTGGATGTGTGCATGAGTGGTGTGTGGTATATGCTTGATAGCATGTGTTATGGTTTATTACCGATCTATGGTATATTGCTTGCCCATTGTAAGGCCGTGATAACTTGCCCTTTCATCCCGTTGGGAGTCTGGGAGGTTCTTTGTAGGCAGGCCAGACTTGGTAAACGGTTCGGGCACTCTCCATTCCCTTAGGGTACACGGGGAGGTGTTTCAGGCACCATTCCAGCTGGCTATTGGACCCAGAGGCGAGGATTATATATTCCTCGTGTCACATATGTTTATATGGATATATATACGAGTTGATTGCTGGACTTTACAAAGATAATGAACCGGGTAAATGTGTGATAGCATGCTGACGTGTTTAGTATTCTTTGATGTGTGTATGTGCTCTGACGTGTTTAGTATTCATATTAATATCTATATATATATATATATACGATTTGAGTGTTGGACGTTATAAAGATAATAAACCGGGTAAATGTGTGATAGCATGATGAAGTGGTTATTATTCCTTGATGTGTGATTGTGCTTATGCATCTTCTATATATATGTGTATGGTTAGCTAACGGTTTTATACCGTGTTGTAGATCCTTTGCAGGATAGGAGAGCTGCAGAATGATCTAGAGTGGGCGATCCGCTGAGGGCTCCGTACACTGGGGCGTTATCGGGGATATGAGACCTTTTTGTTGTACAGTGTGGTTTTATTTGTACTCAGCGGTACTTTGTATTACCTTTTGATATATATATATATATATATCAGTTTCATGTTTTGTATTTAATCTATTTGTGCCTTGTTGTAAGATTCAGTGAATTTGTTGTCAGGCTAGGGTCAGGATCCATTGTGAGATCCTAGCCCAGTAGCACCTCGAGTCCTACGGATTTGGGGTGTTACAAAGTTCATATCAGAGCTCAGGTTGACAACAATGGCACTAGTAATCTACAATAAAGTTCGAATAGATAAATAAACAGAACCCGAAAGGGGTCTGACTTTTCAAAAGGTTTTAGTTTTGAAATGAGTAAAAACATTTTGGGATACCGTGTACGAGAGTCATCGCCCTCTGAAGACCTTGACAGTATAGATATATATAGATATTCTGTTATGATTGATTTGATATATATCTATACATACGACATATATTTAGCCTTCTGAGTTAGGTTTGTGTCCTCTACAGATGGTTCAAACTAGAGCCTTACCTGCAGTTGGACGGGGTAGAGGTAGACCTCCTCTAGGTAGAGGACGGGGTAGGATTCCTGTTGTTGATCCACGTGCAGCAGAGGAGATCCTTGAGGATGTTGCTAAGAGTGTCGTCCCTGAGACTGGGAACGGAATAGCTGGGAGACAAGGTCCACAGCGAGTCCAATCAGACGACTCGGATCATGTCTCCATGGAGGGACCAGCCTTCCGCGAGTACATTAGACGTGTTGAGGAGGCTTCCAGAGCAAGTAGGCGTGCCCTTGATCTTCCAGCACAGGAGGGATCATTTGAGAGATCACATGCAGTTACACAGGTGCCGTTGCACCAGCACCTGCCGCTGAGATTGCTCGAGCTACAGAGGAGCATAGAGGGCCTCGACCAGACACTTGGTTGAAGGCTTTTCATCAGATGGGAGTACCCCCTTTCTCTAGGAAGGTGGGATTGGAGGTTGAGCTTTGGATAGGACATATAGACTCAGCTCTGGAGTCTGTTAGATGTCAAGCTGACAGGCATATTGAGTTAGTGCAGACTCTTTTAAGAGATTTGGCACAACACTGGTGGAGGTCTGTACGAGTACAGGTTACCATTTCTGAGCAGATGAGGACTATGATTCGAGAGCGTTTCTACCCTGCCTCGCTGAGGAGGGAGAAACTGCGAGACTTTGTTGAGGCTGGGTTCGAGGATGTACTGGTCTCAGAGGCCATCAGGAGATTTCAGGAGGAGCTGGCATTGCTGGGTCCAGCTGCACCTTCTACAGATCAGCATGTGTATTTGTTTTCCCAACGACTGAGGGATACTACCCGTACTTATATGGCGGGTTTCCACTGTGAGTCTTTGATGGATTATCAGGACCAGGCTTCTGATTATGAGAGATAGAGGGTCAACTAGAGGAGAGCTTCTCAGACCGGAGGGTCTGAGAAGAGACCGTGGACTGGGCAGACTAGTGGTACTGGTGGAGCTGCTGGTTCAGGGCAGGGCCAGAGTCGCCATAGTCATCCTTCATCTGCACCAGGTGCAGATAAGGGAGTATAGTGCTTCAACTGCAGTGAGTATGGGCATATGAGATCAGAGTGTACGAGGCAGCAGGTGACTTGCTTCACTTGTGGCAGGCCCGGCCACAGAGCTATCTTCTGTAGACGAGGGAGAGCTTCATCACAACAGGATTCTTCTCTTGTTAGTGCAGCAGGGGGTGGGCAGAGGCCACCTCAGCAGCAGCAGATGCAGGGACAGTAGAGAGTCCCAAATCGCCCTACGACTCAGGGATCTGCTCCTGGGCCGAGTAGAGACAGAGGTCGTGGTGGGGGCACCACTGATACCAGAGGCCCACAGGGCCGAGTTTTTGAGTTGAGGAGTGCAGAGGAGCCAGCTGCACCGACTGCTACAGGCACCATTCTGATTCATGGTTTACCTGTTAGAGTTTTATTTGATACTTGTGCTACGCATTCTTTTATTTTTGATGTCTGTGTAGAGCGTCTGAGTCTAGATACAGTTGAGGGGATGCCCTTTATTATAGGGTTACCCGATGGTGGTAGGGTCAGAGGTACCTGTGAGATTCGTGACTGTCCCATTACTGTAGGGACCCGTGTTTTGCTTATGGACTTCTTTGTCATTCCATTAGTGCATGAAGAAGTCATTCTAGGTATGGATTGGATGGATAGACATTCTACAGTCTAAGATGTAGGTAGGAGGACTGTTACCCTCTCTACCGAGTTAGGTCAGATAGAGGTTTTCCGAGGTTGGGACCTTGGAAAATCTGGCATGGTTATCAGTGCGATACGGGTTGCGAGACTGATTGTGCAGGGTTGTGATGTCATCTGGTGTTATGCCATGAAGGAGGGGGAGAGTCCAGCATTAGAGGACATCCCTGTTGTTTGTGATTTTGCAGATGTGTTTGCCGAGCCGTCCAGTTTGCCGCCTCAGAGGAGTGTGGACTTCAGTATTGAGTTAGAGCCTGGCACGAGACCTATCTCGAAGGCCCCATACCGGATGGCGCCTGTTGAGATGCTGGAGCTGAAGAAGCAACCTGAGGAGCTGGCTGAGAAGGGCTTCATTCGCCCTAGTGTATCTCCATGGGGAGCACCTGTCCTCTTCATACGGAAGAAGGACGGATCACTGAGATTATGCATTGATTACGGAGAGCTGAACAAAGTGACCGTCAAAAACAAGTATCAATTGCCGCGTATTGATGACTTGTTAGATCAACTTTAGGGAGCGATAGTGTTCTCTAGGATTGATCTGCGTTCCGGGTATCACCAACTGAGGGTGAGAGAGCGGGATGTGCATAGGACAACATTCAGGACCAGATATGGACACTACGAGTTTGTAGTGATGCCATTTGAACTTACGAATGCCCCAACAGTTTTTATGGAGTTGATGAACAATATCTTCATCGACTTCCTGGATCAGTTTGTGGTGGTCTTCATAGACGATATTCTAGTGTATTCTCGCAGTAGAGAGGAGCATGCAGGACAGCTGAGGACTGTATTGCAGGTTTTACGGGATAGAGAACTTTATGCTAAGTTCTTTAAGTGCGAGTTTTGGATGCCAAAGGTAGCATTCCTAGGTCACATTGTATCCGCCGAGGAGATCAAGGTTGATCCGGCGAAGATAGAGGCCGTAGCCGCATGGACTACACCGACGAACATCAAGGAAGTACGTAGATTTCTTGGCATAGCCGGTTATTACCGACGCTTTGTGGAGGGATTTTCTGTGATTGCCCGTCCACTGACGAGTCTGTTGAGGAAGACTACCAGATTTGTATGTTCTGATCAGTGCATGCAGAGTTTTGAGAAGCTGAAGAGACGTATGACTTCTGCTCTTGTTTTGGCACAGCTAGAGGGTACAAAGGATTTTGTGTTATACAGTGATGCATCCAAGCTAGGCTTGGGATGTGTGTTGATGCAGCGGGGCAGAGTGATTGCATATGCGTCTAGACGGATGAAGACGTATGAGGAGAACTACCCGACTCATGATCTGGAGTTGGCAGCGGTAGTTCATGCACTGAAGATCTGGAGACATTACCTGTATGGTGTTACATGTCAGATCTTCACAAACCATCAGAGTCTGAAGTATATTTTCACGCAGCGGGAATTGAATAACCGCCAGCTTAGGTGGCTTGAGCTGATCAAGGATTTTGATCCGGAGATTCTATATCATCCGGGGAAGGCGAACGTTGTCGCCGACGCCCTGAGTAGGAAGACGCCTCGAGAGCAGGCGATTGTGAGGCTGACAGTTCAGCATCAGTTGCAAAGAGATCTGATCTGGTTAGAGTTGGACATCTAGTTTCCTGATGAGGATGCCCAGCTGCGTACTGTAGAGGTTCTTCCTGATCTGTTGGGTGAGATCCAACAGAAGCAGGAGACCTGCCCGACAATGACGAGGATACGAGATAGGATGTCTCGGAATGAGGCACCACAGTTCCTGCTAGGAGCAAATGGAGTTTTGAGACGCCGCGGTCGCGTCTGTGTACCTGCTGATACAGAGCTGAGACAAAGGATTTTACAGGAGTCTCACTGTACACCTTACTTTATACATCCAGGTACGAGTAAGATGTATCAGGATCTGAGACGTCTATATTGGTGGGAGGGCTGAAGCCCGATGTGGCCAGATTTGTGGCACAGTATGCGACCTGCCAGCAGGTCAAGATAGAGCATTGTAGACCTGGAGGTGAGCTTTATCCACTTCCTGTTCCACAGAGGAAGTGGGAGGACGTCACCATGGACTTTGTGACTGGACTGAGGCTTAGCCGGAGTTTTGATGCTATCTGGGTCATAGTGGACAGATTGACGAAGACGACACGTTTCATTCCTATTAGGGAGACGTGGCCGGTGAGCAGATTAGCTGAGGAGTACACTAGGCAGATAGTGAGACTTCATGGTGTACCGAGGACGATCGTTTCAGACAGAGATGGACGATTTACCTCGAGATTTTGGCAGCAGATTTAGACTGCTTTGGGGACGAGTTGGCACTTCACGACTGCGTTCCATCCTCAGACAGATGGTCAGTCAGAGAGGACCATTCAGACGTTGGAGGATATGCTGCGAGCTTGTGTGTTGGATTGGGGACAAGTGTGGACGGATCATCTCCCACTAGTTGAGTTCTCATACAACAACAACTGGCATGCATCTATTGGGATGGCCCCATATGAGGCACTGTATGGACAGAGATGCCGTACTTCGTTATGCTAGGATGAGCAGAGCAGTGTTAGTGGCTTGACACCTGATCAGATTCAAGATGATATGGCTTGAGTAGCACTGATACGAGAACGGATGCTGACTGCCCAGAGTCGTCAAAAGTCAGATGCTGATAGGAGGCGTAGACCTCTAGAGTTCAGAGTTGGAGCCCATGTGTGGTTGAGAGTGTCCCCGACACGAGGTATTAGGCGTTTTGGCATTAAGGGGAAGTTGAGTCCCCGATATGTCTGACCGTTCGAGATTTTGGATCGGGTTGGGAGCGCAGCTTACAGGTTGGCTTTGCCGCCAAGATTAGAGGGTGTTCACCCTGTGTTTCACGTGTCTCAGTTGAGGGAGTATATACCAAATCCGAGACACATAGTGAGTTATGACAATTTGGTGGTTGAGCCGGACCACACTTTTGTTGAGCATCCGATTGCAGTCCTAGAACGAGGTATGAGACGCCTGCGTTCGAAGGACATACCTATGCTGAGGATACAGTGGTCGAGACGAGGACCTGATGAGGCTACATGGGAGACTGAGGATAGTATCCAGAGGAACTATCCAGAGTTCTATGCCGAGATAGATATACTTGTAGGATCTACGAGTAGATCTTAGTACTATCTTGGTAGGTGTTTGCTTATGTGCTTATATGCCATGCTGTGTTTATTTTTGTACTAGCTTGATATGATGTGTGATCTTATTAGATCTTGTTGTGCTAGTGCGATTGTTTATAGTTGGAGATGGTTCGTTCCTCCCTGCTAGTGTGATGCTGGTTGGCTAGAGATGGTTTTCCTCTATGCCTTGGATAGTGTTCTGCTGCTGGAGTCGATGTTTTCCTCCATGTTTTTATATGAGGTTATAGAGAGAGTTGTACCTCGGCTTGTGAGTCCGAGCGGTTTGAGGATGTTACAAGTTTCGGGACGAAACTTGGTTTTAGGGGGGGTGAGGTGTAAGAGCCTTAGTCTTTGGTAGCTAGTTTAGCCTTAGCCGCCCACGCGGGTCTGTGAGGCCGCCCTTGCGGCTCCTCTGTTGTCCGCCCCTGCGGCCAGGAAACCCGCCCCTGCGGTTTCCTACGGCTGCAGCCGGCTTTGTTGACCTTTGACCCGTGCTTTACTCTCTTCTCTTCTTACTTGGTGAGCAAGGGTTTCTCCTTCACTTTCATTCCCTATCCAGCCCTTTCACGTCCTTCTTTCTTCTCCTTCCTCTATCTTGATCTTGTTCTTGGTTTGCATTAGAGTTTGGAAGAGAGTTTGTGGTGTGGCCTTGCTGAGGTTGACGTGTGCTTGTGTTGCTGAGCTTGAGAGCTAGTTGTGGAAGTGGTTGATCCTTCCTTGCAGCCTAGGACCACAAGTGTGGTATGTCTTCTTGCTTCTTCTTCCTTTCTTCTTCCTTGATTCCTTTGCTTAGCTTAGGATTAGATGTATGTGGTTGTAGTTTAATGTTGAAATGTGTATGTATGTGTGTGAATCTGGAATGATGAAGACGTGATTTGATCACGAGAAGAGCCGAAGAGGAATCGCGGGGTTTCGTTCTGCATCGTTGCCGCCCCCGCGCCTGGAAGCCGCTGCCCCTGCGGAAGCCGTGCCGCGGCGCCCGCGCCTTGCCTGCTTTGCCTGCGTCCCTTGTCACCGCGCCTGCGGCTGCTCCCTGCCGCGCCTGCAGGTTGTCTATTCTGCCCCTGCGTCCCTTGATCACGCAGGTGCGTCTTGTCCCGAGACTACCTATAGTTGGGTAGTTCTTTTCCTTTCCTAGTATGAGCGGTAGTAGCATGCTAGGTATGTGTTGAGGATAGATGGTTGATGAGTATGTTTCGTTATGCCTTGTTGCTAGGCAGTGTTATGCTCTAGAGTGGAGTGGACCGTGTTTGAGGGTTGATCGATTTGAGACAACTACGAGGGTGAGGTAAGTCCGTAGGACTTACTTAGTTGTCATCCCTATATTGGATGTGTGCATGAGTGGTGTGTGGTATATGCTTGATAGCATGTGTTATGGTTTATTACCGATCTATGGTATATTGCTTGCCCATTGTAGGGCCGTGATAACTTGCCCTTTCATCCCGCTGGGAGTCTGGGAGGTTCTCTGTAGGCAGGCCAGACTTGGTAAACGGTTCGGGCACTCTCCATTCCCTTAGGGGACACGGGGAGGTGTTCCAGGCACCATTCTAGCTGGCTATTGGACCCAGAGGCGAGGATTATATATTCCTCGTGTCCCATATGTTTATATGGATATATATACGAGTTGATTGCTGGACTTTACAAAGATAATGAATCGGGTAAATGTGTGATAGTGTAACACCCCAAATCCGTAGGACTCGGAGTGCTACTGAGCTAGGATCTCACAATGGACCCTGACCCTAGCCTGACAACAATATCACATATCTTACAACAAGGCACCGATAGATTAAAACAAAACATGAAACTGATATATATATATATATATATATATATATATATATATATATATATATATATATATATAGATCAAAAGGTAATACAATGCACCGCTGAGTACAAACAAACCAAACTATACATCAAAAACCCATATCCCGGATACCGCCCCAGTGTACGGAGCCCTCAACGGATCACCCACTCTGGATCACTCTACAGCTCTCCTATCCTGCAAAGTGTCTACAACACGGTATGAAACCGTTAGCTAACCATACACAAATATAGGAATATGCTAGAGCATAAACACACATCAAAAAGGATAAACACTTCAGCATGCTTTGACACATTTACCCGGTTCATTATCTTTATAAAGTCCAGCAATCAACTCATATATAAATATCCATATAAACATAAGTGACACAAGGAATATAAACCTCGCCTCTGGGTCCAATAACCAGTTGGAATGGTGCCTGGAACACTACCCCGTGTATCCTAAGGGAATGGGAAGTGCCCGAACCGTTTACCAGGTCTGACCTTCCTACAGAGAACCTCCCAGACTCCCAGCAGAATGAAAAGGCAAGTTATCACGGCCCTACAATGGGCAAACAATATACCATAGGTCGGTGACCATCATAACACATGCTATAAACATATAACACACACCACTCATGCACAACATCCTATAAAGGAATGGCAGCTAAGTAAGTCCCACGGACTTACCTCAACCTCGTAGTCGTCTCACTGGATCAACCTCAACTCAGTCCACTCCCAACTGGAGGATAACACGGCCTATACAACGCATACATAAATATATCACAATCCTATCACACAAAGGGTCACACCTAGACCCAAGGGATCCATAAGGGATCATATTCCAACTCGTAAACCTCAAAGCCCTAACCGGCATTTCCGTATCATACTCATCAACATCCGTATCCTAACATGTTACTACCGCTCAACTAGGAAAGGAAAGGATCTACCTAGCTTTAGTTAGACCCGGGACAAAGCGCACCTGCGTAACAAAGGGGCGCAAGGGCGGAGGCAAGCAACCGCGGGTGCGGCGGAACGTAGCCGCGGGGGCGGTGACAAAGGACGTTTGCAAACGCAGGCACGCCGCTGGCACGACGCGGGCGCTGTGACACGGTAACCGCAGGGGCGGTGACTCTCAGCCGCGGGGCGGCAACAGTGCAAAATGCAGTCTCGGGGCTTCTCTTTAGCTCTTTCCGTGATCAATCCCTTCCACTCTCTTCCAGATTCATACACAAGCATCAACATACACATATCAACATCACCCTATGTTCAAAACATCTATTCCTAAGCTAAGGAAGGAGGAGCAAGGAAGAAGGAAGGATGAAGAAGCTTACCACTGCTGAAGGTCTAGGCAGGCACAAGTAAGCACACTCAGCTGGCTCCACAAGCTCAGCAACCACAACTAGCATCAACAGCCACACAACCACACACACAACTTTACCAACTCAAGGGAAAAACCAACTCAAGCTCAAGAAGAAAGAAGAAGAAGCAAGAAGGACGTGAAACTGGATTGGAATGTGAAGAAACCCTTGCTCAGCAAGGTGGAACGAAGGAGGTAAAGAAGGGTAAAGCACGGGTCAAAGAGTCAACAAAACCGGCTGCAGCCGCCGTAACCCGCAGGGGCGGATCACAAGGCCGCAGGGGCGGCACACGTGCCCGCGGGTGCGGCACACGTGCCCGCGGGTGCGGCAAGACCAATCTTGGCCCAACGCCAATCTCGGCCATGGTCCAATCTCGGTCCGAAAGAAAGGCTCTCACATCTCACCCCCCTAAAAACAAGTTTCATCCCGAAACTTGTAAGATCCAGAAAACACTCGGACTCAGAAGCCGAGGTATAACTCTCTCTATAACCTCAACATAAGCAGGGAGGAAACCATCCACTGCAGCAGCAAACTATACTGTCCAAGGCCTAGAGGAAAACCATCTCTAACCAAACCATAACATAAACCAATAGCATGGAGGAATGAGCCATCTCCAACTGTAAATAAAAGTCATACTAGCACAACAAGATCTAATAAGATCATAACCACACAAAGCTAGCATGAAATAACATCTCATAACATATAAGCATGTAAGCACATAAGACTCACCAAGCTAGTACTAAAATCTACTCGGTGATCCTACTGGTGCACCTATCTCTGCATAGAACTCTGGATAGTTCCTCTGGATACTATCCTTAGTCTCCCATGTAGCCTCCTCGGGTCCTCGTCTCGACCACTGTATCCTAAGCATAGGTATGTCCTTCGAACGCAGGCGTCTCATACCTCGTTCTAGGACTGCAATCGGATGCTCAACAAAAGTGTGGTCCGGCTCAACCACCAAATCCTCATATCTCACGATGTGTCTCGGATCTGGTATATACTCCCTCATTTGAGACACGTGAAACACAGGGTGAACACCCTCTAATCTCGGAGGCAAGGCTAATCTGTAAGCTGCGCTTCCAACCCGATCCAAAATCTCGAACGGTCCGACATATCGGGGGCTCAACTTCCCCTTAATGCCAAAACGCCTAATACCTCGTGTCGGGGATACTCTCAGCCACACATGGGCTCCAACTCTGAACTCTAGAGGTCTACGCCTCCTATCAGCATACGACTTCTGACGGCTCTGCGCAGTCAATATACGCTCTCTGATCAATGCTACTCGAGCCATATCATCCTGAATCTGATCAGGTGCTAAACCACTAACATTGCTCTGCTCATCCCAACATAACGAAGTACGACATCTCTGTCCATACAGTGCCTCATATGGGGCCATCCCAATAGATGCATGCTAGATGTTCTTGTAGGAGAATTCAACAAGTGGGAGATGATCCGTCCACACCTGTGCCCAATCCAACACACAAGCTCGCAGCATATCCTCCAGGGTCTGAATAGTCCGCTCTAACTGACCATCTGTCTGAGGATGAAACGTTGTCGTGGAATGCAAACTCGTCCCCGGGGCAGTCTGAATCTGCTGCCAGAATCTCGAGGTAAACCGTCCATCTCTGTCAGAGACGATCGTCCTCGGTACACCATGGAGTCTCACTATCTTCCTAGTGTACTCCTCTGCAAATCTGCTAACCGGCCACGTCTCTCGAATAGGAATCAAACGTGCCGTCTTCGTCAGTCGGTCAACTGTGACCCATATGACATCAAAACTCCGACTCAGCCTCAGTCCAGTCACAAAGTCCGTGGTGACCTCCTCATATCTCAACAAAAGTGTGGTCCGGCTCAACCACCAAATCCTCATATCTCACGATGTGTCTCGGATCTGGTATATACTCCCTCAGCTGAGACACGTGAAACTCAGGGTGAACACCCTCTAATCTCGGAGGCAAGGCTAATCTGTAAGCTGCGCTTCCAACCCGATCCAAAATCTCGAACGGTCCGACATATCGGGGGCTCAACTTCCCCTTAATGCCAAAACGCCTAATACCTCGTGTCGGGGATACTCTCAGCCACACATGGGCTCCAACTCTGAACTCTAGAGGTCTACGCCTCCTATCAGCATACGACTTCTGACGGCTCTGCGCAGTCAGTATACGCTCTCTGATCAATGCTACTCGAGCCATATCATCCTGAATCTGATCAGGTGCTAAACCACTAACACTGCTCTACTCATCCCAGCATAACGAAGTACGACATCTCTGTCCATACAGTGCCTCATATGTGGCCATCCCAATAGATGTATGCCAGATGTTGTTGTAGGAGAACTCAACAAGTGGGAGATGATCCGTCCACACCTGTGCCCAATCCAACACACAAGCTCGCAGCATATCCTCTAGGGTCTGAATAGTCCTCTCTAACTGACCATCTGTCTGAGGATGAAACGTTGTCGTGGAATGCAAACTCGTCCCCAGGGCAGTCTGAATCTGCTGCTAGAATCTCGAGGTAAACCGTCCATCTCTGTTAGAGACGATCGTCCTCGGTACACCATGGAGTCTCACTATCTTCCTAGTGTACTCCTCTGCAAATCTGCTAACCGGCCACGTCTCTCGAATAGGAATGAAACGTTCCGTCTTTGTCAGTCGGTCAACTATGACCCATATGGCATCAAAACTCCGACTCAGTCTCAGTCCAGTCACAAAGTCCGTGGTGACCTCCTCCCACTTCCTCTATGGAACAGGAAGTGGATGGAGCTCACCTCCAGGTTTGAAATGCTCGATCTTGACCTGCTGGCAGGTCGCACACTGTGCCACAAATCTGGCCACATCGGGCTTCAGCCCTCCCAACCAATATATACGTCTCAAGTCCTGATACATCTTACTCGTACTTGGATGTACCGAGTAAGGTGTACAGTGAGCCTCATGTAATATCCTCTGTCTCAGCTCTGTATCAGTAGGTACACAGACGCGACCCTAGCGTCTCAAAACTCCATCTGCTCCCAGCAGGAACTGTGGTGCCTCATCCCGAGACATCCTATCTCTGATCCTCTGTAAGGTCGGGCAGGTCTCCTGCTTCTGTCGGATCTCATCCAACAGATCAAGAAGGACCTCTAATGTACGCAGCTGGGCATCCTCATCAGGAAACTAGATTTCCAACTCTAGCCAGATCAAATCCCTCTGTAACTGTTGTTGAACTGTCAGCCTTGCAATCGCCTGCTCTCGAGGCGTCTTCCTGCTCAGGGCGTCGGCGACTACTTTCGCCTTCTCCGGATGATACAGAATCTCCAGACCAAAATCCTTGATCAGCTCGAGCCACCTACGTTGGCGGTTATTCAATTCCCGCTGCGTGAAAATGTACTTCAGACTCTGATGATTTGTGAAGATCTGACAGGTAACACCATACAGGTAATGTCTCCAGATCTTCAATGCATGAACTACCGCTGCCAACTCAAGATCATGAGTCGGGTAGTTCTCCTCATACGTCTTCAACTGTCGAGACGCATATGCAATCACCCTGCCTCTCTACATCAACACACATCCCAAGCCTAGCTTGGATGCATCACTGTATACTACAAAATCTTCTGTACCCTCTGGCTGTGCCAAAACAGGAGCATAAGTCAGACGTCTCTTCAGCTCCTCAAAACTCTGTATACACTGATCAGACCACACAAACCTAGTAGTCTTCCTTAGTATATTCGTCAGTGGACGGGCAATCACAGAAAATCCCTCCACAAAGCGTCTGTAGTAACCGGCTAGGCCAAAGAAGCTACGTACTTCCTTGACGTTCGTCGGTGTAGGCCATGCAGCTACTGCCTCTATCTTCGCTGGATCCACCTTGATCCCCTGAGATGATACTATGTGACCCAGGAATGCTACCTCTGGCATCCAGAACTCGCACTTAGAGAACTTTGCATAAAGTTCTCTATCCCGCAAAACCTGCAATACAGTCCTCAGATGTCCTGCATGCTCCTCATTGCTATGAGAATATACCAGAATGTCATCAATGAAAACCACCACAAACTGATCTAGGAAGTCGATGAAGATACTGTTCATCAACTCCATAAGTCCAAATGGCATCACTACAAACTTGTAGTGTCCATATCTGGTCCTGAATGTTGTCCTGTGCACATCCTGCTCCCTCACCCTCAGCTGGTGATACCCGGAACGCAGGTCAATCCTGGAGAACAGAGTAGCTCCCTGTAGCTGATCTAACAAATCATCAATGCGCGGCAGTGGATACTTGTTCTTGATGGTCACCTTGTTCAGCTCTCTGTAGTCTATGCATAATCGCAAAGATCCGTCCTTCTTCCGTACGAAGAGGACAGGTTCTCCCCATGGGGATACGCTAGGGCGAATGAAGCCCTTCACTCATCGAGTTGCTTCTTCAGCTCCAGCATCTCGACAGGCGCCATCCGGTATGGGGCCTTCGAGATGGGTCTCGTACTAGGCTCCAACTCGATACTGAAATCCACACTCCTCTGAGGCGGCAAACTGGACGGCTCAGCAAAAACATCAGTAAACTCACAGACCACTGGGATATCCTCTAACGCTGGACTCTCCCCCTTCTTCATGGCATAACACCAGAAGGCCTCACAACCTTGTGTAATCAGTCTAGCTGCCCGTATAGCACTGATAATTGTGCCTACCTTTCCAAGGTCCCAACCTCGGAAAACCTCTACCTGGCCTAACTCGGTAGAGAGGGTAACATTCCTCCTACCTACATCTAAGACTGCAGAATGTCTAGCCATCCAATCCATACCTAGTATAACTTCCTCATGCTCCAACGGCATGACAAAGAAGTCAACTAGTAACACACGAGTCCCTACAGAAATGAGACAACCGTGAATCTCACGGGTACCTCTGACCCTACCACCATCGGGTAACCCTATAATAAAGGGCATCCCCTCAACTGTATCTAAACCCAGACGCTCTACACAGGCATCAGAAATAAAAGAATGTGTAGAACTAGTATCAAATAAAACTCTAATAGGTAAACCATGAATCAGAATGGTACCTGTAGCAGTAGGTGCAGCTGGCTCCTCTGCACTCCTCAACTCAAAAACACGACCCTGTGGGCCTCTAGTATCAGTGGTGCCCCCACCACGACCTCTGCCTCTACTCGGCCCAAGAGCAGATCCCTGAGTCGTAGGGCGATCTGGGACCCTCTACTGTCCCTGACTTTGCTGCTGCTGCTGAGGTGGTCTCTATCCACCTTCTGCGGCACTAGCAGGAGAAGAATCCTGCTGGGATGAAGCTCGCCCTCGTCTACAGAAGGTAGCTCTATGACCAGGTCGGCCACAAGTGAAACAGGTCACCGGCTGCCTAGTACACTCTGACCTCATATGCCCATACTCACTGCATTTGAAGCACTGCACTCCCTTATCTGCACCCGGTGCAGATGGAGGACGATTCTGACGACTCTGGCCTCGGCCTGAACCAGCAGCTCCACCAGTACCACTGGTCTGACCAGTCCTCTATCTCTTCTTAGACCCTCCGGCCTGAGAAGCTCTCCTTTGGCTAGCTCTCTCCCTCTCGTAGTCAGAAGCCCGGTCCTGATAGTCGACCAAGGTCTCACAGTGAAAACCCGCCATGTAAGGTACGGGTAGTATCCCTCCACGTCGGGAAAACAAGTACACGTGCTGATCTGCAGCAGGTGCAGCTGGACCCAGCAATGCCAGCTCCTCCTGGAATCTCCTGATGGCCTCTGAGACCGGCACATCCTCGAATCCAGCCTCCACAAAGTCTCGTAGTTTCTCCTCCTCAAAGAGGCAGGGCAGAAACGCTCTCGGATCAGAGTCCTCATCTGCTCATAACTAGTAACCTGTGCTCGCACAGACCTCCACCCAGTGTTGTGCCAAATCCCTGAACAAAGTCTGTACCAGCTCAATCTGCCTGTCAGCTAGACATCTAATAGACTCCAGAGTTGAGTCTACATGCCCTATCCACAACTCCACCTCTAGCCCCACTTTCCCAGTGAAAGGGGGTACTCCCATCTGATGGAAAGCCTTCAACCAAGTGTCTGGTCTAGGCCCTCTATGCTCCTCTGGAGCCCGAGCAATCTCAACAGCAGGTACCTGTACAGCTGGTACCTGAGTAACGGTGTGGACCTCTTAGATGGTCCCTCCTGTGCTGGCAAATCCGGGGCACGCCTACCTGCCCTGGCGGCCTCCTCAACACGTCTGATATAAGCCTGAAACTCTGCTCTATCCATAGAGACGCGATCAAAATCACCAGACTGGGCTCTCTGTGGCCCCTGTCCCTCAGCTGCACCGTTCTCAGCCTCAGGAACGGCACTCTCAGCAACCTCCTCGTGGACCTCCTCTGTTGCACGTGGCTCAACAGCAGGAATCCTACCCGTCCTCTACCTAGAGGGGGTCTACCTCTACCTCGTCTTGCTGCAGGTAAGGCTCTAGTCTGAACCATCTGCAGAAGACGTAAACCTATCTTAGAAGGCTATATATATGTCATATGTATAGATATATCACAGATCAATCACAATAGAAGATCTATATATATATATATCTATACTGTCGAGGTCTTCAGAGGGGTGATGGCTCCCGTACACGGTATCCCAAAACATTTGTACTCATTTTAAAAACCAAAACCTTTTGAAAAGTCAGACCCCTTTTCGGGTTCTGTTTAGTTATCTATTCGACCTTTCTTGCAGATTACTAGTGCCATTGTTGTCAACCTGGCTCTGATACCAAACTTTGTAACACCCCAAATCCGTAAGACTCGGAGTGCTACTGGGCTAGGATCTCACAATGGATCCTGACCCTAGCCTGACAACAATTTCACAGATCTTACAACAAGACACCGATAGATTAAAACAAAACATGAAACTGATAAATATATATATATATATATATATATATATATATATATATATATATATATATATATATATATAGATCAAAAGGTAATACAATGTACCGCTGAGTACAAACAAACCAAACTATACATCAAAAACCAATATCCCCGATACCGCCCCAATGTACGGAGCCCTCAGCGGATCACCCACTCTGGATCACTCTACAGCTCTCCTATCCTGCAAAGTGTCTACAACACGGTATGAAACCGTTAGCTAACCATACACAAATATAGGAATATGCTAAAGCACAAACACACATCAGAAAGGATAAACACTTCATCATGCTTTCACACATTTACCCCGGTTCATTATCTTTATAAAGTCCAGCAATCAACTCATATATAAATATCCATATAAACATAAGTGACACGAGGAATATAAACCTGCGCCTCTGGGTCAATAACCAGCTGGAATGGTGCCTGGAACACTACCCCCGTGTACCCTAAGGGAATGGGGAGTGCCCGAACCGTTTACCAGGTCTGGCCTGCCTACAGAGAACCTCCCAGACTCCCAGCGGAATGAAAGGGCAAGTTATCACGGCCCTACAATGGGTAAACAATATACCATAGGTCGGTGACCATCATAACACATGCTATAAACATATAACAACACACCACTCATGCACAACATCCTATAAAGGAATGGCAGCTAAGTAAGTCCCACGGACTTACCTCAACCTCGTAGTCGTCTCACTGGATCAACCTCAACTCAGTCCACTCCCAACTAGAGGATAACACGGCCTATACAAGGCATACATAAAATATATCACAATCTTATCACACAAAGGGTCACACCTAGACCCAAGGGATCCATAAGGGATCATATTCCAACTCGTAAACCTCAAAGCCCTAACCGGTATTTCCGTATCATACTCATCAACATCCGTATCCTAGCATGTTACTACCGCTCAACTAGGAAAGGAAAAGATCTACCTAGCTTTAGGTAGACCGGGGACAAAGCGCACCTGTGTAACAAAGGGGCGCAGGGGCGGAGGCAAGCAACCGCGGGTGCGGCGGAACGTAGCCACGGGGGTGACAAAGGACGCTGGCAAACGCAGGCACGCCGCTGGCACGACGCGGGCGCTGTGACACGGTAACCGCAGGGGCGGTGACTCTCAGCCGCGGGGGGGCGGGACAGTGCAAAATGCAGTCTCGGGCTTCTCTTTAGCTCTTTCCGTGATCAATCCCTTCCACTCTCTTTCCAGATTCATACACAAGCATCAACATACACATATCAACATCACCCTATGTTCAAAACATCTATTCCTAAGCTAAGGAAGGAGGAGCAAGGAAGAAGGAAGGATGAAGAAGCAAGGAGGAAGAAGCTTACCACTGCTGAAGGTCTAGGCAGGCACAGTAAGCACACTCAGCTGGCTCCACAAGCTCAACAACCACAACTAGCATCAACAGCCACACAACCACACATACAACTCTACCAACTCACGGAAAAACCAACTCAAGCTCAAGGAGAAAGAAGAAGAAGCAAGAAGGACGTGAAACTGGATTGGAATGTGAAGAAACCCTTGCTCAGCAAGGTGGAACGAAGGAGGTAAAGAAGGGTAAAGCACGGGTCAAAGAGTCAACAAAAACCGGTTGCAGCCGCCGTAACCCGCAGGGGCGGATCACAGGGCCGCAGGGGCGGAAACCCGCAGGGCGGCACACGTGCCCGTGGGTGCGGCAAGACCAATCTCGCCAAAGCCAATCTCGGCCATGGTCCAATCTCGGTCCTAAAGAAAGGCTCTCACAGATAGCATGCTGACGTGTTTAGTATTCTTTGATGTGTGTATATGATCTGCATCTCTTATATTTGTGTATGGTTAGCTAACGGTTTTATACCGTGTTGTAGATCCTTTGCAGGATAGGAGAGGCTGCAGAGTGATCCAGAGTGGGCGATCCGCTGAGGGTCTGTACACTGGGGGCGTTATCGGGATATGGGACCTTTTTGTTGTACAGTGTGGTTTTATTTGTACTCAACGGTACTTTGTATTACCTTTTGATATATATATATATATATATATATATATATATATCAGTTTCATGTTTTGTATTTAATCTATTTGTGCCTTGTTGTAAGATTTAGTGAATTTGTTGTCAGGCTAGGGTCAGGATCCATTGTGAGATCCTACCCAGTAGCACTTGTTAATTATCTCTCTATATAAATATTGAATATCTAAGTCTTTTTTTTGAATATGTACGTTTTTATAAATAGTTTTTTTATAAATAATTACATCTCCGATCTCCCACAATGTGTATTTTTTTCAAAAATTACTTATTTTCTTCCATTATAAGCTATAAGAGATGAATATCTTATTTCCTTTTTATCACAAGTTTAATTCATATGTATTTAATCTTAACCTTTGATTTTAATCAATGGTTTAGATTGAATCAACTTCACATGAAGTTGATTCTCTAACTTCATGGGAGCCCAACCCTGAAAAATGAGGGGGTTTTGTGTTCGTGAGAGTGTTTTTTGTCCGTGCAAAGACGTTACGTCCTTCAAAAAAATAAATCTATTTACCGAAATACCAAGTATAAGAACCCAATATCCCGTCAATTTGAGAGCAACCCAGAATCGAAGCCGTCTCCATTGCCGTCTAACTCCAGTCGTCCCGAAGCACTCGGCCATTGCCTTCCAACTCCACTCGTTCTCTGGTGACTCCATCCCCGGCCGGTCAGGTAATCTTCTTCTCTCTCTACGTGATTACAGTTGAGGCAGTTCTCTCTCTTTTACGGTTAGGGTTTGAAATTGGGAGAAGGAAAAACAGATTATAGTCGACGGCATTGCCATCCAACTCCACTCGTTATCTGAGGTTGCTCTCTCTCTCCTTCATTAGGCATGAATTTAGGTCTCCTTCATTATAGTTGAGGCAGCTCTCTCTTTCGTTTTTATATTTGAAATTGGAGGTTGAAGACAAACCATTTGCTGGCTGATTGAGATTGCTTTCTGAAAGTAAATGAAACTAATTGGAGGTTATACACTTCTCTTGTACTGCCATGCTCCCATGTCTATATACGGTTTTGGTTTGAATATGTGATTTGCAGGCTCAAAATGTATACAAAGCAATTATGTTTTTGAATACGGTTTGCTTTGAATGTGTGATTGCAGGCTCTGTCATGAAAATAGAATGTGTGTGATTTGTGCATTATTTGGGTATGCTTTGATGAGTATTCTTTGATTTAGAAACCATTTATGCTTTGAATGGGTATGCTTTGATGAATTGGAGGTTATACACTTCTTTTTGTGCATTATTTGGGTATGCAATTAAGTTGTTTGCTTTGAATGTGTGATTTACAGGCTCTGTCATGAACAATAAAATGAAATCATCCATTGATAACCCTGAAAAAGATCAACAAGAGAGTAGACAGACTGAGCTTGTGCAAAACAATACCACTAGAGATGCTAACTTGGATGAAAATAAACAAATAGTTGAAGAAGATGAACTAGAGAACATAAACGCAAACCAATATCAGGATGGCAGTTATTACTGTGAACAAGATCAATCATTGCAGCTTCCATGGAGTAGCTATCATGAACGTGAAGGTAGTGATGATTTAGAGCAGATAGAAGAGGCTCCTCTTAACTCCTTTGATCATGATAGTCAAATGGGCTCTTCCATCAAGAACAACTCCATAATCGTAAGTTGTTTTGGACAAGTATATACCAAAGAAAGCTTTGTGTTGCAGATTGATAATTATATATTTTTGACAGGAAATGGAACTAATTTGCGATCTAAGAGCACATATGGAGCAAGTTTACCGCGAGATGGTACTTGTCCATTATAGGTCAATCTTTTCCGTTTGGATGTTCAAGTATAGTTCTGATGAGTGACGATTGTTATTGTTTATTTTGGTGAAACAGATTCCTCACTTGAGGCCTACCGAATACAAGAGGTCTAGGTTAGCCAAGAACAGGCGAACAGTCAACCATCGTTATGGTGGTGTGCTTTCTGGTAGTGTTGTTCGTGAAAGGTTTGTTCTATTAGTATATAATCAATTGGTATACACTTGCAATTCTTTCAGAAACTGAAAATTGAGTTTATGTTGTTCTTGTGCAGGATCATCAAGGCCTTTTTGATAGAAGAGCAGAAGATTGTGAAGAAAGTTTAGAAGATCTAGAAGACAAAAGAAAAGCAAGCTGCAAAGAACTAGATGCCTGAAATTGCTTGTAATTTGCATCGCCTTACCCGTTTTCTGCCATCTTATATTCGAGTTTTGTTTGGAAGATACAAGAATGACTTTAGTAACGGTTAATGTTTGGTGCACGTTACTAGTGTGCCAAGATTGATTGTTTCTTATTTCAATGAGCATTTTTCTTTTGGAATTTAACAGGTGGGTTTTGTTTAATTAAACCTCAATAGTCAATATTAAATCTATATAATTTTGTCAGTTGAATTTTATTGATACTATATTACACTACACTGATACAAAAGAGAAACTAAAATCGCAAGCTCTATGAGCTTCTCTCAATAATAATGGTGAAGCTCTATGAGCTTCTGTTTCACCACCATAAGGGCAGTGAAGTAGTTCATATTCGGCAGGTGGGGTAAGGGTTCAGCGGTTTTGGACAAGCTTTATAACGGGTTAGATTGTAATTTTGATCAAAAGTAAGGGCATAAATGTACTTTCTCGTATAAACACACTCTTTAAAAAACCCTACCCCCGCCAAACACATACTAGTGTTTTCTAAAACACAAACACAAATAAAAACCACAATCACTCGTAAAATCACTAAAAAACACATAAACAAGTGATTTTCTATATCACAACAAACACAACCCAAATGATATGGTGATAGCAGAACTTTGCTAAACATGGTTTGGGCGTCAAGTCGGCTACTCCACTGAGCGAGTCAGGAGAGCTGGTGATGGGCTCGGTTTGGTTCAAACCGCCAAACCGATGGTTTTCAAACCGGCCCAAACCGCCAGTTTGGTCAAACCGGCAGTTTAGGTTTTCCGGTTTCGGTTTGAGCCGGTTCACGGTTTAGGTTTGCGAAAATAAAAAACCTACACCGCCGGTTTGAACCGACGGTTTTGATGATAAACTGTCGGTTTAGGTTTTTTTATATTTTTAAATAAACATTAAAACCGACGGTGTGGTTGGTTAAATCGTCGGTTTTCGACTTTACCATTCCAACGGTTAACCACCAAAACTGACAGTTTATGCTTCAAGGCCGGTTTTTCAAATTTTCTTTTTTTTAATAAACCGTGGCTAAACCAGCAAACCGGCGGTTTAGGTTAACCTAAACCTTCGTTTTACAAATTTACAATTGCTAGGTTTAGGTGTCCGACCCATGCAAAGCATTCACATACTTGTGCGGCAGACCGCCGGCTAAATTCCTCTGCTATTATTTGAAATTACATAAAATCCCCGGAACTTTTAGTAAAACACAAAACCAGCTACACTTTGGGATTTTATTTTCAAATAAAATCCATAAGCTTTTCAACAATCAATGTTATAAAAGATGACATCATCCTTAATGTTTATACTCTTTAGCCAAACTAACAAGGCTTAGTATAATTTCTGTGTAAGATAGTTTATTTTGTTATACAAAATTTTAACTGTTAAACAAAAGTATAAAATTGTCAAAAGAAAATAAATCAAGTTTTAACAGTGTAAAACTACACATTATATATAACCTATAAATATTATTATGATGTTGAGATTTTTTTGACGGTATAAAACTCAATAACTAAATATCTATATATTACTAAAATATCTCACTTTGCCTATTATCATCCACATCAGCATTTTTTCAATTCATTTACATCGACCACTTAATAATTACATATTTGTCATTCCTTTAAAATTGGTCATAGTTAACTTCAAAATAAAGATAATTTTAATTTTAATTTTAACATTAACTAACTTGATTCTTAAAAATATCTAGCTTGATTATTGTTAACCAAATCCCCTTAAAATAATTATAATTACATTTAGTTCGATATATATACCACATTTATTTTTAAATTTATTATAAATATTATATCTCTAATTCGTGTTAATTATTCTTAAACATGTTAGTTTATTCATGTTACTATTTCTTTATAGATAGAAGAAAACTTAATGAATAATTATCTTATTTAAATAATTAGCTTATTCGTGTTACTGTTATGAAAATTTTATGTAATATTGCTTTTATAATGATAAAAGAAATTTAAAATAGAACCTGCACAGGTGAGGGCACTGAATTAATTTTTAATTTTTTTGACTGTAAAAACAATATTGTTTTGGTGTTTGATGTGGTGTTGACAAAACTAAAACATCAATTTTCAATAATTAAATAAAATGTTGTTGGTCGAGAAACATAAAGAAAACACAAGTTTTAATGTTTGAAGGGTTATTGAGAATACAAATATATATATATATATATATATATATATATATATATATATATATATATATATATATATATATTAATATCTTTTTTTTTAATATCTTAAGTGTTGTTGTCAACAAATAAATTTGTTTTAATAGTTGATGTGTTGTTGACAACAATACATTTATTGTTTTGATATTTAAGTTGTTGTTGACAACACAATACTCAATGATTAAATATTTAGAATTATGGTGATAACAAACTACCTTTTATTTGGTTATAATATAGTGTTGATAATTAAAAAAAATACTTTATTTGGATGTTTAATGTGTTGTTGATGACACAAATAATTTTGTTTTAATAATTGAGGTATTGTTGACTACAATAAAACAACTATTTTGATGTTTTGGATCTTGACGACAACACACACGAAATATAACTTTTGATATTAAATATCTTGTTGTCACACAAAACTCAATGATTAAATGTTTAAATTGTTGTTAACAAAAAATACCTTATATTAGGTTATAACGTTAACAGTAAAAGAATTATAAGTTTAACAACACATATAATTGAGTTGTTGACAACGTAAATTATTGGATTTTAAAAGTTAGGATGTCATTGACAACAATAAAAGAATTATTTTGATATATGTTTTGAGTCTTGTTGACAACACAAAACTCAATTAATAATTATTTAAAATGATGTTGGCTATTAAAAAAATGCAATGTTGGTGTTTAATGTGTTATTGACATCAGAAATAAATTTGTTTTAATAGTTGTGTTGTTGTTGACAACAATAAATAAGTAAATAACTGTTATCATGTGTTTGGGTCTTGTAAACAACATAAATCCCATTGAATGTTTAGAATATTATTGACAATACCTCTAATTTCAGTATTTTAGTGTTTAATGTGTCGTTGACAACACAAATAAACCAAATTTTTTTTATTGTTGAATGTGTCATTGATAGTACAAAAAACACAAATTTGGTGTTGCTGACAACCTCAAAACATATGCTTTGTGTTTAAAATGATGTTGATAGTATAAACACATATTTAATGTTGTTGACAACAAAACTTAAGCTTTGTTGTTTAAAATGGTGCTAACAACATCAAAGCAAAATTGTAGTACGTGAAGGTTGTAGACCGCAAAAATATAATTGTGTTTAGTAGTTGAGATGTTGTTGACAATACAAATTATTTTTAATAATGAAGAGTAACTATAAATTGAAATAAAGGAGAAGGAAAAAAATGAACAAAGACAATTGAATATATACATACATCATATAATCACAATTTAAAACACACACAACATGGAACGAATAAGAATTAATCAATAAAAATAGGAAATCAATTTGATATGATACTTTAGGGGTGGGCATGGGACGGGATGAGACGGGATTGAGGTGATCCCAGTTCCGTCCAGACTATTTTAAATGGGACGGAATCGGGACGGGCCTTAAATATTTTAGATTGAATCCCACCGGTTTCTATCTCGGTTGGGACCGGGACGGAATGGGTTCAATACCGCTTGCACATTAGTTTATTTAATGTGTTTAAATTTTACGCTTTATTCACAAAAATATTAGTATATATTTAAAACACAAAAATATTAAATTTTCAAATATCCATAATAACACATTATAATTAAACTAAAATTTTCAAATACATATAATAAAACACATCTAAATGAATTTGGTTCATTCGTCAATTTTGATGGTTTGACCAACATGATTTATTTTTTAAAGTATATAAGCATATATATATATATATATGAGTGTATCACTAATGCTTATGGATTCTATTTATTTTATTATTTTAAATTAAAATGCTTTAATATACGAGGCGGGCCTAGCGGGGTGGAGAACTTAAGGCATGTATCCCGACACATATAGTTTTTGACGGGACGAGTTCGGGACAAAATTTCTAATTTTGAATGAAATCTCGCCGTGATTGGGGTGTGATCGGGACGACACCGAGACGGGACCGGGATTGGCGGGATTTTTGCCCACCCCTATGATACATTAGATCAAGAAAACAAAAGCACATAAATTCAAACTCTTGATTCGAATAAAATAAAAGTGAGAAGAAAAAGATAATATACATTCATGCATTAGTTCTAATTTAGATTTTAAACCTTATTAGTACTCATTGAATCTATTAGATTAGTGAAATTGAAGCAAATTGACGATGAAATTCAATAAAGTATCATTAATAGCGTTGACGGTGGAAAAGAGGAACAACATAGGAAAGAGAGGGAGAATAATGGAAAAATAGGGATTATAGATTTTATATTTTAAAATTCTGAATTTATATTTTCTCAATTTAATATTTTTAGATGATTGTAATTCACCATTTTAAAAAAAATTATCTTTAAGTAATTTGATAAAAACTAATCGCTTACAATTTTTTGTTTTTATTATTATGACATGGAAACAAACAATAAATAAGACTTATCATATATAATTATTATAAATAAAATAAATTATAATTTGTAGAAAAAAATAAATAAATCTTACAATATATATAATTTATATATATATATATATATATATATATATAATGATGTTAAACTCCACTTTTTACAAGTTACAACCGATGGATTAATTTTTAAATCATACAATATTATTTATTAAAGTAACTATCGTACATTTTTATTTATTGATTTTAGAATAATTATATGCATAATTATTTAAAATTTTATTCAAAATTCAATAAAAATATATGATCGTTACTTTAATATTGTATGATTTTAAATTAATCAATCGGTTGCCACTTGTAAAAAGGTGGAGTTTAACATAAAAACATGTATTTTAATTAATTGTATATGATAAGTTTATATATATATATATATATATATATATATATATATATATATATATATATATATATATATATATATATAATTTGACTCTTTGAACTTAAATAATGTTGGTGGACCATTTTTGTCCCGAAGGCCGAGGATAGATCACATAGTCACATCTCTCATAATTCCAAAAAATATATGCCATAAAATTATCTTCATAATTAAGTTAGAATAATAATACTCGATATTTCATTCCTTAATTATAAGTAGAACTAGTGGTAGAGACAAGGTAAGGGAGTGGATTGTGCCCCAACTTCCGACGAGGTTATTTTGTATTAAGCGGATATAACACATATTGCGCTGCTAGTTAATCAGGTAGATGGAGGAAAGGAGCACTCTAGAGTCTAGAATGTAGGGCTTGAGTCATGGGAGCAAGGAAAAAAGGCTCTTTTTTGTTTCTATGAATTTTATTTTAAGCAAATACATAATATTTAGAGAGATGTTAAGTGAGGTTTATTATTGCATTAATACAGTCAACTCGATATAATTTTTTATACACTAGTTTATCAATCATCAATTAATTTTATTTGATAATTTATTTATAAAACACAACTTTAAAATTAATATACAAAACAAATTAAATGTATAAAATTAGTTATTTTAATCAATACAATATTTTTGAAATACAATGATTCATCAATCACTATCTAATTTATATGACAATTTATTTATAAAAAAACTAAATATATAAAATTTGTTCAACGAAAATCGTATGAAAACTTTAGTATTGTTATAAAATTATTGCTTTGGACTCTTGATTACTTAGACTCTTGTGGAATGTGTTCAAGAACACTTAGAATGATGTTGGAAGAGAGGAGAGAACAAGAAGAGTAGATTTCTAACTTGCTCTTGGTGCTTCTTGTTACAATGAGGATGACCTCTATTTATAGGATAAAACTTGGAGGAGTTACTAATAAAATAAACTAGGATGTAAGAAGGTGAATAATTCACCTTGTACAATTTACTTCACTTCTTGAACAATCTTAACTAGAAGATGATAACATGATTTATTGACCTGTTGCATCCATGCATTTAGTTAGATTTCCCCTTTCCGCATTCATGTTTTGGCCTTAGTTTGTGTCAGTTATGCTTGTTTAGTTCTACTTTGCAAGAATAGATATCTACACACGCTATTTGTGGCTTTGTAGGTGATTTGGCACATTTTGGAGCTAAAACGACGTATTTGAGGATCAAGCCTCGAAGTGGACGTATTGGAGCGAGCGTACGTGCACGGAAAAGGGCGAGGAATCGAGCTAAAGGCGTGAAGGTGTAACACCCCAAATCCGTAGGACTCGGGGCGCTACTAGGCTAGGATCTCACAATGGATCATGACCCTATCCTAACAACAAGTTCACTGGATCTTACAACAAGGCACAGATAAATTAAAACCAAAACATCAAACTGTATATATATATATATATATATATATATATATATATATATATATATCAAAAGGTATACAAAGTACCGCTGAGCACAATCAAAACATGTATCTATACATACATAATATCCCATAACCCTCGCATAAACCTAGTGTACGGAGCCCTCAACGGATCACCCCATCTGAATCACTCTGCAGCTCTCCTAACCTCAAAGTATCTACAACACAGTATAAAACCGTTAGCTAACCATTCATATATAATAATGCATAAGCACAAACACACTTCAGGAAATCATAACATATAATCATGTTGTCACACATTTACCCGGTTAATTATCTTTAAAAGGTCCAACACTCAAATCGTATAAATATATGTATATGAACATATGTGACACGAGGTATATATATAATCCTCGCCTCTGAGTGCTATAACCAACTGGAGTGGATCCGGAACTCTCTCCCGTATACCATAAAGGAGTGGGGTGTGGCCATCCCGTATACCAGATCTGGCCTGACTACAGAGAACCTCCCAGACTCCTCAGCGGGATGAAAGGGAAGGTTATCACAACCACTACAATGGGCGGTCACTAAATCATAGGTCGGTAATAAATAACATCGCATGCTATCAAGCATAAAACACACACCACTCATGCATACATCCAATATAAGGATGGTAGCTAAGAAGTGTAACACCCCAAATCCGTAAGACTCGGAGTGCTACTGGGCTAGGATCTCACAATGGATCATGACCCTAGCTTGCCAACAACTTCACTGAATCTTACAACAAGGCACTAATAGATGAAAACAAAACATGAAACTGATGTATATATATACCGATCAAAAGGTGATACAAGGTACTGCTGAGTACAAAAGTCAAAACATAAACCCGTACAATATAAATATCCCAACCACGATATCGTCCCCGTGTACGGAACCCTCAGCAGATCACCCCTCCGGATCACTTTGCAGTTCTCCTACCCTGCAAAGGATCTACAACACGGTATAAAACCGTTAGCTAACTATACACATATATAAGAAGATGCTAGAGCACAAACACACGTCAAAAGTATTAACACATCATCATGATATCACACATTTACCCGGTTTATTATCTTTAATAGGTCCAACACTCATTCGTATAATAAATGTATATGAATATACGTGACACGAGGAATGTATATATAACCCTCACCTTTGTGTGCAATAGCTAGCTGGAGTGGTATCAGCGCACTTTCCCGTATACCATATGGAGTGGTAGGTACCCTTCCCGTATACCAGAACTAACTAGCTTACAGAGAACTTCCCAGACTCCACTACGGGATGAAAGGTAAGTTGTCACAGCCACTACAATGGGCGGTCAATATAACAACTCTCAAAAACGTCCACTCCAACTGGAGGACAACACAACCTATACAAGGCACACATACATATATATCACAATCCTATCACACAAAGGGGTCACACCTAGACCCAAGGGATCCATAAGGATCAAGTCCAACTCGTAAACCTCAAAGCCGTAACTGGCATAACTATATCATACTCATCAACATCCGAATCCTAGCATGGTACTAAGTTCCTCATACTAGAAAGGAAAGGAACTACCTAACTATAGGTAGTCCCGGGACAAGACGCACCTGCGTGAACTAAGGATGAAGGGGCGGAATGCAGGCAACCGCAGGCGCGACGACACTCAGCCGCGGGGGCGGTGACACGGGATGCAGGTAACGCAGGCAAGGCGCTGGCGCGGGCGCTGCGGCACGTCTTCCGCAGGGGCGGCGACAGTGCAGAATGAAATCTCGCGGCTTCTCTTTAGCTCTTCACGTGATCAAATCACGTCTACTCTCTTCCATAGTCACACACATACACATACATACACATTCCAACATCATCCTATGTCCAAACATTTAATCCTAAGTTAAGGAAAGAAGAACAAGGAAGAAAAAGAAATGAAGAAGTAGGGAGGACATACCACAGCTGTGGCCTAGGCACGAAACTGCTCCAAGATAACACCTCCACTAGCTCTCAAGCTCAGCATAACACTCACAAGCATCAACATCAACCACAAGGTACAATTTCCAAGCCAAACTCCAAGAGAACAAGAACAAGATCAAAGGAAGGTGAAGGAGAAGCAAGTAGGACGTGAAAGCTGAAGGAAGAAGTGTGAAAGGTAACCCTTGCTCAGCAAGGAAAGGAAAGAATAAGAGGAAGAAAGGTAAAGCACGGTCAAGGAAGTCAACAAAACCGGCTGCAGTCGCCGGAAACCGCAGGGGCGGTTCCATGAGCCGTAGGGGCGGAGACCGGCAGGGGCGGCCAAAATGCCCGCGGGTGCGGAAAAGTCTAAACTCGGCCAAAGCCAATCTCGGCCATGGTCCGATCTCGGTCCGGAAGAGTAGGGGTCTCACAGTAAGTCCTATGGACTTACCTCAACCTCGGAATACTCTCAACCACGATCCACTCCAATCCGGAGGACAACACTGCCTAATAACAAGGCATAAAGAGATATCAAGTCTCCTATCAATCAAAGGGGTCACACCTAGACCCAAGGGATCCATAAGGATCATAACCAACCTATAAACCTCAAAGCCATAACCGGCATATCTCGATATCATAAACAACCTCATCCTATCCTCAAACACATATCTAGCATGCTACTAACCCACATACTAGGAAAGGAAATGATCCATACTACTCTAGTAGATCCGGTACAAAACGCACCTGCGTGACAGAAGAGACGCAGGGGCGAAATGACAGAAGCCGCAGGCACGTAGACGCTTCCACGCAGGGGCGGTGACCGTAGCCGCAGGGGCGGCGGCGCTGAGGCGAAGGTACGGTGACAACGTCCCGCAAGGGCGGCGGTTCACTGGCGCGGGGGCGGCGACATTGCAGAATGTGATCCCGACTTCGCTTCGACTCTTCACGTGATGAATTCATGTCTTCACCATTCCACAACCAAACACATACATATATATATACACATTCCAACATCAATACACACCTAAGAGATCTATCCTAAGCTAAGGAGGAATTCAAGAAAGAAGGAATACAGAAAGAAAGTAGGAAGAAGATGAACTTACCGCTGTTGTGGCCTAAGCAGGGAAGTGATCCAAAACCAATACCTCAACTGGCTCTCAAGCTCAGCAACAGATCCACACATCAACATCCACCAAAACCACACAACTTCTCTTCCAAACCAAGAAGAACTCAAGAACAAGATCAAGGAGAAGGAAGGAGGCAAGAAGAAGCTCGTGAGGGTAGCTGGAAATGAAGAATGAAACCCTTCATCCTAAACAAAGGATAAGGTTAAAGGAAGAAGAAAGAGTAAAGCACGGTCCAATGGTCAACAAAACCGGCTGCAGCCGCAGGAAACAGCAGGGGCGAAAAACGCAAGAAGCCGCAGGGGCGGCCCTCTAGACCCTCAAGGGCGGTAACCCTGGCTCAGCTCCTAAAGATCAAGTCTCTTACATCTCACCCCCCCCCCCCCCCCCCTAAAAACAAGTTTTGTCCCGAAACTTGTACAATCTCAAAACCTCTCGGGCCCATATGCCGAGGTATAACTCTCTCAATCGGAGGCATCACATCTCCGCTCATCAGGTATCAACCTATATCACTCTATAACCTCAAACACAAGAATGGAGAAATCATCATCTCCAGCAACAATCATCACATCACAAGGGCATAAAGGAAAACCATCTCTAGCCAAACTATCATCACATCACAAGGGCATAGAGGAAAACCATCTCTAGCCGAATCATCATCATATCGCAAAGGCATAGAAGAAAAACATCTCTAGCCATATCATACTCATAACAGAAGGGCATGGAGGAAAAACATCTCCAGCAATACTATGTCCATCAAAATAACATGGAGGAATAACAATCTCTAACTATACCCTAATCACATCCCAATAGCATGGAGGAAGGAACCATCTCCAGCTATAAATATCAATCGTACTAGCACAACAAGATCTAATAAGATCATAAATCACATCATAGCTAGCACGAAAATAAACACATCATAGCATATAAGCACATAATCACAACACTCACCAAGATAGTACTAAGATCTACTCGTCGATCCTACTGGTACATCTATCTCGGCATAAAACTCTAGATAGTTCCTCTGAGTACTATCCTCAGTCTCCAATGTAGCCTCATCAGGTCCTCGTCTCGACCATTGTATCCTCATCATAGGAATGTCCTTCGAACGCAGACGTCTCATACCTCGTTCTAGGACTACAATCGGGTGCTCAACAAAAGTGTGGTCCGGCTTGACCACCAAATCATCATAACTCACAATGTGTCTCGGATCCGGTATGTACAGTAACACTCCAAATCCATAGGACTCGAGGTGCTACTGGGCTAGGATCTCACAATGGATCCTGACCCTAGCCTGACAACAAGTTCACTGGATCTTACAACAAGGCACATATAGATTAAAACAAAACATAAAACTGATACATATATATGTGAAAAGGTAATACAGAAGAACCGCTGAGTACAACATAAACATGTATCTGTACATACAAAAACCCCATAACCCACGATAACGACCCCAGTGTATGGAGCCCTCAGCGGATCACCCCTCTGGATCACTCTACAGCTCTCCTAACCTGCAAAGGATCTACAACACGGTATAAAACCGTTAGCTAACCATACATATATATATATGGAGATGCATATGCACAATCACACGTCAGGAATAATAAACACATCATCATCCTATCACAAATTTACTCGGTTAATTATCTTTATAAGGTCCAACACTCAAATAGTATGTATATCGGCGTATGAAAATAGGTGACACGAGGAATATATATAAAATCCTCGCCTCTGATCGCTTTAGCCAACAGGAGTGGTTCCGGCACCCAACCCGTATACCCTATGGGAGTGGTGAAGAGTTCATCTTGTATACCAGATCTGGCCTAACTACAGAGAACCTCCCAGACTCCCAGCAGGATGAAAGGCAAGTTGTCACAACCACTACAATGGGCGGTCACTATAACATAGGTCGGTAATAAACCATAACGCATGCTATAAAAGCATATAACAAACACCACTCATGCATACATCCAATATAAGGATGGAAGCTAAGTAAGTCCTATGGACTTACCTCAACATCAGTAGTAGTCTCAACCACGATCTCAAACATGGTCTACTCCAATCTGGAGGACAACACTGTCTAATAATAAGGCATAACAATATATCAAACTCATATCCATCACAGGGGTCACACCTAGACCCAAGGGATCCATAAGGATCGTATCCTAACTCATAAACCTCAAAGCCATAACCGACATAAACGATATCATGATCATCCTCATTCTATCATCATACACATACCTAGCATGCTACTAACCCGCTCATACTAGGAAAGGAAAGGATCTACCTTACTCTAGGTAGACCCGGGACAAGACGCACCTGCGTGACAAGAGAGACGCAGGGGCGGAACAAGGCAACCCGCAGGCGCGGCAAAGCTCGGCCGTAGGCGCGGTGACAGTGGCAGCAGGCAACACAGGCACGACGCAGGCGCTGTGACACGGCTCCCGCAGGGGCGGCGACAGTGCAGAATGTGCTCCTGCGGTTCCTCTTCGTCTCTTCACGTGATCAAATCACGTCTTCTCTCATCTAAAACCAAGCACATACATAAACCAACATCAATATATATCCAAATCATCTAATCCTAAGCTAAGCAAAGGAATCAAGATAGAAGGAATGAAGAAAAAGCCAAGAGCTTACCCTACAGCTGTGACCTAAACAAGAGAAAGATCACACACACCTTCTCAGCTGGCTCCTAAGCTCAGCAAATACATCCATCAACATCAACAACCACAACCACACACAAACTCTCTAGCAAACTCAAGGAACTCACACACAAGATCAAGGAGAAGGAAGAAGGAAACAAGAAGGACGTAACGGAAGCTGGGAAAGAAGTGAAGAAGAACCCTTGCTCAACAGGGAAAATAAGAGGTAAGGAAGAGAGTAAAGCACGAGTCAACCGGTCAAGAAAACCGGCTGCAGCCGCAAGAAACCGCAGGGGCGGTTCCCTGAGCCGCAGGGGAGGAAAGCTACACGAGCCGAAGGGGCGGCTCCCTGAACCCGCGGGGGCGGCTAAGGTCAAAAGTGGCTCCCAAAAACTAAGGCTCTTACATCTCACCCCCCTAAAACAAGTTTCGTCCCGAAACTTGTAAAATCCTCAAACCACTCGGACTCACAAGCCGAGGTACAACTCTCTCTATAACCTCAAACATAAGCATGGAGGAAATCATCAACTCCAGCAACAAAACACTATCCAAGGCATAGAGGAAAACCATCTCTAGCCAAACCATAAACACATCACAAGGCATAGATGAATCACATCTCTGGTTGTATCATACTCATAACAGAAAGGCATGGAGGAAAAACATCTCCAGCAACACTATGATCATTAAAAATAGCATGGAGGAATAACCATATCCAGCTGAATCCTAATCGTATCACAATAGCATGGAGGAAAGAGCCATCTCCAGTTATAAACAATAATCATACTAGTACAACAAGATCTGATAAGATCATATATCACATCAAAGCTAGTATGAAAATAAACACATCATAGCATATAAGCACATAAGCATAACACTCACCAAGATAGTACTAAGATCAACTTGGTGATCCTACTGGTGCATCTAACTCGGCATAGAACTCTGGATAGTTCCTCTGGATACTATTACTCAGTCTCCCATGTAGCCTCATCAGGTCCTCGTCTCGACCACTGTATCCTCAACATAGGAATGTCCTTCGAACGCAAGCGTTTCATATCTCGTTCTAGGACTGCAATCGGGTGCTCAATAAAAGTGTTGTCCGGCTCAACCACCAAATCATCATAACTCACGATGTATCTCGGATCTGGTATATACTCCCTCAGCTGAGACACGTGAAATACAGGGTGAACACCCTCTAATCTCGGAGGCAAGGCTAATTTGTAAGTTGCGCTCCCAACCCGATCCAGAATCTCGAACAGTCCGACATATAGGGGGCTCAACTTCCCCTTAATGCCAAAACGTCTAACACCTCGTGTCGGAGACACTCTCAGACACACATGGGCTCCAACTCTGAACTCTAGAGGTCTACGCCTCCTATCTACATATGACTTCTGACGGCTCTGGATAGTCAGTATCCGCTATCTGATCAGTGCTACTCGAGCCACATCATCCTAAATCTGATCAGGTGTCAAACCACTAGCCGTACTAGGCTCATCCCAGCATAACGGTGTACGACATCTCTGTCCATATAGGGCCTCATATGGGGCCATCCCAATAGATGCATGCCAACTGTTGTTGTACGAGAACTCAACTAGTGGGAGGTGATCCGTCAACACTTGTCCCCAGTCCAACACACAAGCTCGCAGCATATCCTCTAGTATCTTAATGGTCCTCTTTGACTAACCATCTGTTTGAGGATGAAACACAATAATAAAGTGTAAACTCGTCCCCAGGGCAGTCTAAATCTGCTGCCAAAACCTCGAGGTAAATCGTCCATCTCTGTTTGAGATGATCGTCCTCGGTACACCATGGAGTCTCACTATCTGCCTAGTGTACTCCTCTGCTAATCCGCTCACCGGCCACGTTTCCCGAATAGGGATGAAACGTGCCGTCTTCGTCAATATGTCCACAATAACCCAAATAGCATCAAAACTCCGGCTCAGTCTCAGCCCAGTCACAAAGTCCATGGTGACGTCCTCCCACTTCCTCTGTGGAACAAAGTGGATGGAGCTCACCTCCAGGTCTGCAATGCTCTATCTTGACCTGCTAGCAGGTCGCACACTGTGCCACGAATCTGGCCACATCGAGCTTCAACCCTCCCCACCAATATAAACGTCTCAAATCCTGATGCATCTTACTCGTACCCGAATGTATAGAGTAAAGTGTACAGTGAGCCTCCTGTAATAACCTCTGATGTAGATCTGCATCAGCAGGTACACAGATGCGACCTCGGCGTCTTAATACTCCATCTGCTCCCAGAAGAAACTTTGGTGTCTCATCCCGAGACATCCTCTCTCTGATCCTCATCAAGGTCGGGCAAGTCTCCTGTTTTTGTTGGATCTCACCCAACAGATCAGGAAGAATCTCTAAAGTATGCAGCTAGGCATCCTCATCACAGGAAACTGGATGTCCAACTCTAACCAGATCAAATCTCTCTGCAACTGATGCAGAACTGTCAGCCTCACAATCGCCTACTCTCGAGGCGTCTTCCTGCTCAGGGCGTCGGCGATAACGTTCGCCTTCCCTGGATGGTACATAATCTCCAGATCAAAATCCTTGATCAGCTCGAGCCACCTACGCTGGCGGTTATTCAATTCCCGCTGCGTGAAAATGTACTTCAGACTCTTATGGTCTGTGAAGATCTGACATGTAGCACCATACATGTAATGTCTCCAGATCTTCAATGCATGAACTACCGCTGCCAACTTCAGATCATGAGTCGGGTAGTTCTCCTCATACGTCTTCAGCTGTCTAGACGCATATGCAATCACTCTACCTCTCTGCATCAATACACATCCCAAGCCTAGCTTGGATGCATCACTGTATACCACAAAATCCTCTGTACCCTCTAGTTGTGCCAAAATAGGAGAAGAAGTCAGATGTCTCTTCGGCTCCTCAAAACTCTGCATACACTGGTCAGACCATACAAATCTGGTAGTCTTCCTTAGTAGACTCGTTAGTGGACGGGCAATCACATAAAATAGCTCCACAAAGCGTCTGTAATAACCGGCTAGGCCAAGGAAGCTACGTACTTCCTTGACGTTCGTCGGTGTAATCCAAACTACTACTGCCTCAATCTTGGCCGGATCCACCTTAATTTCTTCAGCTGATACCAGATGACCCAGGAATGCTACCTCTGGCATCCAGAACTCGCACTTAGAGAACTTAGCATAAAGTTCTCTATCTCGTAAAACCTGCAACAAAATCCTCAGCTGTCTTGCATGCTCCTCTCTGCTGCGAGAGTACACCAGAATGTCATTTATGAAGACCACCACAAACTGATCCAGGAAGTCGATGAATATGTTGTTCATCAACTCCATGAAAACTGTTGGGGCATTCGTAAGCCCAAATGGCATCACTACAAACTCGTAGTGTCCATATCTGGTCCGGAATGTTGTCCTGTGCACATCCTGCTCTCTCACCCTCAGCTGGTGATATCTTGAGCGCAGGTCAATCCTGGAAAATATTGTCGCTCTGTGAAGATGATCCAACAAGTCATCAATAGGAGGCAATGGATACTTGTTCTTGATGGTCACCTTGTTCAGCTCTTTGTAATCTATACACAATCTCAACGATCCGTCCTTCTTCCGTACGAAGAGGACAGGTGCTCCCCATGGGGCCTTCGAGATAGGTCTCGTGCCAGGCTCTAACTCAATACTGAAGTCCACACTCCTCTGAGGCGGCAAACACATCTGCAAAATCACAAACAATTGGGATGTCCTCTAATGATGGACTCTCCCCCTCCTTCATGGCATAACACCAGATGACATCACAACCCTGTGCAATCAGTCTCGCAGCCCGTATCGCACTGATAACCATGCCAGATTTTCCAGGGTCCCAACCTCGGGAAACCTCTATCTGAACTAACCCGGTAGAGAGGGTAACAGTCCTCCTACCTACATCTAAGACTGTAGAATGTCTATCCATCCAATCCATACCTAGAATGACTTCTTCGTGCACTAATGGCATGACAAAGAAGTCCATAAGCAAAACACGGGTCCCTACAGTAATGGGACAGTCACGAATCTCACGGGTACCTTTGACCCTACCACCATCGGGTTACCCTATAATAAAGGGCATCCCCTCAACTGTATCTAGACTCAGACGCTCTACACAGGCATCAGAAATAAAAGAATGCGTAGCACCAGTATCAAATAAAACTCTAACAGGTAAACCATGAATCAGAATGGTACCTGTAGCAGTCAGTGCAGCTGGCTCCTCTGCACTCCTCAACTCAAAAACTCGGCCCTGTGGGCCTCTGGTATCAGTGGTGCCCCCACCACGACCTTTGCCTCTACTCGGCCCAGGAGCAGATCCCTGAGTCGTAGGGCGATCAAGGACTCTCTGTTGTCCCTGCATCTGCTGCTGCTGAGGTGGCCTCTGCCCACCCCCTGCTGCACTAACAGGAGAAGAATCCTGCTGTGATGAAGCTCTCCCTCGTCTATAGAAGATAGCTCTATGGCCGGGCCTGCCACAAGTGAAGCAAGTCACCTGCTGCCTCGTACACTCTGATCTCATATGCCCATACTCACTGCAGTTGAAGCACTGTACTCCCTTATCTGCACCTGGTGCAGATGAAGGATGACTATGGCGACTCTGGCCCCGCCCTGAACCAGCAACTCCACCAGTACCACTGGTCTGCCCAGTCCGCGGTCTCTTCTCAGACCCTCCGAGGCGGCAAACTATACGGCTCAGCAAATACATTTGCAAAATCACACACAACTGGAATATCCTCTAGTGCTGGACTCTCCCCCTCCTTCATGGCATAACACCAAAAGGCCTCACAACCCTGTGCAATCAGCCTAGTTGCTCGTATCGCACTGATAACCATACCTGATTTTCCAAGGTCCCAGCCTCGGAAAACCTCTATCTGTCCTAACTCGGTAGAGAGGTTAACAGTCCTCCTACCTACATCTAAAACTGCCTCATGCCTATCAATCAAATCCATACCTAGAATGACTTCTTCATGCTCTAATGGCATGATAAAGAAGTCCACAAGTAATACACGGGTCCCTACAGAAATGGGATAGTCACGAATCTCGCGGGTACCTCTGACCCTACCACCATCGGGTAACCCTATAATAAAGGGCATCCCCTCAACTGTATCTAGACTCAGACGCTCTACACAGGCATCAGATATAAATGAATGCGTAACACCCGTATCAAACAAGACTCTAACAGGTAAATCATGGATCAGAATGGTACCTGTAGCAGTCGGTGCAGCTGGCTCCTCTGCACTCCTCAGCTCAAAAACTCGGCCCCGTGGCCCTCGGGTGTCAGTGGTGCTCCCACCACGACCTCTGCCTCTACTCGGCCCAGGAGCAGATTCCTGGGTCGTAGTAGGGCGATATGGGACCCTTTGTTGTCCCCGAGTCTGCTGCTGCTGAGGTGGCCTCTGCCCACCTCCCTCTACACTGGCAGGAGAAGAATCCTGCTGAGATGATGCTCCACCATGTCTACAAAAGACAACTGTGTGTCCTCGTCCACCATAAGTGAAGCAAGTCACTATCTGCCTCGTACACTCTCGTCGGATACGTCCATACCCACCACTGTTGAAACACTGTCGTACCCTATCTGTAGACGGTGCAGATGAGGGATGACTCTGGCGGCTATGGCCTCGCCCTGCACTAGCAACTCCACCAGTATCCTGCTGAGTTGAAACTCCACCCCATCTATAGAAAATCTCCATGTGACCTTGCCTGCCACAAGTAGAACAAGTTACTAACGGCTTAGT
Source organism: Fagopyrum tataricum (assembly GCA_002319775.1). Classification (NCBI taxonomy): domain Eukaryota; kingdom Viridiplantae; phylum Streptophyta; class Magnoliopsida; order Caryophyllales; family Polygonaceae; genus Fagopyrum; species Fagopyrum tataricum. The sequence continues at coordinate 36,352,700 of CM008284.1, forward strand.
ACACGCTGGTCGTAGATGTCCAGGATCATCACAGTTAAAACACCGTCGACCCGTAGTTGCAACCAGTGCAACTGCGGGGTAACTTGGACGTCTCTGATTTAGTTCAGAACTAATAACCCCACCAACACCATTGATCTGCCCAATCCACTATCTCTTTCCAGGCCTTCTATGCTCCTCTGGAACTTGAGGAATCTCAACAACATTTGCCGATACAACTGGCACTTGGGTAACTCCATGGGATCTCCTAAATGATCCCTCCTGTACTGGCAGATCCGGGGTAGGTCTACCTTCTCTGGCCGCTTCCTCCACTTGCCTGATATACGTGCGGAAATCTGGTCCCTTCATAGAGACACGATCCGAGTCATCTAACTGGACTCGTTGTGGTGTATGTCTCCCAACTATACCGTTCCCAGTCTCAGGAACAACACTCTTAGCAGCAACCTCATGAACCTCCTCCGCTGCAGGTGGATCAACAATGGGAATCTGACTCTGTCCTACGTCTACTGGAGGAAGAGGGGATCTATCCTACCTCGTCCATCTGCAGATACAACTCTAGTCTGAGCCATCTGTAGAGCATAAACCTTACTTAGAAGGCTATATATATGTCATATGTATAGATATATATCAAATCAATCACAACAGAATATCTATATATATATATATATATATCTTTATTGTCGAGATCTTCAGAGGGGCGATGGCTCACGTACACGGTATCCCAAAACATTTGTACTCATTTCAAAACCAAAACCTTTTGAAAAGTCATACCCCTTTCGGGTTCTGTTTATTTAGCTATTCGACCTTTATCGCAAATTGCAAGTGTCATTGTTGTCAACCTGGCTCTGATACCAACTTTGTAACACCCCAAATCCGTAGGACTCGAGGTGCTACTGGGCTAGGATCTCACAATGGATCCTGACCCTAGCCTGACAACAAGTTCAATAGATCTTACAACAAGGCACATATAGATTAAAACAAAACATAAAACTGATACATATATATGTCAAAGGGTAATACAGAAGAACCATTGAGTACAACATAAACATGTATATGTACATACAAAAACCCCATAACCCACGATAACGACCCCAGTGTACGGAGCCCTCAACGGATCACCCTTTTGGATCACTATGCAGTTCTCCTAACCTGCAAAGGATCTACAACACGGTATAAAATCGTTAGTTAACCATACACATATATATAGAGATGCATAAGCACAATCACACGTCAGGAATAATAAACACATCATCATGATATCACACATTTACCCGGTTAATTATCTTTATAAGGTCCAACACTCAAATAGTATGTATATCAGCGTATGAAAATAGGTGACACGGGGAATATATATATAAAATCCTCGCCTTTGATCGCTATAGCCAGCAGGAGTGGTTCCGGCACCCAACCCGTATACCCTATGGGAGTGGTGAAGAGTCCATCCCGTATACCAGATATGGCCTAACTACAGAGAACCTCCCAGACTCCCAGCGGGATGAAAGGCAAGTTGTCACAACCACTACAATGGGCGGTCACTATAACATAGGTCGGTAATAAACCATAACGCATGTTATAAAGCATATAACAAACACCACTCATGCATACATCCAATATAAGGATGGAAGCTAAGTAAGTCCTATGGACTTACCTCAACCTCAGTAGTAGTCTCAACCACGATCTCAAACACGGTCCACTACAATCTGGAGGACAACACTGCCTAATAACAAGGCATAACAATATATCAAAGTCATATCCATCATAGGGGTCACACCTAGACCCAAGGGATCCATAAGGATCGTATCCTAACTCATAAACCTCAAAGCCATAACCGGCATAAACGATATCATGATCATCCTCATTCTATCCTCATACACATACCTAGCATGCTACTAACCCGCTCATACTAGGAAAGGAAAGGATCTACCTTACTCTAGGTAGACCCGGGACAAGACGCACCTGCGTGACAAGAGAGAGGCAGGGCGGAACAAGGCAACCCGCAGGCGCGGCAAAGCTCGACCGCAGGCGCGGTGACAGTGGCCGCAGACAACGCAGGCACGACGCAGGCGCTGTGACACGGCTCCGCAGGGGCGGCGGCTTCCAGGCGCGGGGGCGGTGACATTGCAGAATGTGATCCCGCGGTTCCTCTTCGGCTCTTCACGTGATCAAATCACGTCTTCTCTCATCTAAAACCAAGCACATACATACACATACATAAACCAACATCAATCTATATCCAAATCATCTAATCCTAAGCTAATCAAAGGAATCAAGATAGAAGAAATGAAGAAGAAGTCAAGAGCTTACCTACAGCTGTGACCTAAACAAGAGAAAGATCACACACACCTTCTCAGCTGGCTCCCAAGCTCAGCAATGACATCCATCAACATCAACAACCACACACAAACTCTCTAGCAAACTCAAGGAACTCACACACAAGATCAAGGAGAAGGAAGAAGGAAACAAGAAGGACGTAACGGAAGCTGGGAAAGAAGTGAAGAAGAACCCTTGCTCAGCAGGGAAAATAAGAGGTAAGAAGAGAGTAAAGCACGAGTCAAAAAAACCGGCTGCAGCCGCAAGAAACCGCAGGGGCGGTTCCCTGAGCCGCAGGGGAGGAAAGCTACACGAGCCGCAGGGGTGGCTCCTTGAACCCGCGGGGGAAGCTAAGGCCAAAACTTGTTCCCAAAGGCTAAGGCTCTTACATGTACTCCCTCTGCTGAGACACGTGAAACACGGGGTGAACAACCTCTAATCTCGGAGGCAAAGCTAACCTGTATGCTGCACTCCCAACCCGATCTAGAATCTCGAACGGTCCGACATATCGGGGGCCCAACTTCCCCTTAATGCCAAAACGTCTAACACCTCGTGTCGGACACACTCTCAGCCACACATGGGCTCCTACTCTAAACTCTAGGGGTCTACGCCTCCTATCTACATATGACTTCTGACGGCTCTGTGTAGTCAACATCCTCTCTCTAATCAGTGCTACACGAGCAACATCATCCTGAATCTAATTAGGTGTCAAACCACTTACACTACTCGGCTCATCCTAGCATAACAGTGTACGACATCTCTGTCCATACAATGCCTCATATGGGGTCATCCCAATCGATGCATGTCAGTTGTTGTTGTACGAGAACTCAACTAGTGGGAGATTATCCGTCCACACTTGTCCCCAATCCAACACACAAGCTCGCAACATATCCTCCAGTGTCTGAATGGTCCTCTATGACTGACCATCTGTCTGAGGATGGAACGCATTAGTGAAGTGCAAACTCGTCCCCAGGGCAGTCTGAATCTGTTGCCAAAACCTCGAGGTAAATCGCCCATCTCTGTCTAAGACGATCGTCCTCGGTACACCATGGAGTCTCACTATCTGTCTAGTGTACTCATCGGTTAATCTGAGCACTGGCCACGTTTCCCGAATAGGGATAAAACATGCCGTCTTCGTCAGCCTGTCAACTATAACCCAGATGGCATCAAAGCTCCTGCTCGGTCTCAACCCAGTCACAAAATCCATGGTGACGTCCTTCCACTTCCTCTGTGGTACAGGCAATGGATGGAGCTCACCTCCAGGTCTGCAATGCTCGATCTTGACCTGCTGACAAGTCGCACACTGTGCCACAAATCTGGCTACATCGGGCTTCAGCCCTCCCCACCAATATGAACGTCTCAAATCCTTGTACATCTTACTCGTACCTGGGTGCACTGAATAAGGTGTACAGTGAGCCTTCTGTAATATCCTCTGTCGCAAATCCACATCAGCGGGTACACAGACGCGACCGCGGCGTCTCAACTGTAACACCCCGAATCCGTAGGACTCGAGGCGCTACTGGGCTAGGATCTCACAATGGATCCTGACTCTAGCCTGACAACAAGTTCACTGGATCTTACAACAAGGCACAGATAGATTAAAACCAAAACATAAAACTGTAATATATAAATCAAAAGGTTTATACAAGGTACCGCTAAGTACAATCAAAACATATAACTGTACATAACAAAAGATCTCATATCCCACGATAGCAACCTAGTGTACGGAGCCCTCAGCGGATCACCCACCCTGGATCACTCTGCAGTTCTCCTAACCTGCAAAGTATCTACAACACGGTATAAAACCGTTAGCTAACCATACACATATATATAGAAGATGCAAGAGCACAAACACACTTCAGGAATTATAACATATAAACATGCTGTCACACATTTACCCGGTTAATTATCTTTATAAAGTCCAACAATCAAATCGTATATATATATATATATATATATATATATATATATATATATATATATATATATATATATATATCTGCATATGAATATATGTGACACGAGGAATATATATAATCCTCGCCTCTGAGTGCTATAGCTAGCTGGAGTGGCATAAGCGCACCTTCCCGTATACCCTAAGGAGTGGTAAGTGCCTCTCCCGTATACCAGATCTAGCCTGACTACAGAGAACCTCCCAAACTCCACTACGGGATGAAAGGCAGGTTGTCACAGGCACTACAATGGGTATATAGGCGTACAGTGTACTGAATAAGGCGTACAGGAACTGTGGTGCCTCATCCCGAGACATCCTCTCTCGGATCCTCATCAGTGTCGGGCAGGTCCCCTGCTTATGTTGGATTTCACCCAACACATAAGGAAGAACCTCTAAAGTACTCAACTAGGCATCCTCATCAGGAAACTGGATGTCCAGCTCTAACCATATCAGGTCTCTTTGTAACTAATGCTGAGTTGTCAGCCTCGCAATCGCCTCCTCTCGAGGCGTCTTCCTGCTCAGGGCGTCGGCGACAACGTTCGCCTTCCCTGGATGATACAGAATCTCCAAATCAAAGTCCTTGATCAGCTCAAGCCACCTACGCTGGCGGTTATTCATTTCCCGCTGCGTGAAAATATATCTTAGACTCTTATGGTATGTGAAGATCTGACATGTAGCACCATATACGTAATGTCTCCAAATCTTCAGTGCATGAACTACCGTTGCGAACTCCAGATCATGAGTCGGGTAGTTCTCCTCATACGTCTTCAGTTGTCTAGACGCATATGCAATCACTCTGCCTCGCTGCATCAATACACATCCCAAACCTAGCTTGGATGCATCACTGTAAACCACAAAATCCTCTGTACCCTTTGGCTGTGCCAAAATAGGAGTAGAAATCAGACGTCTCTTCAGCTCCTCAAAACTCTGCATACATTGATCAGACCATACAAATCTGGTAGTCTTCCTCAGCAGGCTCGTCAGTGGACGGGCAATCACAGAAAATCCCTCCATAAAGCTCGGTAATAACCGCTATGCCAAGAAAGCTACGTACTTCCTTGACGTTCGTCGGTGTCGTCCAAGCTGCTCTTGCCTCGATCTTTGCTGGATCCGCCTTGATCCCTTCAGCTGAAACAACATGACCCAGGAATGCTACCTCCGTCATCCAGAACTCGCACTTAGAGAACTTAGCATAAAGTTCTCTATCTCGTAAAACCTGTAATACATTCCTCAACTGCCCTGCATGCTCCTCTCTACTGCGAGAGTACACCAAAATGTCATCTATGAAAACTACCACAAACTGATCTAGGAAGTCAATGAATATGCTTTTCATCAACTCCATGAAGACTGTTGGGGCATTCGTAAGCCCAAATGGCATCACTACAAACTCGTAGTGTCCATATCTGGTCCGGAATGCTGTCTTATGCACATCCTGCTCTATCACCCTCAACTGGTGATACCCTGAACGCAGGTCAATTCTGGAGAATACTGTCGCTCCTTGAAGCTGATATAACAAGTCATCAAAACGAGGCAATGGATACTTGTTCTTGATGGTCACCTTGTTCAGCTCCTTGTAATCAATACACAATCTCAACGATCCATCCTTCTTCCGCACGAAGAGGACAGGTGCTCCCCATGGGGATACGCTAGGGCGGATAAAACCCTTCTCAGCCAACTCCTCGAGTTGCTTCTTCAGCTTCAGCATCTCGACAGGCGCCATCCAATATGGGGCCTTCGAGATTGGCCTCGTACCAGGCTCCAACTCTATACCAAAGTCCACACTCCTTTGAGGAGGCAAACTGGACGGCTCAGCAAATACATCTGTAAACTCGCAAACTACTGGGATATCCTCTAATGCTGGACTCTTCCCCTCCTTCATGGCATAACACCAGAAGGCCTCACAACCCTGAGCAATCAGTCTCGCTGCCCGTATCGCACTAATAACCATGCCTGATTTTCCAAGGTCCCAACCTCGGAAAACCTCTATTTGTCCTAACTCGGTAAAGAGGGTAACATTCCTCCTGTCTACATCTAATACCGCCTGATGTCTATCCATCCAATCCATACCTAAAATGACTTCTTCATGCACGAATGGCATGACAAAGAAGTCAACAAGTAGCACACGAGTCCCTACAGAAATGGGACAATCACGAATCTCGCGGGTACCTCTAACCCTACTACCATCGGGTAACCCTATAATAAAGGGTATCCCCTCAGTCGTACTAGACGCAGACGCTCAACACATGCATCAGAGATAAAAGAATGCGTAGCACCCGTATCAAATAAAACTCTAACAGGTAAACCATGAATCAGAATGGTACCTGTAGCATTCGATGCAGCTGGCTCCTCAGTGTAAGAGCCTTAGTCTTTAGAGCTTATTTTGGCCTTAGCCGCCCCCGTGGGTTTAGGGAGCCGCCCTTGCGGCTCGTCCAGTTTTCCACCCCTGCGGCTTAGGGAACCGCCCTTGCGGTTTCTTGCGGTTATAGCCGGCTTTGGTGCCCGTTGACCCGTGCTTTACCTTCTCTTCCTTCTTAGCCTCTTCCTTTGCTTGCTGAGCAAGGGTTTCATCTTCATCCCAGCCTTCTCATGTCCTTCTTGCTTCTCCCTTTCTTCTCCTTGGTCTTGTGTTTGATTCTCTTTAAGTTTGCAAGAGAGTTGTGGTGTGGCCTTGCTGAGGTTGATGTTGTGCATGGTTGCTGAGCTTGGGAGCCAGCTAAGAGTGTGTGGTTGATCCTTCCCTGCTGCCTAGGACCACAGTTGTGGTAAGTCCTCTTCTTCTTCTCTTCTTCCTTTCTTGAATTCCTCTTCCTTAGCTTAGGATTAGATGTATTGAATGTATATTGATGTTAGAATGTGTATGTATATGTATGTGTTTGGATATGGAATGGAGAAGACGTGATTTGATCACGTGAAGAGTGGAAGAGAAGTCGGGACTCTACGTTCTGCAGAGTCGCCGCCCCCGCGTCTGGAAGCCGCCGCCTCTGCGGGAACCTTGTCACCGCTCCCACGCCCGGAAGCTGTCGCCCCGCGGCCACAGTCCCAGTGCCTGCGCCCGTGCCTGCGCCCGTGCCTGCGCTTACCTGCAGCCACTGTCACCGCGCCTGCGGCCGAGTGTTGCCGCGCCTGCAGTTTGCCTTGCTTCGCCCCTGCGTCCCTCTTGTCACGCAGGTGCGTCTTGTCCCGGATCTACCTAGAGTAGTGTAGATCCTTTCCTTTCCTAGTATGAGCGGTAGTAGCATGTTAGGTATGTGTATGAGGATAGAATGATGATGAGTATGATATCGTTATATGCCGGTTAGGGCTTTGAGGTTTATAAGTTGGATATGATCCTTACGGATCCCTTGGGTCTAGGTGTGACCCCTTTGATGGATAGGAGTTTGATATCTTGTTATGCCTTGTTATTAGGCAGTGTTGTTCTCTAGAGTTGGAGCTGATCGGGTTTGAGACTACTTCTGAGGTTGAGGTAAGTCCATAAGATTTACTTAGCTGTCATCCTTATATTGGATGTATGTATGAGTGGTGTGTGATATATGTTTGATAGCATGCATTGTGATGATTACCGACCTATGGTCTAGTGATTGCCCATTGTAGGGCCGTGATAACTTGCCCTTTCATCCCGTTGGGAGTCTGGGAGGTTCTCTGTAGGCAGGCCAGACCTGGGAAACGGTTCGGGCACTCTCCATTCACATAGGGTACACGGGGAGGTGTTCCAAGCACCACTCCAGCTGGCTATTGGACCCAGAGGCGAGGATTATATATTCCTCGTGTCACATATGTTCATATTGATATATATATATATATATATATATATATATATATATATATATATATATATGAGTTGAGTATTGGACGTTATAAAGATAATTAACCGGGTAAATGTGTGATAACATGATGATATGTTTATTATTCCCTGATGTGTGTTTGTTCTTGTGCATCTTCTATATATATGTGTATGGTTTTATACCGTGTTGTAGATCCTTTGCAGATTAGGAGAGCTGCAGAGTGATCCAGAGTGGGTAATCCGCTGAGGGCTTCGTACACTGGGTTTATACGTGGGATATGGATATTTATGATGTACGGATATATGTTTTGATTTGTAATCAGCGGTTCTTCTGTATTACCTTTTGATATGTATATATACAGTTTGATGTTTTGTTTTAATCTATTTGTGCCTTGTTGTAAGATCCAGTGAACTTGTTGCCAGGCTAGGGTCAGGATCCATTGTGAGATCCTAGCCCAGTAGCGCCTCGAGTCCTACGGATTCGGGGTGTTACACTCTGCACTCCTCAACTCAAACACTCTACCTTGTGGTCCTCTGGTGTCCGTGGTACTCTCACCACGACCTCTGCCTCTACTCGGCCCAGGAGCAAATCCCTGAGTCGTAGGACGGTCTGGGACTCTCTGCTGCTGCTGAGGTGGCCTCTGCCCACCTCCGGCTACACTGGCAGGAGAAGAACCCTGCTGAGATGAAGCTCCGCCCTGTCGGCAGAAGACAGCTCTGTGGCCAGATCTGCCACAAGTATAACAAGTCACTAATGGTCTCGTACACTCTGGCCACATATGTCCCGGATCACCACAGTTATAACAATGTCGTCCCTAATCTGCAACCGGTGCAGATGAGGGGTAGCTCTGGCGTCTCTGGCCTCGCCCTGAACTAGTAACACCACCAGCCCCACTAGTCTGCCTAGTACGTTGTCTCTTCTCAGACCGGAGGGTCTGAGAAGCTCTCCTCTACCCAGCTCGCTCCCTCTCATAGTCGGAAGATATGTCATGATAATCCATCAAGGTCTCACAGTGAAACCCCGCCATGTAAGTTCAGGTAGTATCCCTCATTCGTCGGGAGAAAAGATATACATGTTGATGTGCATGAGGTGCAGCTGGACCCAGAAAAGCCAGCTCCTCCTGGAATCTCCTAATAGCCTCTGAGACTGGTACATCCTCAAAGCCAGCCTCCACAAAGCCCCGCAGTTTCTCCCTCCTCAATGAGGCAGGGCAGAAACGCTCTATGATCATAGTCCTCATCTGGTCATAACTAGTAACCTGATCCCGTACTGATCTCCACCAGTGTTGTGCCAAGTATCTGAATAGAGTGTGCACCAACTCTATTTGTCTATCTGTTGGACATCGAATAGACTCCAGAGCTGAGAGTACATGCCCGATCCACAGCTCTACCTCTAGCCCCACCTTCCCAGAGAAAGGAGGTAATCCCATCTGATGGAATGCCTTCAACCAAGTATCTAGTCTAGGCCCTCTATATGCCTCTTGAACCCGAGCAGTCTCAGCAGCATGTGCCTGTGCGGCTGGCACCTGAGTCGCTCCATGGGATCTCTCAGATGATCCCTCCCGTGCCCGTAGATATGGGACACGTCTACCTGCTCTGGCAGCCTCCTCTACTCGTCTGATATACTCACGGAACTCTGATCCCCATGGAGACACGATCTGAGTCATCTGACTGGACTCTTTGTGATCCCTGTCTCCCAACTGCACCGTTCCTAGTCTCAGGAACGACACTCTCAGCAACATCCTCGTGAGTCTCCTCCGCTGCACGTGTATCACCAGTGGGAATCCTACCCCGTCCTTTACCTAGAAAGGGTCTACCCCTACCTCGTCCAACTGCAGGTAAGGCTCTAGTCTGAACCATTTGCAGAGGATATAAACCTAACTTAGAAGGCTATATATATGCCATATGTATAGATATATATAAAGTAAATCACAACATAATATCTAAATATATATCTATACTGTCGAGATTTTCAGAGGGGTGATGGCTTCTCGTACACGCTATCCCAAAACATTTGTACTCATTTAAAAACAAAAACCTTTTGAAAAGTCAAACCCCTTTCGGGTTCTATTTATTTATCTATTCGACCTTCATTGCAAATTGCAAGTGTCATTGTTGTCAACCTAAGGCTCTGATACCAACTTTGTAACACTCCGAATCCGTAGGACTCGAGGCGCTACTGGGCTAGGATCTCACAATGGATCCTGACCCTAGCCTAACAACAAGGAACATATATATATATATATATATATATATATATATATATATATATATATATATATATATATATATATATATATATATATATATATATATATATATATATATATATATATATATATATATATATCTGCATATGAATATATGTGACACGAGGAATATATATAATCCTCGCCTCTGAGTGCTATAGCTAGCTGGAGTGGCATAAGCGCACCTTCCCGTATACCCTAAGGAGTGGTAAGTGCCTCTCCCGTATACCAGATCTAGCCTGACTACAGAGAACCTCCCAAACTCCACTACGGGATGAAAGGCAGGTTGTCACAGGCACTACAATGGGCGGTCACTAAACCATAGGTCGGTAATAATCAATATCGCATGCTACAAAGCATATAACAAACACCACTCATGCATACATCCAATATAAGGATGGTAGCTAAGTAAGTCCTATGGACTTACCTCAACCTCGAAGTAACCTCAACCACGAGTACTCTCAAATATGATCCACCCCAATCTGGAGGACAACACTGCCTAATAGCAATGCATACAGAGATATCAATCTCCTATCAATAAAAGGGGTCACACCTAGACCCAAGGGATCCATAAGGATCATATCCAACTTAAAAATCTCAAAGCCATAACCGGCATTTAACGATATCGTACTCATCATCATTCTATCCTCATACCCATACCTAGCATGCTACTAACGCGCTCATACTAGGAAAGGAAAGGATCAATACTCTTCTAAGTAGATCATGTACAAGACGCACCTACAATACGGAAAGACGCAGGGGCGGAGAGGCAGCAGGCGCAGGCGCGAAGGCACGCTGGCGCGGGCACTGGACCGTGGCCGCAGGGGCGGCGGCTTCCGGACGCGGGTGCGGTGACAAAGTCCTGCGGGGGCGGCAGCTTCTAGACGAGGGGGCGGCGACAATGCAGAACGGGCTTCCCCGACTTCTCTTCGACTCTTTACGTGATCAATTCACGTCTTCATCAACAATCAGCCATACATATACATATATATACACATTCCAGTCATCAATACACATCCAAATACATCTAGTCCTAAGCTAGGGATGAGGAATGGATTCAAAGAAGAAGAAAGGAGAAGCAAGAAGCATACCTACTGATGTGATCAACCAAGGAAAAGATTCAAACCAATACCTCAACTGGCTTCCAATCTCAGCCACAATACACAACATCAACATCCACCAAAGCCACACAATCAACTCTTCCAACCCAAGGAAAACTCAAGCAAGATCAAGGAGAAGGAGAAGAGAGAAGAAGAACGTGAAGAAGTTGGAAAGGAAGTAAGAAACCCTTGATCAGAAGCCAAGGATGAGACTTAAGAAGGAAGGAAGGAAGGAAAGGTAAAGCACGGTCCAACCGGTCAACAAAGCCGGCTGCGGCCGCAAGAAACCGCAGGGGCGGTTTCCTGAGCCGCAGGGGCGGAAATCCCTTGGGGCGGCACAAAGCACCCACAGGGGCGGCTCAGCTTCTAAAGGTCGAGGCTCTTACATCAAAACTTCATCTACTCCTATAAGGAACTGTGGTGCCTCATTCCGGGACATCCCCTCTCGGATCCTCATCAATGTCAGGCAGGTTCCCTACTTCTGTTGGATCTCACTCAACAGATCAGGAAGAACCTCTAAGGTACTCAACTGGGCATCCTCATCAGGAAATTGGATGTCCAACTCTAACCAGACCAGATCTCTTTGTAACTGAGGCTGAACTGTCAGTCTCGCAATCGCCTTCTCTCGAGGCGTCTTCTTGCTCAGGTCGTCGGCGACAACATTCGCCTTCCCTGGATGATACAAAATCTCCAGATCAAAGTCCTTGATCAGCTCAAGCCACCTACGCTGGCGGTTATTCAATTCCCGCTGCGTGAAAATATACTTCAGACTCTTATGGTATGTAAAGATGTGACATGTAGCACCATACAGGTAATGTCTCCAAATCTTCAGTGCATGAACTACCGCTGCCAACTCCAGGTCATGAGTCGGGTAGTTCTCCTCATACGTCTTCAGTTGTCTAGACGCATATGCAATCATTTTGCCTCTCTGCATCCATACACATCCCAAGCCTAGCTTGGATGCATCATTGTAAACCACAAAATCAGTTGTACCCTTTGGATGTGCTAAGATAGGAGCGGAAGTCAGACGTCTCTTCATCTCCTTAAAACTCTACATACACTACTCAGACCATACAAATCTGGTGGTCTTCCTCAGCACACTCGTAAGTGGACGGGCAATCACAGAGAATCCCTCCACAAAGCGTCGATAATAACCGGCTAGGCCAAGAAAGCTACGTACTTCCTTGACGTTTGTCGGTGTCGTCCATGCTGCCACTGACTCGATCTTCTCCGGATCAACCTCGATCCCCCCTGCGGAAACAATATGACCCAGAAATTCTACCTCTGGCATCCAGAACTCGCACTTAGAGAACTTAGCATAAAGTTATCTATCTCGTAAAACCTGTAACACAGTATTCAACTGTCCTGCATGCTTCTCTCTGCTGCGAGAGTAAACCAAAATATCATCTATGAAGACTACCACAAACTAATCCAGGAAGTTGATGAATATGTTGTTCATCAACTCCATGAAGACTGTTGGGGCATTCGTAAGCCCAAATGGCATCACTATAAACTTGTAGTGTCCATATCTGGTCCGTAAGGCCGTCTTGTGCACATCATGCTCTCTCACCCTCAGCTGGTGATACCCTGAGCGCAGGTCAATCCTAGAGAACAAAGTCGCTCACTGAAGCTGATCTAGCAAGTCGTCAATACGGGGCAATGGGTATTTGTTCTTGATGGTCACCTTGTTCGGCTCTCTGTAATCAATACACATTCTCAACGATCCGTCCTTCTTCCGTACGAAGAGGACAGGTGCTCCCCACGGGGATACGCTAGGGCGGTTGAAACCCTTCTCAGCCAACTCCTCGAGTTGCTTCTTCAGCTCCAACATCTCGACAGGCGCCATCCGGTATGGGGCCTTCGAGATCGGTCTTGTACCAGGCTCTAACTCAATACCAAAGTCGACACTCCTCTGAGGCGGCAAACTGGACGGCTCAGCAAACACATTTGTAAACTCACAGACCACTGGGATATCCTCTAATGCCGGACTCTTCCCCTCCTTCATGGCATAACACTAGAAGGCCTCACAACCCTATGCAATCAATCTCGTTGCACGTACTGCATTGATTACCATGCCTGACCTCCCAAGATCCCAATGTCGGAAAACCTCTATCTGACTTAACTCGGTAGAGAGTGTCACAGTCCTCCTACCTACATCTAATACTGCATGGTGTTTATCCATCCAATCCATACCTAAAATGACTTTTTCATACTCTAATGGCGTGACAAAGAAGTCAACAAGTAATACACGAGTCCCCACAGAAATGGGACAATCACGGATCTCACGGGTAACTCTGACCCTACTACCATCGGGTAACCCTATACTAAAGGGTATCCCCTCAGTCGTATCTAGACTCAGACGCTCAACACATGCATCAGATATAAAAGAATGCGTAACCCCAATATCAAATAAAACTCTAACAGGTGAACCATGAATCAGAATGGTACCTGTAGCAGTCGGTGCAGCTGGTTCCTCTGCACTCCTCAGCTCAAAAACTCTACCCTGAGCTCCTCTGGTGTCAGTAGTACTCCCACCACGACCTCTACTCGGCCCGGGAGCAAATCCCTGAGTAGTAGGATGATTCGGGACTCTTTGTTGTCCCTGTGTCTGCTGCTAAGGTGGCCTCTGCCCACCTCCTGTTGCACTAGCAGGAGAAGAACCCTGTTGTGATGAAGCTCCACTCTGTCTACAGAAGACAACTTTGTGACCTGATCTACCACAAGTAAAACAAGTCACTAATGGCCTCGTGCACTCTGGCCGCATATGTCCAGGATCACCACAGTTATAACACTATCGTCTCTTATCTGCAACTGGTGCAGATGAGGAATAACTCTGGTGTCTCTGGCCTCGCCCTGAACTAGCAGCTCCACCAGCACCACTGGTCTGCCCAGTCCGTTGTCTCTTCTCAGACCCTCCAGTTTGAGAAGCTCTCCTCTGCCCAGCCCGCTCTCGCTCATAATCAGAGGCTCTGTCCTGATAGTCCATCAGGGACCCACAATGAAATCCCGCCATATAGGTCCGGGTAGCATCCCTCAATCGTCTAGAAAAGAGATACACATGTTGATCTGCAGGAGGTGCAGCTGGACCCGGCAAATCCAGCTCCTCCTGGAATCTCCTGATAGCTTCAGAGACTGGTACATCCTCAAAGCCAGCCTCAACAAAATCCCGCAGTTTCTCCCTCCTCAGTGAGGCAGGGCAGAAACGCTCTCTGATCATAGTCCTCATCTGGTCATAACTAGTAACCTGACCCCGCACTGATCTCCACCAATGTTGTGCCAAGTCCGGGAATAGAGTCTGCACTAACTCTATCTGTCTGTCAGTTGGACATCTAATAGACTCAAGATTTGAGTCTACATGTCCGATCCACAGCTCCACCTCTAACCCCACCTTCCCAAAGAAAGGGGGTACTCCCATCTAATGGAATGCATTCAACCAAGTATCTGGTCGAGGCCCTCTATGCTAGTTTGGAACTCGAGCAATCTCAACAGCAGGTGCCTGTACAGCTGGCACCTGAGTAGCTCCCTGGGATCTCTCAGATGATCCCTCATGTGCTGGAAAATCCGGGGCACGTCTACCCGCCCTGGCAGCCTCCTCAACTCATCTGATATACGCGCGGAACTCTGGTCCCCATAGAGACATGATCCGAGTCATCTGACTGAACTCGTTGTGGTCTCTGTCTCTCAGCCATGCCGTTCCCAGTCTCAGGAACAACACTTTCAGCAACATCCTCATGAATCTCCTCTGCTGCATGTGGATCAACAGCGGGAATCTGACCCCGTCCTCTAGCTACTGGAGGAATAGGGGGTCTACCCCTACCTCGTCCCACTACAGATAAGGCTCTAGTCCGAACCATCTGCAGGGTATAAACCTAACTTAGAAGGCTATATATATGTCATATATATATAAGCTAAAAGTCCATCACAACATCACATAAGGTAATATCTATATATATCTATATTGTCGAGGTCTTCAGAGGGGTGATGGCTTCTCGTACACATTATCCCAAAACATTTGAACTCATTTCAAAACCAAAATCTTTTGAAAAGTCAGACCCCTTTCGAGTTCTGTTTATTTATCTATTCGACCTTTATTGCAGATTGCAAGTGTCATTGTTGTCAACCTAAGGCACTGATACCAAATCTGTAACACCCCAAATCCGTAGGACTCGGGGCGCTACTGACTAGGATCTCACAATGGATCCTGACCCTAGCCTGACAACAAGTTTACTAGATCTTACAACAAGGCACAGATATATTAAAACCAAAACATCAAACTGTAAATATATATATATATATATATATATATATATATATATATATATATATATATATATATATATATATATATATATATCAAAAGGTATACAAAGTACCGTTGAGTACAATCAAAACATGTATCTGTACATACATAATATCCCATAACCCTCGCATAAACCTAGTGTACGGAGCCCTCAGCGGATCACCCCATCTGAATCACTCTGCAGCTCTCCTAATCTGCAAAGTATCTACAACACGGTATAAAACCGTTAGCTAACCATTCATATATATAATAATGCATAAGCACAAACACACTTCACGAAATCATAACATATAATCATGCTGTCACACATTTACCCGGTTAATTATCTTTAAAAGGTCCAACACTCAAATCGTATAAATATATGTATATGAACATATGTGACATGAGGCATATATATAATCCTCGCCTCTGAGCGCTATAACCAGTTGGAGTGGATCCGGAACACTCTCCCGTATACCATAAAGGAGTGGGGAGTGGCCATCCCGTATACCAGATCTGGCCTGACTACAGAGAACCTCCCAGACTCCTCAGCGAGATGAAAGGGAAGGTTGTCACAGCCACTACAATGGGCGGTCACTAAATCATAGGTCGGTAATAAATAACATTGCATGCTATCAAGCATATAACACACACCACTCATGCATACATCCAATATAAGGATGGAAGCTAAGTAAGTCCTATGGACTTACCTCAACCTCGAAATACTCTCAACCACGATCCACTCCAATCCCAAGGACAGCACTGCCTAATAACAAGGCATAAAGAGATATCAAATCTCCTATCAATCAAAGGGGTCACACCTAGACTCAAGGGATCCATAAGGATCATAACCAACCTATAAACCTCAAAGCCATAACCGGCATATCTCTATATCATAAACATCCTCATCCTATCCTCGTACACATATCTAGCATGCTACTAACCCTCATACTAGGAAAGGAAATGATCCATACTACTCTAGTAGATCCGGTACAAAACGCACCTGTGTGACAGAAGAGACGTAGGGGAGAAATGACAGAAGCCGCAGGCGCGGTGATGCTTCCACGCAGGGGCGGTGACCGTAGCCGTAGGGGTGGCGGCGCTGAGGCGCGGGTGCGGTGACAAGGTCCCGCAAGGGCGGCGGCTCACTGGCGCGGGGGCGGCGACAGTGCAAAATGTGATCCCCGACTTCGCTTCGACTCTTCACGTGATGAATTCACGTCTTCACCATTCCATAGGCAAACACATACATATATATACACATTCCAACATCAATACACACCTAAGAGATCTATCTTAAGCTAAGGAAGGAGGAATTCAAGAAAGAAGGAATAAAGAAAGAAAGTAGGAAGAAGATGAACTTACCACTATTGTGGCCTAAGCAGGAAAGTGATCAAAAACCAATTCCTCAGCTGGCTCTCAAGCTCAGCAACACATCCACACATGAACATCCACCAAAACCACACAACTTCTCTTCCAAACCAAGAAGATCTCAAGAACAAGATCAAGGAGAAGGAAGGAGGCAAGAAGAAGCTCGTGAGGGTAGTTGGAAATGAAGAATGAAACCCTTCAACCTAAGCAAAGGAGAAGGTTAAAGGAAGAAGAAAGAGTAAAGCACGGTCCAATGGTCAACAAAACCGGCTGCAGCCGCAGGAAACCGTAGGGCGGGTATCCTGACCGCAGGGGAGGAAAACACAAGAAGCCGCAGGGGCGGCCCTCTGGACCCGCAGGGGCAGCAACCCTGGCTCAGCTCCTAAAGATCAAGGCTCTTACAAAAGGACAGAGCAGATCGCATCTCGGACCGAGATGGACCGATCTCGGCCAGACCAGACTGAGATGGTCCAGGATCTCGGTCGAGATTCCATGATCTCGGACCGAGATGGCTTGATCTCGGTCAGACCAGACTGAGATGAGCCTGATCTCGGCCGAGATCCATGGATCTCGGACCGAGATGGTCCGATCTCGGCCGAGATTTGTTTATCTCGTCCGAGATTTGTTTATCTCGGCCGAGATTTCCGAAGCCCCGATGAGCTGAACGTACTGTTGCCAAATCTCGGTCCCGACATGCCTGATCTCAACCGAGATTTTTTGCCCGAGATTTCCTGTGCGGCGATTTTATTTTATTTTTGGATCTGATTTAGCCCAGCACATTCTTTGGAAGGTTGTTGGGTATAAAAGGGAAGCTCCAAATAATTTCTAAGGGTCCGTCTTTTGTGTTGGGAGTCGCCTAGAGTTTACCCTAGAGGGGGGAGCCGTCTCCTTCCCCTTCCCTTCTTCTTCTCCATTGTTCTTCATATTTTAGATTAAAGTTCAAGACTTTTGCATTCAGTTTTGTTGAGAGATATTGTTGGATTCGAGAATAGAGAAGATTGCAGGTTTTCATTTATTAAAGTTGAGTTTTTCCTTTCCCTTTTTGTTATTTCTTTATTTTGTCTTTAAGTATGATTGTTATTGGCTAGAACTGTAATAAACGGAAAATTCTAATAATTTTTCCGGGTTATTTTAAATTTTATTTTATTTTATTTTATTTAACCTGAACCGAATGTGAAGATTAAGTTAAACGGATCCAAACTCGAACGTACGGGTAAACCCAAACCGAACCCGGTTAAGTCTGGTGGAACCAAACCGGCCCTTGAATTATGTTATTATTGCACCGGTCCACTGCCTCCGATCACTTGGACTCTACACGGCCATTTGGCCTTTCCATTTGTAGTGGGCCAATAACCAAGCCCAGCACAATCCCCTCTCTTCCCTTAGTGGGCCGGCCTCCTTATTCTATGGCCACTCTTGACCAAACTCAGCCCAGCAAGATACGACCTTCAACACCTGCTAACTCGTCGTCAACATTCGTACGTTACAGACTAGCAGTGCAGTGAAGACGAACTGGAATGCAAACCGGGAAATGGCATTGAAGATGATACCATCGGTAACTCCCGCATTGATGGGCCATGTCACTCTCGTGCCTCATCACCTCCCCTTCCTGCACCTCTGCGACCGACCCAACTGCTCAGATCTTCCCTCTCTTTTTCCCCCGACGAACCCACTGTGAGGTCCTAGCCAGTGACGTTCCGAGTTCCGAGAATTCGGGTGTTACAAGAACCTTGTGGTTTCAAGGTTGACAGGGATTTTTTTATGCATTGGATTATGATGGAATAATTTGAATTTATGTTTGGTTTGTTTAGCCTTGAAATCCTAGTGGTTAGTTTGGACTCAAACCTAGTTAGAATCCTTCTAGCTAGTAACCTAAGTTGGAGTTGAGACTTACCCGGTGATATTCCTTCTTAGATACCTTAGAAAACTGACCATAGGTAATAAAGGTTCATCCTTTATTGGTTGAATGTGCTTAGATTCCTTCCTAAGTAGGGTAATACCTGAGACTTATCCGGTGATGGCTTACCTTTCCCTTAGTTTGTAGTCTGGTTTGTTTAGAATTTCCTACCTCTCTACCTCGAGACTTACCCGGTAATAGGTGGTTGGTTTGGAACTAGATAGTCTTGAGACTTACCCGGTAATAGACCATCAGCTTAGAAACGTTCATCCCGGTGGCTTTTCTACCATATATCTTTATGAGTCTTCCTGAATTAATCTATATGTATAAACAATGATCTTGAACCCTTGAAATCCATTTTCTTTCCTTTAACTTGATTATCTTTGTTTTCCCTTTTTGTTTGTTTGTTTTGACTTTCAATCAATAGCAACAATTGATTGCGAGTCCTTTAAAACCCTTTTACAACCTTCTTGATTTGTTTCCCTTATCTTTTTCAACCTCCTGTCTCTAATTGAGATCTATTTTATATTTAATCATTATTGCAAATTAATCCTCCCAGTCCTTGAGATCGACCTTGGAATACTAATCCTTATTGTGATTGATCCATACACTGTTGGTTCGCTACAATTTGGGTGTTTATTTCTTGTTTTACAAATTTAAAGCATACCGTGGTTTTTACTAACCTGTGAGCTTTTATCATTATTGATAAAGCTTTATAGGGGTGTAAAAATAGCGAACAGAAGACATGCATGTGATATATGTGTACAAAACATCATGTACAAATGCCTTGTACATATTTTTCCATAACACTCCCCCTTGAATATTCACCTTCTTCTATTATCAAACTTGAGCGTTTGTTGATGACTCCAAAGTTGTTGTACACTTGGGTGATGTTGCCTCATTAAAAACCTTGTCAGGAAAAACCCAGTGGGATAAAAACCTAATCGAAGGGAAAAGAGTGCAACGCGTATAATGCTCCCCCTGATTTCAACATATGTCTCATAGTCTATACATTCCAATCTTGCGCACAAGCTCTTCAAACTTCTTCGGGTTCAATGATTTTGTGAATAAGTCGGCAAGATTGTCACTGGAACGGATTTGTTGAATATCAGCTTCCCCGGTTTCCTCTAGCTCACGGGTGGAGAAGAACTTTAGCAATATGTGCTTTGTACGATCTCCCTTGATATGCCCTTTCTTCATCTGAGCAATGCATGCTGAATTGTCTTCGTACAAGATGGTAGGATTTTCAGTGATGGGTTTCATCCCGCACTCCTATTGTATGAAGTTGATCATTGATCGTAGGGACACACATTCTCTTCCGGCCTTATACAGAGCGATCAACTCTGCGTGATTTGAAGAAGTGGCTGTAATTGTTTGTTTTATTGACCTCCATGAAATTGTTGTGCCTCCATATGTGAACACATATCCGTTGTGGGATTTGGCCTTGTGTGGGTCAGATAAATATCCTACATCTGCATATCCAACCAAAGTGGCATCTACTTTGTTTTGATAAAACAAACCAAGGTCATGTGTACCTCGAAGGTAACGGAATATGTGTTTGATGCCATTCCAATGTCTTCTTGTGGGTGCACAATTGTACCTGGATAACAAAATTACAGCAAAAGCAATATTTGGTCTTGTATTGTTAGTCAAATACATTAAGGCACCAATTACATTTAAATATGGCACTTCTGGGCCAAGGATTTCTTCATCCTCTTCGCGAGGACGGAACTCATCATTTTCCACATTAAGGGATCGAACAACCATGGGTGAGCTTAAAGGGTGTGCTTTGTCCATGTAGAATCTCTTTTAGTATTTTTTTTCTATGTAATTAGATTGATGAATAAATATTTCATCCCTTAAATGCTCAATTTGTAAGCCAAGACAAAACTTGGTCTTTCTGAGATCTTTCATCTCAAATTCTTTCATCAAATACTTTGCAGTTTCTTCAAGCTCGTTAGAAGTTCCAACGACATTCAAATCGTCGACATATATTGCGATTATAGCAAATCCACTTTGAGATCGCTTGATGAAAACACATGGACATATAATGTTGTTCTTATATCCCTCTTTGAGAAGATATTCACTAAGGTGGTTGTACCACATTCGTCCTGATTGTTTTAATTCATACAAGGATCTTCTCAATTTTATGGAAAACATTTCTCGTGGCTTTGAGGAATTGGCCTCTGGCAATTTTATTCCTTGTGGAACTTTCATGTAGATGTCGGTATCAAGTGACTCGTATAAGTATGCAGTCACGACATCCATAAGGCACATCTGTAGTTTTTCAAAGACAGTCAGGCCGATTAGGAATCTAAATGTAGTTGCATCAATTACCGGAGAGTATGTTTCATCATAATCGATTGCCTTATATCTCACAATTTTGTTTTTCTCATTTCGTTTTCTCACGAAAACCCATTTATAGCCTATTGGTTTTACACCCTTGGGTGTATGAACTATAGGCCCAAAAACTTCACGTTTTTCAAGTGATTTTAATTCTGTCTAAATTGCCTCTTTCCATTTTGGCCAATCTTTTCTACGACGACATTCATCTTTGGCTCAATGTCGTCATCTTCAGTTGTAATGTCATTAGCCACAGAGTAGGCAAATATATCATCAATAATAATATCCTTTCTATTCCATTGTATCCCTGTGTCGACAGAATTTATAGCAATTTCATAATTGTCGATTCTTTCATCATCAAGGATATTATCTTTGTTTGGGATGTTCTCATCCTCATTTTCTTTGTCTTTCTCATGTTCCTCATTTGATTCGGTCACTACAGCATCTCATGCAGGAAGACCATTTCGTTGAACTTCTTGTTCACACATTTTTGTTCTTGGATCAAGGTGTGATAATAGTGTTGCATTCCATGTAATTTCTTTCGTACTTGGGCCCACTTTCTTCTTTTCTCCCCCCAAGATTGGGAATGTATTTTCATCAAAATGACAATCAACAAATCTTGCTGTAAATAAATCACCCGTTGTTGGCTCAAGATATCTAATGATCGAGGGGGATTCAAAACCAACATATATTCTCAATCTTCTTTGTGGACTCATCTTTGTACGTTGTGGTGGAGCAATAGGAACATAAACTGCACATCCAAATATTTTTAGATATGAAATATTAGTCTCCTTTCCAAACACTAATGGCAATGGGGATTGTTCATGATTTGCACTTGGTCTTAACCGAATCAAGGATGCAGCATGCAATATCGCATGTCCCCAAGTAGATGGTGGTAATTTTGATTTCATCAATTATGGTCTAGCGATTAGTTGTAATATCTTTATTAATGATAAGCAAGACCATTTTGTGTGAACATGAGCTACTGGGTGCTCCACATCAATCCCAATTGACAGGAAAAAGTCATTGAATGTTTGGGATGTGAATTATCCTGCATTGTCAAGACAAATTTTCTTTATTGTATAATCCGGGAATTGAGCTCTCAAACGGATTATTTGTGCAAGGAGTTTAGCAAATGCCGCATTTCTAGTCGATAATAGACTTACATGTGACCATCTTGTAGATGCGTCAATTAATACCATAAAATATCGAAACGGGCCACACGGTGGAGCAATTGGTCCACATATGTCTCCTTGTATCCTTTCCAAAAATGCAGGAGTCTCACTTGTCACCTTACTTTTAGAAGGTCTAATTATAAGCTTTCCAAGTGAGCAAGCCGCACAATTAATATGACTTGGAGACATAACATTTATGTTCTTTAGTGGGTGTCCAATTGAACCCTTTATAATTTTGTGCATCATCATTGATCCCGGGTGACCCAATCGGTCATGCCATAGTGTGGATTCAACTCGGTCATCCGATCGTTTGTTAGAAATCACACTAGCCTCAACTAGATGAATATATGTTTCATATAATCCGGAGGCTTGTCCTTGCATTTTTTCAAGGATGTTTTTCTTATCACATTCATGTGTTGTGATGCACAAATACTCTCTCCCATTGTCATTCATGGTTTCCATATGAAACCCGTTTTGACGCACATCCTTAAAGCTCAATAAATTTCTTCAAGATTTACTCGAATATAATGCGTCATTTATTACTATTTTTGCTCCCTTTGGGAGTAGAACAAGAGCTCTTCTCGAGCCTTCGATGAGTCTAGCCACACCAGATATTGTATTCACATTTCCCTTAAAGGGTTTCAAATGTGTGAAATACTCTTTATTTCTCATAATGGTATGTGTGGTGGCACTGTCTACAAGACATTGCTCCTTCTCATCGAG
Organism: Fagopyrum tataricum; assembly: GCA_002319775.1. Lineage (NCBI taxonomy): Eukaryota > Viridiplantae > Streptophyta > Magnoliopsida > Caryophyllales > Polygonaceae > Fagopyrum > Fagopyrum tataricum. Next base: position 36,375,879 of record CM008284.1, read on the forward strand.
TCTTTCCATAGAAGATTCCATTTTTCTCTATAAAGAAAGAAGCACAAATAAGTTAATCCATTAATAATAAAAACTTCATATTTTACATTAGGGTAACCATATTTTACATAGTCCTACTAGATCTTGAAAGAAGACATTACAATACATTGCATCATATTATACATTATTATACAATAAGGATAATATCACAAGTTCATAAACCGAATGCTTTAGTCCAAGGCACATGCATCGTCATTCTCAAAGTTGAGAAAGTGAGAGACATCCAGGCTGGTCATGGGTGAATTACCAACACCTTCGTTTTCCACGAAGTTGGTTTCACTAGCCTTTTCTTTGTTTCTTTCGGCTTGATAAATATCCACCAAATGGGAAGTTGTACGGCATATTTTTGCCCAATGACCACTATGCCACATCTGTAGCAAACAGTTTTTGGCTTGTGAGAGGGTCCTTTTTGACCCGTCTGGACCTTTGGCTTATCATTCCCTTTGTAACCATAGTTACCACTTCGATTGTAATGGCGGCCATCATTATAGCCTTGCCCACGACCGCGGCCACCACGGCCACCACGATCACCACGACCTCGGTCACGACTATTATAGTGCCATGACGGTTTCCCACGTTCTTTGTGACTCTTGCATTTTTCCTCGGATGCCTTGTCGGTGGCATTGGCTTCAGGAACTGCTATTGATCCCGTGGGTCTGAGGTTGTGGTTTCTCATTAAGAGCTCATTATTCTTTTCCGCCACCAACAATACTTTCAAGAGGTCTGAGTACCTCTTGAAACCTATCTCCTAGTATTGTTGTTGTAACAATACATTTGTGGCATGCATAGTACAAAATGTTATTTCTAGCATTTCTTCTTGGGTGATCACATGACCACATAGTCTCAATTAGGAGGTGATCCTGTGAATAGCACTGTTATAATCAGATATGGACTTGAAGTCCTGGAACCTTACGTTGTTCCATTCATATAGAGCTTGTGGGAAAAGAACTTCTTTTTGGTGTCCATATCTTTCATTCAAACTTTCCCACAACTCTTTAGGATCCTCCACAAATAAATATTCAGTCTTGAGACTTTCATAAATGTGGTGGCGAAGAAACACAATTGCTTTTGCCTTCTCTTGTGGAGTGACATCATTTTTATCCTCAATTGTTTTTTCAAGGCCATTTGCCTTGAGATGGGCAAGTGCATCTATCCTCCATTCGAGGTACTTTTGGCCCGATAAGTCAAGAATGTCAAACTCTCTTTTTGCAATGCTTGTCATTGGTTACTACATAAAAGCTATATTTTATGTCAATATTAAGCATGCATGATTTTATTAGTCATGATTTAATAAAGTAAAGACATTTCATAGGTGCAGATGTCATGTAGATGAGTCGTATCAAATATTAAAGAATGCACGTAGATTTAATAGGTGGCGTATGTCAGAGCAATAATCAGAAATGTAAAGACAAGTATAATATTGTGTGACACAAGTAAGAAATCATACGGATAAATGAACGTTACAAGATCCATGAATTAAAACCGGTTATTTTTACCCTCTTTAATCTCCATCCATCCATTTTACTTTCTTCCACAATCCTTATCTTCTTCCTCCTTTTACTCCATCTTCATAATCGATCCAAAAAAAAACTCTCATGTCCATGGCCGATGATGATATCACTCATCGGCTTGTTGCCAACAATAATCGATTTTTAATCGAGCTTTTCATTTGTCTTGTTCTTATTTACATCATCATCATTATCATAATCATTATTTTGGTAGGAAATCTTCATTCATAATCCAAGTGGTGTAAACAAGGAATTCAATGTGGTTCTTTGTCAAAAGAGGTAAGCAAATCTCATATTTTTGTTTGTTTCTTAGCATAAATCCAAACACATGATTTTATTTTGAGAAAATTTATTTTAGATTTTATGTTAAAATAACGAGTTTCTGATGCAGAGGTTCCCGATTTGGGCAACTACAGAGCATACCTTAGTAGTGAAGCTCAATTGTAACTTAGAATCCTCATGCGGATAACGTGTTATTAAATTATTGTTTTGGACTCTTGATTACTTAGACTCATGTGGAATGTGTTCAAGAACACTTAGAATGAAGTTGGAAGAGAGGAGAGAACAAGAAGTGTAGATTTGTTAACTTGCTCTTGGTGCATCTTGTTACAATGAGGATGACCTCTATTTATAGGCCAAAACTTGGAAAAGTTACTAATAAAATAAACTAGGATGTAAGAAGGTGAATAATTCACCTTGTACAATTTATTTCACTTCTTGACCAATCTTCACTAGAAGACATGCATGTGATATATGCGTACAAAACATCATGTACAAATGCCTTGTACATATTTTTCCATAACAAGTATACTTTTTTATTTAATTTATAGATTTTAATTTTATAACTTTTAAATTAATATGCGAAATGTCTTATACATTTTAGTTTTTCCCTCCCAAAAATTTGTGTACGGCTCCACCACCGAGTATAACTATATATTGTAGTTCATAATGATGATATACTTCATAGCTACGTTCCAAAGTGATGATACGTCATAGCTACGTTCCAAAAAAGGTTAGGGGTCATTTGGTATTTATATCTTAATTAAAGATATGGGTATGGGTCTCACCCACCCATACACATACCTGTTGTTTGGCATTTTTTCAAGTATCGGTATCAATTTGATACATGATATTCCAATTTCTTCCCAATATCTCCATTTTGATACCGTAATATTTTTGGAGGTATCAAATATTTCTTTTCCTTCCTTCTCTCGACATTTCTCTTCCTTTCTTTTCTTCCTCACACAAATACTCAAGAGAGAGCATAAACACCTTCTCCCACCTCCAGCCTCCGTCAACTAAGAGAGCCACCACCGACCGTCGACCGCCTGTTGCTACTGCCGCCGACCGGAGCAAGGAGTTGCCACTGTTGCCCGCCCTACTCAACATTAGGGCTTGTGAAAGAGCAAATTAGATATATGGAAGCACATCGATAGGGCTAAAATTGGTATAATGAATAGCAGACAAATTGATAAACGGTCTTGCTCTTCTTCAAAAGAAGTGGAGATAGCCTATCGATCTCCCCTCTATCGATCTCCCCTCATTTTGATCTCCACTGATAGCCTATCGTTTTGTTTTGTTCTTGCTCAATCTGATATCTTATATCTATATGTGATATCTACCAAACGGGATATTAGATATCAAATTGGTACCCATATCTTTCATATCCATACCTCGTACCCATACCTGATACCTTTAATCGGTGTATCGATACTAAACGACGCCTTAGTCATGATACCTTTAATCAGGGTATCGATATTGTAACACCCCAAATCTGTAGGACTCGAGGTGCTACTGGGCTAGGATCTCACAATGGATCCTGACCCTAGCCTGAGAACAAGTTCACTGAATCTTACAACAAGGCACCGATAGATTAAATACAAAACATCAAACTGATATAAAAGTATCAAAAGGTTTATACAACGTGCTGCTGAGTACAAACAAAACATAAATATATACATGGTCAAAAGATCCCATATCCCACGAGAACGACCCAGTGTACGGAGCCCTCAACAGATCACCCACTCTGGATCACTTTGCAGTTCTCCTAACCTGCAAGGGATCTGCAACACGGTATAAAACCGTTAGCTAACCATACACATATATGAGATGAGCATAAGCACAAGCACACGTCAGAAATACTAAACACCTCATCATGATATCACACATTTACCCAGTTTATCATCTTTATAAATATAGTCCAACACTCAAATCGTATATATAAATATCAATATGAATATATGTGACACGAGGAATATAACCCTCGCCTCTCGGTGGCAATGTCAGCTGGAGTGGTCAATTGGGACAACTCCTCCGTGTACCCTGAGGGAATGGAGACAACGCCAGTTCCGTGTACCAGATCTGGATGTTCCGCAGAGAACCTCCCAGTCTCCCATAGGGATGAGTGGGCAAGGCTGTCACGGCCCTACAATGGGCAGTCACTAAACCATAGGTCGGTAATAATCAATCCTCACATGCTATCAATGTGAGAGCCCTATTCTTTCGGACCGAGTCTTGGTCCTTAGCCGAGATTGGCTTGGCCGAGATTGGCCTTTCCGCACCCGCGGGCCTGATTGCCGCCCCTGCGGCTCATGGAACCGCCCCTGCGGTTTCCGGCGGCTGCAGCCGGTTTTGTTGACTCCCTTGACCTTGTTTTACCTTTCCTCCTCTTATTCTTCCCTTGGCTTCGTGAGCAAGGGTTTCACACTTCTTTCTTCAGCTTCCTACGTCCTTCTTGCTTCTTCATCCCTTCCCTTGTCCTTGTCTTGGTTTCTTGAGTTTGGAAGAGAGTTTTGTGTGACCTTGGTGTTTGTTGATGCTAGTGATGTGTGTTGCTGAGCTTGGAAGCCAGCTTTGGTGTATGTTGATCTTCCCTGCAGCCTAGGACCACAGCTGTGGTAAGCTTCCTTCTTCTTCTTCTCTTCTTTCTTCTTGGATTCCATTTCTTTAGCTTAGGATTAGATGTTTGGACATAGGATGATGATGGAATGTGTATGTTGCGGCATGTGTGTGATTGTGATGGAGTGAAGACGTGATTTGATCACCTGAAGAGCCGAAGAGAAGCCACGGGTTCACGTTCTGCATAGACGCCACCCCCGCGCCTAGAAGCCGCCGCCCCTGCGGAAGCCGTGCCACAGCGTCTGCGCCAGCACCAGCGCCTTCACTGCGTTGCCTGCGTCCCGTGTCACCGTTGCGGCTGATCCCTGCCACGCCTGCGGGTTGTCTACTCCGCTCTTGCGTCCCTTGATCACGCAGGTGCGTCTTGTCCCGGGACTACCCATAGTTGGGTAACCCCTTTCCTTTCCGTCCTAGTATGAGGGACTTAGTACCATGCTAGGTATCGGATGTTGATGAGTATGTTATAGATTTGCCGGTTACGGCTTTGAGGTTTACGAGTTGGATATGATCCTTATGGATCCCTTGGGTCTAGGTGTGACCCCTTTGTGTGATAGGAGTTTGATATATATATATATGTATGCCTTGTATAGGCCGTGTTGTTCTCCAGTTTGGAGTGGACCTGAGTGAGAGTTGATCGTAGTGATACTACTTTTGAGATTGAGGTAAGTCTATAGGACTTACTTAGCTGCCATCCTTATATTGGATGTATGCTTGAGTGGTGTGTGTTTTATGCTTTATAGCATGTGTTATTATGGTCACCGACCTATGTTATATTGACCGCCCATTGTAGTGGCTGTGACAACTTACCTTTCATCCCGTAGTGGAGTTTGGGAAGTTCTCTGTAAGCTAGTTAGTTTTCGTATACGGGAAGGGCACCTACCACTCCATATGGTATACGGGAAAGTGCGTTGATACCACTCCAGCTAGCTATTGCACGCAGAGGCGAGGGTTATAAATACATTCCTCGTGTCACGTATATTCATATACATTTATTATACGATTGAGTGTTGGACTTATTAAAGATAATAAACCGGGTAAATGTGTGATATCATGATGATGTGTTAATATTATTGATGTGTGTTTGTGCTCTAGCATCTTCTTATATATGTGTATAGTTAGCTAACGGTTTTATACCGTGTTGTAGATCCTTTGCAGGTTAGGAGAGCTGCAGAGTGATCCAGATGGGTGATCTGCTGAGGGTTCCGTACACTAGGCGTATTCGTGGGATATGGGTTATTTTTGTTGTACGGATTCATGTTTTGCCTTTGTACTCAACAGTACTCTGTATTACCTATTGATATGTATATATATATACATCAGTTTTATGTTTTGTTTTAATCTATCAGTGCCTTGTTGTAAGATTCAGTGAACTTGTTGTCAGGCTAGGGTCAGGATCCATTGTGAGATCCTAGCCCAGTAGCACTTCGAGTCCTACGGATTCGGGGTGTTACAATCAATCACATATCAAACACCACTCATGCACACATCCAATATAGAGATGGCAGCTAAGTAAGTCCTATGGACTTACCTCAACCTCGGAAGTCTCAAACCCAGGCTCCAACTCTGGAGATCAACACTGCCTAGTAACAAGGCATAACAACATATATCAAACTAATCCATCACAAGGGTCACACCTAAACCCAAGGGATCTATAAGGATCGTATCATAACTCATAAACCTCAAAGCCATAACCGGCATAAATGATAACATGATCAACCTCATTCTATCCTCATATACGTACCTAGCATGCCACTAAACCGCTCATACTAGGAAAGGAAAGGATCTACCCAACTCTAGGTAGACCTGGGACAAGACGCACCTGCGTGACGGAAAGACGCATGGGCGGAACAAGCAAACCGCAGGCGTGGTGACACTCGGCCGCGAGCTTACCACAAGTGTGGTAAGCTCCTTGCTTCTTCATCCTTTTCTTCTTCCTTTCTTTGATTCCATCTTTCTTAGCTTAGGATTAGATGAACTGGAGGTGTATTAATGTTAGTATGTGTATGTATATGCATGTGTGTGATTTTGGAATGGAAGAGACGTAAATTGATCACGTGAAGAGTGAAAGAGGACTCGCGGGGCTACGTTCTGCACTGTCGCCGCCCCCGCGCCTGGAAGCCGCCGCCCCTGCGGAAGACGTGTCACCACACCCGCGGCCAGAAGCCACCACCCCCGCGGCAACGGTCCCAGCGCCAGCGCCCGCGTTATTCCGCGTTTGCGCTTGCTAGCGGCCACGGTCACCGCGCTCGCGGCCAAGTGTCACCGCGCCTGCGGTTTGCCTGTTCCGCCCATGCGTCTTTCCGTCACGCAGGTGCGTCTTGTCCCAGGTCTACCTAGAGTTGGGTAGATCCTTTCCTTTCCTAGTATGAGCGGTTTAGTGGCATGCTAGGTACGTATATGAGGATAGAATGAGGTTGATCATGTTATCGTTTATGCCGGTTATGGCTTTGACGTTTATGAGTTAGGATACGATCCTTATGGATCCCTTAGGTCTAGGTGTGACCCTTGTGATGGATATGAGTTTGATATATGTTGTTATGCCTTGTTACTAGACAGTGTTGATCTCCAGAGTTGGAGCCGTTTGGGTTTGAGACTTCCGAGGTTGAGGTAAGTCCATAGGACTTACTTAGTTGTCATCCCTATATTGGATGTGTGCATGAGTGGTGTTTGATATGTGATTGATAGCATGTGAGGATTGATTATTACCGACCTATGGTTTAGTTACTGCCCATTGTAGGGCTGTGACAGCCTTGCCCACTCATCCCTATGGGAGACTGGGAGGTTCTCTGCGGAACATCCAGATTTGTACACGGAACGGGCGCTGTCTCTATTCCCTCAGGCCTCAGGGTACACGGAGGAGTCGTCCCGGTTACCTATGGTTTAGTGACTGCCCATCATAGGGCCGTGACAGCCTTGCCCACTCATCCCTATGGGAGACTGGGAGGTTCTCTGCGGAACATTCAGATCTGGTACACGGAACTGGCGTTGTCTCCATTCCCTCAGGGTACACGGAGTAGTCATCCCGGTTGACCACTCCAGCTGGCATTACCACCGAGAGGCGAGGGTTATATTCCTCGTGTCACATATATTCATATTGATATTTATATATACGATTTGAGTGTTGGACTATATTTATAAAGATGATGAACTGGGTAAATGTGTGATATCATGATGAGGTGTTTAGTATTTCTGACGTGTGCTTGTGCTTATGCTCATCTCATATATGTGTATGGTTAGCTAACGGTTTTATACCGTGTTGCAGATCCCTTGCAGGTTAGGAGAACTGCAAAGTGATCCAGAGTGGGTGATCTGTTGAGGGCTCCGTACACTGGGTCGTTCTCGTGGGATATGGGATCTTTTGACCATGTATATATTTATGTTTTGTTTGTACTCAGCAGCACGTTGTATAAACCTTTTGATACTTTTATATCAGTTTGATGTTTTGTATTTAATCTATCGGTGCCTTGTTGTAAGATTCAGTGAACTTGTTGTCAGGCTAGGGTCAGGATCCATTGTGAGATCCTAGCCCAGTAGCACCTCAAGTCCTACGGATTCGGGGTATTACAGATACCAAACGACCCCTTAGTCATGTCATGTACAAATAAGGGTAATAGGAAAATTAAAAGGACAACTACGTCCAAAAGACTAAAAAGAGACATATAAAAGAATAATAAATAATAAATAATAAAAATGCAAATTATTTCTCATCTTAAAGTTATTTTTGAGAATAGAAAGTAATATCATATTCGGAATAAATCGCAGTTTCAACACTGCCTTTTTCAATATAACCGACGCGGTTTATATTAACGATTTAATAAATTAATAAAAAAAAGTATATGTGCTTATCTTTTTGTTCTTTTTTCCTTTTTTATCATGAAAACCAAGGCTAAAAATATCAATTTAAATTGTGTGGGTGTGAGTTTCGTTCTAGTATTCTGGATAGGCCGGTTCATTTTCCGGTCCGATCCGGGTTTTGGACCGGACCACACCGGACCTGGACCGGACCGGAACAAACAGGTCCGGTCCTCGGTCCGGTCCGGTCCGGACCGATATTTTTTTTTTAAAAAAGAAAAAAAAATTTTACTTATAAAATATTATAAATATATTAAAATTTTAGTGAAATAAAAATATGAAAATTAACTAATTAAGTCTCGATCCGATCCGGTCGCAATAGGCTTGGTGCGAAAAAAATGAGGAAAAAAAATTAATTTTTTTTAAAAATAAAAATAAAATAAAAAATTTTCCGGACCATCCGGACCTGGACCGGTTTTGGACCGGACCTGTACCGAATTTTACGGTCCATTTCCGGTCCTTCCTTTTCCAGCCCGGTCCAGGTCCGGACCGGTGAACAGCCCTAATTCTGGAGGCTCCATCCTCTTCGCTTCTCCTTGGTGTACCGATTAGCAGAGCCAGTTAACAGCAGGGAATGTATATAAAAATGTACATTTGATGTATAAAATATACAAATATGTATGATGATATGCACTTTTATACTGACAAAAATGTACATTTGATGTATTATATAAAATTAAATAAGCACTTCTAAAAATCACATGCATCGAAAACTTTCATCAGGGATAAAATGGAGGTAAGGCCAGAGTGTGTCATTGGTCTTTTATCCATAAGAAATGAACAGTTCTTTGAGATGGGAAGAACAATCTCATATTTACATTTTACATCATCACATGTGGCCATTCACAATAAGCATTCTCGTGAAAGAGACCCATGAGCTTTCTGATTTCAAGAACAAAGCCGAGATCTGAGCACAAAAACAGGATATACGAGTAGTATCCATTGCTATCAAATTGCTATCAATGCTCGTGAAAAATGCAATACAAGTCAACACATAATATGTTATCTACTGTTTTGAGCCCTTGATCAGCTTCAGTAGACTTGACTTAGATCTATAGACAAACCATAGCAGCTTTTAATCATATTAACAAGGAGCTAACAAGTTGAAAACTCGAAATAGTACAATGTTTCTAGACCTTTGCAGCGAGCAAGTGATTGGCAGCGCAAATCTTGGATTGTATCACATATTAATGGCGATATGTTTTTACAACCTGGTCAATCCGTCGCCTACACAAAGGGCAGCTTGTCAACTGGGAAGAACAAGTTGTGCAAGCGCACATATGACCACACCTACAATCAAACAGGAAACTTGCTCATCAATACTCATAGCTTATTTACTCGCTCTCTTTCACATTTAAACACTTAATTACTGTTTCCATTCAAACTTTCAGGTTGCATCACAATTTGTCCCGCCTATTCAGGCAAAATCTATGCGTTGCAATGTTTCTTGAACAACTTAGCATGTAGTTAAATTTCGGTAACACACAAAACTTTATGATTTGAGGCTTTTGAGCTTACGGGACAAAAACAGCATTGTAAGGCTTCTCAAGGCATATGACGCATATATCTGGCATCAAACATTCTTTCTTAGAACTATCTCCTCCATGGTCCGATTTTCCGTTTGAACCTGCAAGAATTACAATCACAGAGAAATAAAATTGGTTCGAAGAAACATAAAACAAAAAATAATTCATGCAAGTATACCATCATCGTCCTCTCCTCTTTTTGATGCTGCTGCTGCTGCCAAAACCCTACAGGACAGCATTCAGAAATTTATCAGAATTACACCAATACTTGCACCCCATTAGATGAATAATGTGATATTAATATAATTCTGATGACAACTTTCTACAAGATTAATGTTCACAATACATGGCCAGGGAAAATGCTGCGGCAGGATTCAGGAGTCATTTAATCATCTCAGGTTTCCCCCCTTACTATGCATGCAAAGATGCTTTTTGAAATATTCATTTATCACCAGAGAAGTATTTGAAAGGAAAGTGGACAAAGCATACCTTTGCTGCAACACCCAGCGGCGCTTCCTCTCCAAGAAATACCCAATAGCATGCTTTGTGATGAGATAAACACCAAGTACAGATAATCCCATGGAGGCAAATTTGTACCATCTGACAATATTGTACAACTTATATAGACAAGTAGCGGATATGTATATGGTATCATACCATCATAAAGCAAGAAGATGAAACGTAACGAAGTACCTTGTCCATCTTACTAGATTTGCAGTAAGTTGATCAATGGTTAATCGTGATGCATAAAATGGTCCCCGTTTTGGTCGCTGAACCCGAACAGTACCAATATCATCTTTAACAGCCTGGCAGGACACATGTATTCGTTACAAAACTGCAAAATTAATGAGAAGTCTATATGAAAATTACTGATGTAAACGAAAACCTAGTCTAATATTTCTCTCTTATATTATCATTTTAATAGAAAAAATTAAGTTAATAGGTCCTTGATGAAGTAAGGTCGAGGAATAAAGATTAAGTTATAAAATAACTTCAAAATGAATTTTAAATGATTGAACAGATATCACTGTTGTTCTATGACGTACCTCACCAACGACAGTCAATCGTGTCCCGGTTGGAAGAACTCGTTCGATACGCTTCAACCCAAGCATCTACAAGTACCAGTGTACCGCACCTAATTAGGACAAACAATCACCAAAAATGCCTGTTATGGAATTATATGATTTTAGGGGATGAACCTTAAGACCCTGCACATAGTCTCTAACAACAGGCCTTCCAGATTCTTCTAACACTTCACTTCCCACCGCTAACTCTAAACCTGTGGCACCACGCGCTCCAACCACATACACACGACCAGTCCCATCATCCTTCAGAAAGAAAAAAAATCATAGTAGAAGCAAATAACATAAACTTCAGCAATTTCACAAAACTCAGCCGCAGACTGATCACATTATTAGGCCTTACCAAGTACCAAGGAACTTCCTTGCTCATGGATAGCATCAAAGCAGAATCTTGTACCCAGGAGCCAGCATCATTATGTTTGAGAAAATGTTGCTCAGCCTGAAAGACGAATACTTAACACTTGCACAATGGCCAACAAAGTAATAAAAAATACACATTTGTAAGTTTAGAGACTTGTCATTGTTTAAAGAGCATATCAACTTACAGTTTCTTCCACTATAACACCTCGAAGTCCACTATACTCGCAACTTATTGGTGTGTCAGAGCTTACTTTCCCAGAAACAGAAACAACCAGAGGAACAACTTTGCTTGCGGTATCTAGTAGCAGTGCTGGATGGCAAGACCAAGTGAAGATCATAAGAACACAATAAACATTATAGAAAATGCAAATACACATACACTGTGCCTTTACAGAGAGAAAAAGACACATAACAAGTATCCATTCAATTCCGTTTTGCATAGTCATAATGGAATTCAAGCAAATCCCTCCTCGATGTTGATGTGACTACGTGGCCCGGAAGAATAGTATAGTTTGCATAAAAGATTCCGGAAAATAAACAAAAGAACTGCAATTTCACCCGTTACAAGGAAAATAAATAAATCAATCAAGGAAATTATATTCACATTCCTCAGACCTAAACTGGAGATAATAAGAATATAAGTTATATAACTGAGCTCAAGCAGGCCCTGAAGGCTACTAGGCTTAGTGAAAAGAATCATGCTGAGAAAAATACTAGATGGTTAAAAAGGAGCAGATGAATTTGCACATCATCAATTTCCAACGTTGAGGATAAGATGAGTGTAAAATTACAGAACAAAGTGTTGGTGGAAATAGTTTTGATGGTGAATTTATCGTTGATGCAATGTAAAATTATGTTAAAAATGAGATGGATGAATATTTACTTCATTGTAATAAATTAGAATGTTGCTATGGGAAATTTATGTTTCCTAAGTAGCATATAGAATTCATAAAAATGGATCTAGCTGTCGGTCGTTTCTTTGAAATGGAAGTGTAACAAATTAACAATTTCATGGAAAGATATAATGAAACCAAGGGAGAAAGAGTGATGTGCGGCTTTAGATAACAGTAGATTAAATTGAGGGATGAGCTAGATTATGGGTACAGAGCAACCATGGTGGAATCCCGTTGGATCAGATAATAAACTATGAAGGCAATTCTTCAAAGCGAAGTGCATTCATTCAACAGACCAGAAAGTAAGGAGGGTTTGTTGGGGTAACTAGTATGGGAATCTTAAGCATCCCTGAATGCTCCTTCTACACTTGAATTTCAGCTAGAAATAAACCAGCTAGTAGCTGAGTTGAAGGTTAGACCAAGAAAGCACCTCGGTTTAGTTTCTTCTGGTAAAACATAACTATGAACATTTTTCAGATTGAGTATTGTTCAATGATGATAAAACAATTACAAACAAGTATAGGCAGAAGCAAGTCAGCTAACATAACAAAGAAGGCAGGAACAGTTACATTCTCCAAAAGAATTGCCCCACAATTCCAAGAGATTCTAACACAATCACACTTTCATGATCAGGATTTCCCACCAAATAAAGGAAGCTATCTTGCTCACTTCCTGATTTACACTCATTGCTAACCAATTCGTAAATGGGTCTGACAAAAAATAGACTAATCAACTCACCCAAGTCCGTCAACTGGTTAACTCGAGTGACAGAGCCAAGCGCTTCCGCGTCCCTGTAAACAGATTACAAACCCTCCTAAGGCACGTCGAAATGAAGCAATTGATGACAGAAACTTCGTCCAAGTACAATTTCCGACATGCAAGCAACCAGATAATGAATTGCGAGATAATTTATGAGGGAGACAGATATGAGGACCTTTTAGTGTTCCTGCCGAGAAGGTAAAGAGCAGAAGCGCTGAGACAACAGCTGATTCCACCCCATGGGAGCATTTTCAAATACCCTAATATGCCAATCGCTAAAGAAGGATATTGCCTCGACTATCCATTGACAGGGTAAGCAAACAGGAATGGATTGAAACTGAATTATGGAGATTGAGAGTTTGAGAGAGAATCGGATGCGAGTCGTGGGAGAAGGGAGGAAGACAACCCGAAAATTAAGACGGCTTTCTTACCGCACAGGCCAAACCCACACCATCCAACTTCTCCGCTCAATTTTGTTCTCTCTCTGTTTTCCCCTTCCCCGTGTATACGTGTCACGCACAGAATAATATTTGCTTCTTATATAACTTTTTAAGTTTTAGAGATTTTATATTATGTATGGACTTTCTCCTTTCATTTATCTTAGACTTATTTCTCTCTTGGATTAGCGATAGGGATGGGCTCGGTTTGAAGCGAACCGGCGTAAACCGCCGGTTTGACCAAACCGGCGGTTTAAGTTTCGGTCAGTTTAGGTTTGGCAAAGTAAAAAACATAAACCGTCAGTCTGAACCAACCCAAATCGGCGGTTTAGATCCTTTTTTAAATCCAAAAACTACATAGATGTAGCTAAGAGTTAATGAACAGTAACTGTCATTCAATTACAATTTACCCATCTTATTCTAAACAATTAAAAAATTACCTATGCCTCTATTTCCCTTCCCCACAGCCCTAATTCTCTCTTCTCCCTATCTTTCGTCTCTCTTATTCCACCACTCGAAGAACCGAGATGAAGATGATCAAGTCGAAGAATCCGAGATCTTGCATGAAGATGCAGTTTGAAAGCCATGCCATGAAGGAATGCACTCTGCTTGGATGGTTTTATGTATGTTACTTTGCCTGGTTTTGATCGAATTTTTCCCACTCTACCACCATGAACGACCTTCTATCGGTGTGCTTCTCCTTCCTTAATCTGTTAACCCTAATCCTCTCTACCGACATTCAGTCTCTCCTTCCCTGATTAAAAGAGGGGATGATTATTTTGATATATCTGGTTTAAAGTTCTACTATATTCTTCTGGATATTCTTACGAATGTTCGAACATGAACCTTTTTTAACCAAGTCAGACGATTATTGATTCCAACTGCTATCGGCCTCCCCCGACGGTTTGGTGTGTTATTGACGATAAATTTAATAACTTGACTCATGAGATTTTTTCATGGTAAGATAGTAATTGATGCTCTAATGAGATTCTATTCATTGGTCGTGAATGTATATTTTTACAAGAATCATGATTTTGTCTTATCTAGACGTTATTGATAAATGAAACTTATATTTATGTGCTGAAAAATTTCTAACTTTTTCTTTTCTTTTCTTTTCTTGTTATGTTGTATGTATTGTGTTTTGCATTTTCCTTGTAGTTGATTTTGTGTTATCAAATGATTGGCACAAGTTTATGACAATCATATGGATACAATGTTGTCAAAAATGGCATGAAGAAATCCACACTAATATACCGTGTGGACATAACAAAGGTGTCATACTTCAACAGAATGTACGAGATGTACGATCTGTCAACTGTGATGTTTTTTTCCTTAGGAACAAATACGTTATGATAGACTTTGCAAAGGAGTTCAAGATAGGCGTTGTTAGGTTGGATAATGCCGGAAAGACTACAAATCTCTATAAGTTGCATCTTGGGGAAGTCATCACCACCCATACTACTATTGGTAGAAACATGCAGGGGATTATTTATAAAACCATTCGATTCGAGGTAATCTTATTTGATCATTTACTCTAGCTATGACCTTTATTCTCAGTCTAATCCGATCGAAGATAAAGAAAATGCTTTCTTGTTCAATTGCTTGTTTGCGGCTTGCATAATAAGTAAGATCTTTTTATTGTGCTTTACTGTCTGGTTGTTTGAGGACAGAGAAAACAGTTTTTTGTGTTGATTTTATGTTTGATGAGTTGATGAGGTGAACTAATTAGTGTATGTTAAGACTATGATGATGTGATCAAGTATGATTCATTGTGAGTAATATGTTGTCAAAGAGGGGAAACCTTGTAAGGAGTGAGATTTTAGGGCCCATTTGATAATTTATGATATCAGGATATTGAAGAGTAGAGGAAGATAAATCTTATCCCAAAAAACTCGTGTTATGTTATAAGCTTTTAAAACTGATTGGTTGATTTACCAAATTGTAGGTATGAATTTCTAGAGATATGGTTTCTTCGGGGTCTTGAATTATAGAGATAAGAGATCCATAATTGATGTCTCTGAATTTTGGAGATATTTTAACTTGGTACTTAGATCATTATGGATGTAGATCTCTCAACTAGCAGTATTCACAGACATAATGTTTAGTTTGACCATAGATGATTATGAATCTTATCTATGATAAAGAATCAGACTTCCATGGAGATCAACTCTTTCCAAGGTCACTTTTTGCTAAATGTTAATATCAAGCCCTTTAGAAACAAGCTTTGAAGTCTGCTTGATGCATTTAAATATTTGTTGGATGACAAAATGCAACTTTCTCTTTGTTAGGGAACCTAGATTGAACTTGGTTTTGTCTTAAGGTGTTTACTTAAATATGGTTAATTTTGGTTAGTAGATCACAACTGCACAAACACCATGACCATGTGCATTGTTATAAGCATGATTTAGTGTCGATACAATTTTGTAAATGATATCTATACGGAGCATTCTTGACAGGGAATGTAGTGTACATTAATCAATCAAAACTTGGAATCACTCATTATACATTTATAGCTTATGGCCTCCAATGGGGAAGATTCAAATTCCATTTATGGCACCTTAAACAAAATCCAGGGGACCTATTCCATAACTTGAACCCTATATCGATTGAAATGCACATCTTGTAATGATGTACTTTCTTGTGATATCAATGTTTAATTTTGTGTCTTGAGATTTCGTTGAGACTTGTTGTATTGATATCTAGTAAAACCACTTCTTATGTTCTTCTCATGTTTTGATTATGACATGTCGGTATATAGCCTCATGTATGCATTTGTCGGCAAAAATGAACTCATACTTCCTATTGTCTCAATTATTTCATTAATTCTATCTAAAACTCGTCTTATGTTGTGTGCAGCACATGGGCACCCCGTGCCTATTAATTTAGGCACGAGAGACCAACAACCAAATAAATCTTGCGTTATCTTTAGGAGATCAGTCTTAGAATCACATCCTTGTGGACTAGGACTAGGAGGGGATAGCCAAGTCACATACCTACGACAACAAGGTCAAATATCTAACAGGAAGAGGTAACTAATTAACTAAAAACCTTCTCAATATAGATAATAGAGATGCATTACTAATACCTGGTACAATTTTTGTAATTATTCTAGCAAATTTGATTCTTCAATGCATGTTTTTTATTTTCTGAGCTGACGTTGGTTAGGAGCTTCATATTGTCTTTCTCATAATGAGCATGTTTTAGTGGTGGGTCAAGAGCTTCATATTATCCTGCCTTAACTCAAACTAAGTCTAATCTTATCGAATTTATAAGCCTCATATTGGGTTACACAATAAAATGATTTTTACGGTTATCAGTGTACAAATAGTTTTGGCCTATAAAATTTGTTTTTATAATATTACCAAGTATCAGCCAATTTAACCTATCATGGATTTAGTTCGTATTCTTAGGAAGCCGTAGGAGATCCAATGGGGTTCTAATGGTGTTGACTTCTTGACTTTAGTGGAGTTTTCACCAACAAGGACAAGGTTGTTGCTTACTTGAAGGTTCGTAGTGATTGTTGCATTTTACATTTGATTTTTCTAATATTGTGATTGGCATGTTTGGATGAAAATATGGGATCATGTGTTGTCATAGTGGTGGCTATAGTTACACCTATCTCTTTGTTCACATATAACATGGATTGGTCATCAGTAATTGGGCATTTATGGATTAAGTATGTTGTTTGTGTACCAAAACTTTATGAGTCCTCACTTGTTATCATGATTTGAGCACATCTTCTCCAAATTCCAATATATGGGATAATCCCTTACTGTTTGATGTTTGTTGTTTCGATTTGTTCTTGAATTTGTATTACAGGAAATAGATTAGATGATGCGACCCTACATGCTTGTTTAATTGTAACCGCTTCTTATTTCTCTCTCTTTTTGTGTCGTTCCTAAGTGAAACACTGTCAAAAGATTTCACTCACAAGCTTTAATTGCTTCATTTATTTTGATGTCATCTCAGTTTCATCTTGCAGTTTTGTTGCAACCTACGTACCAAGATCATACCAATGTATGTATTTATAGCGCTCATTGTGTTGCTTATGACATTGAAAGCTCACTTATTTGGTTTTTAGTGTTGATATGGTGCTTATGATCAGGAACAAGGGGTCGAGTTTAGGTTTTGGAATGCTGAGCCAATGTAGACTGAATGCACCAAATGGGTGTTCTTGGTATGAAATGAGATTGATTTGACGAGACACGTTTTCACTCAAATTCATAATGACAACTTAAAAGCACCACATAGAGAGTATTTTGTGCCTAGACGGCCGATTGCATACTTGCATGTGAGAAAATCGGGGAGTTTACTTTGTGAGGTGATGACTCTTTGGATGTAGTGGAGCCAAATCCTATGATATGTAGTTTACTTGTGCTGACTACTGAGAGGTGTATTTGTCTGTGTTGTTTTGAGCTTTGTAGCATTATAAGAACTCGTGTTCATCATTCATGTAGCTGAATCTATTAAACTAGAGGCTTGTGTGTGGTTAGTGCAAACCAATTTATTGAGGAAAGAGATGTGTTAAAATTGAACAATTTAAATTGATTGATGTCATTCACCTTCACACTTAACATTTCTAAATTTTTTATTTAAGCATCATACTAACACGATGAGTTGTTTGCCACAAATAGCTACATTTTTCCTCATCCCAAAGAGGTCAATAAAAAAGCCGGTTCGTCACAAAATAGCTACATTTTACCTCGTTCTAGAGAAAAGGTCAATAACAAGCCGCCAGTGATTTCTTAATGATTTGTATTGCCGGTGAATTTCTTAATGCTTTGTATATTTGGGTTTTTCATTCTTTGTTTGTGTTTTGTCTTGTATATGTGTTAAGTGAGGTGATGCTTTTTCCTTATTTAGTTTCACTTTTATTTTTGCAATTGAGTTTGAATTTATGTTTATGAGAGGTCATATAACTTCAGTAGTGATGAGGGTCGTGCGGTGTTTACCACACATAAGTGATCGTTTGTTGGTTTGTGTAACACACCGTAAAATTTATGTTACAGTTTGCTTGTAAAAGATGAAGTTGATCGTCTGTTGGACCACGATCATGATATGGTGCAATTGTATCTTACAAGAAAATTGATCCAAAATCAATAATACGAGGCTCAGTTGGCTACGACAACTTTAAATGAATGTGTTTTTTTTCCTTTCCATCTTGCACAATTGAGTTCAAACATGACTAGAAGTTTCCCTTTAATTCTTCCATTGAGTATTACCGGTCATTCAATAATTATAACGATCGTCTTCACCCTCTTCCTTTCATATGCGGATATTTAAGCATGAGTATTTAAAATCTCCCTTAAAAATTTAGCAGGAGGAACTTGTATTATTTATCTTATTATTTTGAATGGACATCTAACAACATATGGTTCTAGCAACTATATCGATTGTTTTATTGAATAATGTCTTACCACCTTTCCCTCGTTATTAGTATTTGTAGTCTCTTACCAATTGCATATGAGTGCAATAGTTCGAAGGTCAATAGTCTCACATTAGATTTATGTGAGATAGCTTATATCATGGATAAAGTCACCGCACAAGCTTGTATTTATAAAGAGATTTCATAAACACGTTGATATTTGAATGATAATGATATAATCTGTCGTACGAAAGATGCCTAACTTACCCTCTTTGTTTCTTCTATTAAATATTATTGGTCATTCAATAATTGTAATAATCGATTAATCATTCTCTCGTGTAAGTAGATAATTAGATATATTTCACATGAATTTATATAACATACGTTTTTAAGATATTCTTCATACATATTTATATAAATTATCCATTTAAAAAACACATGCGAAACCTAAACAAAACTTGTTAACCTAAAAATTGAATCCAATTTCTCCCTCATCACAAAAATCGAGCGCCACACGCTTTTGCAACGTGTGCATTGCACGCGTATTTAACTAGTTAAGAAAAAAGTCAACGGTAAGACCGTTGCGCTGAGCCCGATAACGGCTATAATTATCCCGAAGGATTGAACCCGTGACTTACCGACCCAGTTGTCAACCAACACTTACTGTTTTTTTTTTCCGATAGCAACCAAACCCGATCCCGGTTAGATTCGAGATCCGACCTTTTGTTTATTTTATTATTATTACTTCCGCTAAATTAATATCCCCGATAAAATGTAATCATGATATATAATTAATTTAACTAATTATTAAATTTGACAATTTTATACTCCTAGAGACGAAAAAATGAACATCGGGATTAGAATGTATTTTTCAATTAAGGTTCTAGAATTCTAGGTGAAGTTAGCGTTGCATTATATTTAATGATGAAAGATGAACATATTAGTGTGAAAAGTGAACATAAGGTGTATGATAAATGAACTCTATGCACTTGATAAATGGAAATACTTTTTTAGTTTGAATAATGTTGAGTTGAGAGTTGTCTTCCAATTTTTGTAATGCTTTAGAATGTAATATATGCGTCTCTGGATGTAAGAGTTTTTGCGTTTTTATGGGTATGATTTCGCTTTAGTTGACAAAAGAAGAAAATAATTGAAAATTATCGGTCATAGTTATCTAAGAGCACAAATATATTGTAACACGTTATCCATGATCTCCAAAAGTTATCGAAAAAGGATATAATTATGGTTATACTTAAGGGTTAAAGGATTATAACACATATGTCCATGATATTAAACTTTAAAATCTATCCAAAAAGAATATGCTAATGGTTACATTAAGAGTCGAAATATTAAAGTCTAACTATAACTTTAACATCAAATTCATCGTCATTTCTTTGTATCTTTAATAGCGTCTCTTGCCTCATTCAAAAAAGAAATGTCAATGACATTCAAATACTTCTCTCTACATGATGTCAGTTTCTTCTTGCTTGATTTTTTGAAGCCATAAAATCCAGTTCCGAGTTCTACCTCTCATATAAGTCTTTAGTTGCCCCGTAACGTATATACCACGATTGCTATCATCTTTTGAATTGGTTCACGGTATATCAATACATTTAGGGCCAAAACTTCGGACCATTTCAGCCTTTCTTGGAATAGCATGACCTATGAAGTACTTGCTCACCATTTGTTTCTACATAAGTATAACAAGTATTATCAATTTGTAATGATAAATGTTTTTTAAAAATATAGTAAATGTAAAATAACATAAATAATGAACACGCAATTATAAAGTGAACTACATTTACATAAAACGTTAACACCTAAGACATAAAATATGAACTACATGTGCATAAATAAAAATGAACATATTGGGGAAATCATATAATAAGGGGTTCATTTGAAGAATTCCTTTGTTTTGGACATCCACTTCTCGCCAAGTAGCTAGGCTCAGTTGGTTACTTAGCTTATTGTCTAGTTACATAATAAGGGTTCATTTGAGATTTAAAAACACTTTCATATTAATTTCATCAAACACCTTGCGGGCATCTAAGAGGAATAAACATTTAGAGAAAAATATTAAGATTACTAGTGTAACACCCCGAATCCGTAGGACTCGAGACGCTACTGGGCTAGGATCTCACAATGGATCCTGACCCTAGCCTGACAACAACTTCACTGAACCTTACAACAAGGCACTAACAGATTAAAACAAAACACGAAACTGATATAAATATGTACATGTCAAAAGAGTATACATGGTACTGCTGAGTACAAAAGTTAAACCAAAAGCCGTACAACCGATAACAACCCCAAAATCCCACAAATATGCCCAGTGTACGGAACCCTCAGCAGATCACCCCACTGGATCACTCCTCAGTCCTCCTAACCTGCGAAGGAACTACAACACGGTATGAAACCGTTAGCTAACTATACACATATATAAGAGAAGCAAGAGCACAATCACACATCATATAAACGATAACAACTCATCATGGTATCACACATTCACCCGGTTTATTATCTTTAATAAGTGAATCAATCAATCGTATAAAATATGTATATATATGAAGATAGGTGACACGAGGAATATGATCCCCGCCTCTGAGTACTCTAACCAGCTGGGGTAGTATCAGCACACCTCCCGTGTACCCTGTGGGAATGGTGAGGGCCTTCCTTTATACCAGTACTGGCCTGACTACAGAGAACCTCCCAGACTCCACGGCGGGATGAAAGGAAAAGGTTATCACAGCCACTACGATGGGCGGTCAGTATAATAAAGATAGGTCTGTGACCATCATAACATAATCATACTTGTAATCCTATTCCTAATCATGCTATAAAGCATATAGCAAACACCACTCAAGCATACATCCAATATAAGGATAGTAGCTAAGTAAGTCCTATGGACTTACCTCGATCTCAGAAGTAACTCAAGTATGATCCACTCTCAAAACGTCTACTCCAAACTGGAGGACAGCACAACCTATACAAGGCACACGTACATATATCACAATCCTATCACCCAAAGGGTCACACCTAGACCCAAGGGATCCATAAGGGATCAATTTCAACTCGTAAACCTCAAAGCCCTAACCGGCAATTCCATACCGTAATCATCAATATCCGAATCCTAGCATGGTACTAAGTTTCTCATACTAGAAAGGAAAGGATCTACCTAGCTTTAGGTAGAGCCAGGATCAAAACGCACCTGCGGAACACAAAGGTGCAGGGGCGAAAACAGATGGCCGCGGGAGCGGCGGAACGTGGCCGCGGGGCGGTGACACGGGACGCGGGCAGCCGCTGGCGCTGGACACTGTCGCCGCGGGGGCGGTGACTCCTGGCCGCAGGGGCGGTGACACGGGACGCGGGCAGCCGCTGGCGCTGGACACTGTCGCCGCGGGGGCGGTGACTCCTGGCCGCAGGGGCGGTGAAAACGCAGAAACGATTCTACAATCTCCTCCTCGGCTCTTTCACGTGATCAATCACGTCTACTCTCTTCCAGATTCGTACACATGCATAAGTATACACATACAACCATCAATACACATCTATGCAAGCATCTAATCCTAAGCTAGGAAGGAAGAACAAGAAATGAAGAAGAGAAGCAAGAAGATCCTTACCACACTTGGAATCTAAGGCTGCAGGGAAAGGTCACACACAACACAAGCTTGCCTCAAGCTCAGCAACAACAAACACTAGCATCATCATCAACCACAAGGTACACTTTCAAAGTCAAACTCCAAGGGAAACAAGATTAAACTCACAAGGGAAGAAGGATAAGCAAGGTGGACGTAGGAAGCCTGGAATGGGATGAGAACAAAGTGAATGAAACCCTTGCTCAGCAAGTAGAAGAAAGAAATAAGGTTAAGGGTAAAGCACGAGTCAAGAGGTCAAGGAAAACGGCTGCAGCCGCCGTAATCCGCAGGGGCGGTAGGAGTGCCGCGGGTGCGGTGCGCCGTAGGGGCGGCGGGATTGGCCGCAGGGGCGGCAAAGCTAATCTCGGCCAAAGTTCGTCTCGGTCAAATACCAATCTCGGTCCGAAGGATTACGGCTCTTACACCTCACCCCCCTAAAAACAAGTTTCGTCCCGAAACTTGCAAAACCTCAAACACAAGCAGGGAGGAAAAACCTCTCCCGTAGTCATCATCATATCACAAGGGCATAGAGGAAGTACATCTCTAGCCAAAACATATCTATAACAGAAAGGCATGGAGGTAGAACATCTCCGGCACTACTATGTCCATCAAAATAGCATGGAGGAAAGAACCATCTCCAGCTAAACCTATCGCATCACAATAGCATGGAGGAAAGAACCATCTCCAGCTATAACAATAATCATACCAGCATACAAGATCTAATCAGATCATAAATCACATCAAGCTAGCATGAACAAAACACAACATGGCATATAAGCACATACACACATAAACAGATAAGACTCACCAAGCTAGTACTAAGATCTACTCGGTGATCCTACTGATGTATCTAACCCAGCATAGAACTCTGGATAGTTCCTCTGGATACTATCCTCAGTCTCCCATGTAGCCTCCTCAGGTCCTCGTCTCGACCACTGTATCCTCAACATAGGAATGTCCTTCGAACGCAGGTGTCTAATACCTCGCTCTAGGACTGCAATCGGATGCTCTACAAAAGTGTGGTCCGGCTCAACCACTAAATCCTCATAACTCACAATGTGTCTCGGATCTGGTATATACTCCCTCGGCTGAGACACGTGAAACACAGGGTGAACACCCTCTAATCTCGGAGGCAAGGCTAATCTGTATGCTGCACTCCCAACTCGATCCAGAATCTCGAACGGTCCGACATATCAGGGACTCAACTTTCCCTTAATGCCAAAACGTCTAACACCTCGTGTCGGAGACACTCTCAGCCACACATGGGCTCCAACCCTGAACTCTAGAGGTCTACGCCTCCTGTCAGCATAAGACTTCTGACGGCTCTGTGCAGCCAGCATACGCTCTCTAATCAATGCTACCCGAGCTACATCATCCGGAATCTGGTCAGGCGCTAAATCACTCATACTGCTCCGCTCATCCCAACATAACGGGGTACGACATCTCTGTCCATACAGTGCCTCATATGGGGCCATCCCAATAGATGCATGCCAGCTGTTGTTGTAGGAGAACTCAACAAGCGGAAGATGATCTGTCCACACCTGTCCCTAATCCAACACACAAGCTCGCAGCATATCCTCCAGAGTCTGAATGGTCCTCTCTGACTGACCATCTGTCTGAGGATGAAACGCCGTCGTAAAATGCAAACTCGTCCCCAAGGCAGTCTGGATCTGCTGCCAGAATCTCGAGGTAAATCGTCCATCTCTATCTGAGACGATCGTCCTCGGTACACCATGGAGTCTCACTATATGCCTAGTGTACTCCTCGGCTAATCTGTTCACCGGCCACGTCTCTCTGATAGGAAGGAAACGTGCCGTCTTCGTCAACCGGTCCACTATAACCCAGATGGCATCAAAACTCCGACTCAATCTCAACCCGGTCACAAAATCCATGGTGACGTCTTCCCACTTCCTCTGTGGAACAGGAAGTGGATGAAGCTCGCCCCCAGGTCTGAAATGCTCAATCTTGACCTGCTGACAGGTCGCACACTGTGCTACAAATCTGGCTACATCGGGCTTCAGCCCTCCCCACCAATATATACATCTCAAGTCCTGATACATCTTACTCGTACCTGGATGTACAGAGTAAGGGGTACAGTGAGCCTCCTGTAAGATCCTCTGCCTCATCTCTGTATCAGCAGGTACACAAACGCGACCACGGCGCCTCACAACTCCGTTTGCTCCAAGCAGGAACTGTGGTGCCTCGTCCCGAGACATCCTATCTCTAATCCTCTGTAAGGTCGGGCAGGTTTCCTGTTTCTGTCGGATCTCGCCCAACAGATCAGGAAGAACCTCTAAAGTACGCAGCTGGGCATCCTCATCAGGAAACTATATGTCCAACTCTAGCCAGATCAAATCTCTCTGCAACTGGCGCTGAACTGTCAATCTCGCAATCGCCTGCTCTCGAGGCGTCTTCCTGCTCAGGGCGTCGGCGACAACGTTCGCCTTCCCTGGATGATACAAGATCTCTAAATCAAAGTCCTTAATCAACTCGAGCCACCTACGCTGGCGGTTAATCAATTCCCGCTGCGTGAAAATGTACTTCAGACTCTTATGGTCTGTGAAGATCTGACACGTAGCACCATATAAGTAATGTCTCCAGATCTTCAGTGCATGAACTACCGCTGCCAACTCCAGATCATGAGTCGGGTAGTTCTCCTCATACGTCTTCAGCTGTCGAGACGCATATGCAATAACTCTACCTCGCTGCATCAAAACACATCCCAAGCCTAGCTTGGATGCATCACTGTAAACCACCAAGTCCTCAGTACCCTCTGGCTGTGCCAAAATAGGAGTAGAAGTCAAACGCCTCTTCAACTCCTCAAAACTCTGTCTACACTGATCAGACCACACGAATCTGGTAGTCTTCCTCAGTAAACTCGTCAGTGGACGGGCAATCACAGAAAAACCCTCCACGAAGCGTCTGTAATAACCGGCTAGGCCAAGGAAACTACGTACTTTCTTGACGTTCGTCGGTGTCGTCCAAGCTGCTACAGCCTCAATCTTCGCTGGATCCACCTTGATCCCATCAGCTGAAACCACGTGACCCAAGAATGCTACTTCTGGCATCCAGAACTCACACTTAGAGAACTTAGCATAAAGTTCTCTATCCCGCAAAACCTGCAATACAGTCCTCAGGTGTCCTGCATGCTCCTCACTGCTACGAGAGTATACCAGAATATCATCAATAAAAACCACTACAAACTGATCCAGGAAGTCGATGAAGATACTGTTCATCAACTCCATAAAGACGGCTGGGGCATTCGTAAGCCCAAATGGCATCACTACAAACTCGTAGTGGCCATATCTGGTCCGGAATGCTGTCCTGTGCACATCCTGCTCCCTCACCCTCAGCTGGTGATACCCGGAACGCAGGTCTATCCTGGAGAACACAGTCGCTCCCTGTAACTGATCTAACAAATCATCAATACGCGGCAGTGGATACTTGTTCTTGATGGTCACCTTATTCAGCTCTCTGTAATCTATGCACAATCTCAGCGATCCATCCTTCTTCCGTACGAAGAGAACAGGTGCTCCCCATGGGGACACACTAGGGCGAATGAAGCCCTTCTCGGCCAACTCCTCAAGTTGCCTCTTCAGCTCCAGCATCTCGACAGGCGCCATCCGGTATGGGGCCTTCGAGATCGGTCTCGTACCAGGCTCTAACTCAATCCCAAAATCCACACTCCTTTGAGGCGGTAAACTAGACGGCTCAGCAAACACATCTATGTAATCACAAACAACCGGGATATCCTCTAATGCTGGACTCTCCCCCTCCTTCATGGCATAACACCAGAAGGCCTCGCAACCCTGTGCAATCAGTCTGGCTGCTCGTATCGCACTGATAACTGTGCCTACCTTTCCAAGGTCCCAACCTCGGAAAACCTCAATCTGTCCTAACTCGGTAGAAAGGGTAACGGTCCTCCTACCTACATCTAAGACAGCGGAATGTCTATCCATCCAGTCCATACCTAAAACAACTTCTTCATGCTCTAATGGCATGACAAAGAAGTCAACTAACAACACTCGGGTCCCTACAGTAATGGGACAACCGTGAATCTCACGGGTACCTCTGACCCTACTACTATTGGGTAGCCCTATAATAAAGGGCATCCCCTCAACTATATCTAATCCAAGACGCTCTACACAGGCATCAGAAATAAAAGAGTGCGTAGCACCAGTATCAAATAAAACTCTAACAGGTAAACCATGAATCAGAATGGTACCTGTAGCCGTAGGTGCAGCTGGCTCCTCTGCACTCCTCAGCTCAAAAACACGACCGTGTGGGCCTCTGGTATCAGTGGTGCCTCCACCACGGCCTCTGCCTCTACTCGGCCCAGGAGCAGATCCCTGCGTCGTAGGACGGTCTGGGACTCTCTGCTGTCCCTGAGTCTGCTGCTGGGGTGGTCTTTGCCCCCCTCCTGGTACACTGGTAGGAGTAGAACCCTGCTGTGATGCAGCTCCGCCCTGGCGGCAGTAAACAGCTCTATGGCCCTGTCGGCCACAGGTAAAACACGTCACCAGTGGTCTCGTACACTCGGGCTTCAGATGCCCTGGATCTCCACAGTTAAAACACTGTCGTCCCTTCTCTGTAACCGGTGCAGATACAGAACGACCCTGACGTCTCTGGGTACCCCCAACACTAGCAGCTCCAGCTGTACCATTGGTCTGCCCGGTACGCTGTCTCTTCTCAAACCTCCCGGTCTGAGAAGCTCTCCTCTGTCCAGCTCGCTCCCGCTCATAATCGGAAGCTCTATCCTGATAGTCCATCAAGGACTCACAATGAAACCCGGCCATATAGGCCCTGGTGGCATCCCTCAGACGTCGGGAAAACAAATATACATGCTGATCAGCAACAGGGGCCGCTGGTCCCAGCAAGGCCAGCTCCTCTTGGAATCTCTTGATGGCCTCAGAAACAGGCACATCGTCAAACCCAGCCTCCATGAAATCCCGCAGTTTCTCCCTCCTCAATGAGGCAGGGCAGAAACGCTCTCTAATCATCGTCTTCATCTGCGTATAACTAGTAACCTGTACTCGTACAGATCTCCACCAGTGTTGAGCTAACTCCCTGAACAGACTCTGTACCAACTCTATCTGTCTATCAGCTGGACATCGAATAGACTCCAGAGCTGAGTCTACGTGTCCTAACCAGAGCTCAACCTCTAACCCCACACTCCCAGTGAAAGGGGGTACTCCCATCTGACGAAATGCCTTCAACCAACTGTCTAGTTTGGGCCCTCTATGCTCTTCCCGAACCGGAGGAATCTCAGCAGCAGGTACCTGTACAGCTGGTACCTGAGTAACGGTGTGGGACCTCTCAGATGGTCCCTCCTGTGTCGGTAAATCTGGGACACGTCTGCCGGCTCTGACAGCCTCCTCTACACGTCTGATATGAGCCTGATACTCTGATCTACCCATAGAAATGCGACCAAAATCAGCAGACTGGGCTCTCTGTGACCCCTGTCTCTCAGCAGCCTCGTTCCTATTCTCAGGAACGGCACTCTCAACAACTTCCTCATGTACCCCCTCTGCTGCGCGTGGATCAACAGCAGGAACCTAACCTCCTCCTCTACCGAGAGGGGGTCTACCTCTACCACGTCTTGCTGCAGGGAGGGTTCTAGTCTGAACCATCTGCAGAAGACGTAAACCTAGCTTAGAAGGCTATATATATGCCGTATGTATGTATCAAATCAATCATGACAGAATATCTATATATAAACTGTCGAGATCCTCAGAGGGGCGATGGTTCACGTACACGGTAACCCAAAACATTTGTACTCATTTCGAAACCAAACCTTTTAAAAGTCAGACCCCTTTTCGGGTTCTGTTTATTTATCCATTCGTACTTATTGTAGATTACTAGTGCCATTGTTGTCAACCTGGGCTCTGATACCAACTTTGTAACACCCCGAATCCGTAGGACTCGAGGCGCTACTGGGCTAGGATCTCACAATGGATCCTGACCCTAGCCTGACAACAACTTCACTGAACCTTACAACAAGGCACTAACAGATTAAAACAAAACATGAAACTGATATAAATATGTACATGTCAAAAGAGTATACATGGTACTGCTGAGTACAAAAGTTAAACCAAAAGCCGTACAACCGATAACAACCCCAAAATCCCACAAATATGCCCAGTGTACGGAACCCTCAGCAGATCACCCCACTAGATCACTCCTCAGTCCTCCTAACCTGCGAAGGAACTACAACACGGTATGAAACCGTTAGCTAACTATACACATATATAAGAGAAGCAAGAGCACAATCACACATCATATAAACGATAACAACTCATCATGGTATCACACATTCACCCGGTTTATTATCTTTAATAAGTGAATCAATCAATCGTATAAAATATGTATATATATGAAGATAGGTGACACGAGGAATATGATCCCCGCCTCTGAGTACTCTAACCAGCTGGGGTAGTATCAGCACACCTCCCGTGTACCATGTGGGAATGGTGAGGGCCTTCCTTTATACCAGTACTGGCCTGACTACAGAGAACCTCCCAGACTCCACGGCGGGATGAAAGGAAAAGGTTATCACAGCCACTACGATGGGCGGTCAGTATAATAAAGATAGGTCTGTGACCATCATAACATAATCATACTCGTAATCCTATTCCTAATCATGCTATAAAGCATATAGCAAACACCACTCAAGCATACATCCAATATAAGGATAGTAGCTAAGTAAGTCCTATGGACTTACCTCGATCTCAGAAGTAACTCAAGTATGATCCACTCTCAAAACTTCTACTCCAAACTGGAGGACAGCACAACCTATACAAGGCACACGTACATATATCACAATCCTATCACCCAAAGGGTCACACCTAGACCCAAGGGATCCATAAGGGATCAATTTCAACTCGTAAACCTCAAAGCCCTAACCGGCAATTCCATACCGTAATCATCAATATCCGAATCCTAGCATGGTACTAAGTTTCTCATACTAGAAAGGAAAGGATCTACCTAGCTTTAGGTAGAGCCAGGATCAAAACGCACCTGCGGAACACAAAGGCGCAGGGGCGAAAACAGATGGCCGCGGGAGCGGCGGAACGTGGCCGCGGGGCGGTGACACGGGACGCGGGCAGCCGCTGGCGCTGGACACTGTCGCCGCGGGGGCGGTGACTCCTGGCCGCAGGGGCGGTGACACGGGACGCGGGCAGCCGCTGGCGCTGGACACTGTCGCCGCGGGGGCGGTGACTCCTGGCCGCAGGGGCGGTGAAAACGCAGAAACGATTCTGCAATCTCCTCCTCGGCGCTTTCACGTGATCAATCACGTCTACTCTCTTCCAGATTCGTACACATACATAAGTATACACATACAACCATCAATACACATCTATGCAAGCATCTAATCCTAAGCTAGGAAGGAAGAACAAGAAAGGAAGAAGAGAAGCAAGAAGATCCTTACCACACTTGGAATCTAAGGCTGCAGGGAAAGGTCACACACAACACAAGCTTGCCTCAAGCTCAGCAACAACAAACACTAGCATCATCATCAACCACAAGGTACACTTTCAAAGTCAAACTCCAAGGGAAACAAGATCAAACTCACAAGGGAAGAAGGATAAGCAAGGTGAACGTAGGAAGCCTGGAATGGGATGAGAACAAAGTGAATGAAACCCTTGCTCAGCAAGTAGAAGAAAGAAATAAGGTTAAGGGTAAAGCACGAGTCAAGAGGTCAAGGAAAACGGCTGCAGCCGCCGTAATCCGTAGGGGCGGTAGGAGTGCCAGCGGGTGCGGTGCGCCGCAGGGGCGGCGGGATTGGCCGCAGGGGCGGCAAAGCTAATCTCGGCCAAAGTTCGTCTCGGTCAAATACCAATCTCGGTCCAAAGGATTACGGCTCTTACAACTAGTTATTTTGTATCATATACACTTACATAAAATGATCAAAACAAGTAATGAGAGACAAAAAAAAAATTTAAAAAAAAACTAGATGACTATATGATAAGGAAAAACAAACCGATTTTGCAGCAAAATAGTAAGAATAATATCATGTTCAACTAGTTTGCGCTTCATTTGAGCAAACCAAAAACTTGATTTTGATGAAGAATGATTTGAGCGAAAGAGAACCAAGAGAAGTGAACCGTCTTTTTTTTTGTGAGAATAAGCGAAGCGAGCAATAGAGAAAGCGAAAATTCACGATATTCTCTAAAAGAAATCGATGGACTTTTTTAAAACCCGGGACAAAAACTTAAAACAATCCGTCCATCCTTTGTTTATTCAAATCGTTACAAACCTTAGATCAATTTAATTTTTGGGTCTATATACATCCTCACTCGAACCAATATCTCTACATAGGGTCTGATTCGGGTGAGGACGCTTTCTATGGAGAGGTGAGGAGAAAATTTGTTCCTTTTTTTATTTTATTATCAAGTTCAGTTTTTAATCACTAAATGTTTTTTTTGTTACATATAATTTTTCAAAATTGAACTTTTATTCTAGAAAATGAAAGCATAATTCTATTCATAAATAGATAATAAAAAAGTGACACCAAAATAAAATGAACAAGTAAAGTAAAAAAGAAATGAACATAAGTAATAAGAAAATCATAGCATATTATGATAAATGTCTTAGATTGAACATTATCATAAGGCTTAATTTGGAAACTTTATACTACAATATCAAAAGTATATTACATTATAACGAGCATTAATTAATGATCTATCATGGGATATGCAATTAACACAATCGTCATTTATAAGAAAATAGTTTGAGCAATAACATATTATTAGATTAAGTTCATCCATATTTTTAAAAAAGATATTTTTACACTTGTTTCTTGTCGAAGTCATAACACCATCATGAACGTAATGTCCATGGTGCTCTTGTTCGGATTTACATTCGTTGTTTTTTTTTTCATTTAAATTGTGCATGAATGCTCTTGTTAATAAAAGTAAATGATTAATCAATTGGGTACATGTCATTAACTACTTATGCGGTTGATGTTTGTATGCATGAATGTAACACCCCAAATCCGTAGGACTCGAGGTGCTACTGGGTTAGGATCTCACAATGGATCCTGACCCTATCCTGACAACAAGTTCACTGAATCTTACAACAAGACACCAATAGATTAAAACAAAACATAAAACTGATATATATATATATATATATCAAAATGATGATACAGAGTACTGCTGAGTACAAAGTCAAACAGAAATCCGTACAATAATAATAACCCAAAATCCCACGATAACGCCCAGTGTACGGAACCCTCAACAGATCACCCCTCTGGATCACTCTGCAGCTCTCCTAACCTGCAAAGGATCCACAACACGGTATAAAACCGTTAGCTAACCATACACATATATAAAAAGATGCTAGAGCACAAACACATATCAAGAATATTAACACCTCATCATGATATCACACATTTACCGGTTTATTATCTTTATAACGTTAAGCACTCAATAGTATATAAATCGGTATATATAAATATACGTGACACGAGGAATATATATAACCCTCGCCTCTGCATGCAATAGCTAGCTGGAGTGGTATCAGCGCACTTTCCCGTATACCATATGGAGTGGTAGGTGCCCTTCCTGTATACCAGAACTAACTAGCTTAAAGAGAACTTCCCAAACTCCACTACGGGATGAAAGGTAAGTTGTCACAGCCACTACAATGGGCGGTCAATATAACATAGGTCGGTGACCATCATAACACATGCTATAAAGCATATAACAAACACCACTCATGCACACATCCAATATAAGGATGGCAGCTAAGTAAGTCCTGTGGACTTACCTCAATCTCAGAAGTAGTATCACTACGATCAGCTCTCACTCAGGTCCACTCCAAACTGGAGGACAACACGGCCTATACAAGGCATACATATATATATCAAACTCCTATCACACAAAGGGTCACACCTAGACCCAAGGGATCCATAAGGATCATATCCAACTCGTAAACCTCAAAGTCGTAACCGGCAAATCTATAACATACTCATCAACATCCGATACCTAGCATGGTACTAAGTCCCTCATACTAGGACGGAAAGGAAAGGGGTTACCCAACTATGGGTAGTCCCGGGACAAGACGCACCTGCGTGATCAAGGGACGCAGGAGCGGAGTAGACAACCCGCAGGCGCGGCAGGGATCAGCCGCAGCGGTGACACGGGACGCAGGCAAGGTGCTGACGCTGGCGCGGGTGCTGCGGCACGGCTTCCGCAGGGGCGGCGGCTTCTAGGCGCGGGGGTGGCGTCTATGCAGAACATGAACCCGCGGCTTCTCTTCGGCTCTTCACGTGATCAAATCACGTCTTCTCTCATCCAAAACCACACACATACATATACATACACATTCCAACATTAACCAACATTCAAAACATCTAATCCTAAGCTAAAGAGATGGAATCAAAGAAGAAGAGAAGGAGAATAAGCAAGGAACTCACCACACCTATGGTCCTAGGCTGCAGGGAGAGGTCACACACATCAGTAGCTGGCTTCCAAGCTCAGCATACACACATCCATCATCAACAACAACCACACTACACAACTCTCAAGCAAAACTCTAAGGAGAAACAAGAACAAGATCAAAGGAAGGGATGAAGAAGCAAGAAGGGCGTAGGAAGGGCTGGAGAAGTGAAGAAGGTAACCCTTGCTCAGCAAGGAAAGGAAAGAAGTAAGCAAAGAGTGAAGCACGGGTCAAAGGAGTCAACAAAACCGGCTACAGCCGCCGGAAACCGCAGGGGCGGTTCCCTGAGCCGCAGGGGCGGCAGTCATGCCCGCGGGTGCGGAAAGGTCAATATCGGCCAAAGCCAAACTCGGCTAAGGACCAAAACTCGGTCCGAAAGAATAGGGCTCTCATAATGAACACTCGTGTTCGAGTTTACATTCGAATTCATTTTTTCTCTTCCACACTATGCATGAATGCTCACCCTGATCTGGCCCTGTTCCTAGATCGGGTGAGCCCCTAACCTAAGAGCTTTTTCCGGTATGGTAATTTAAACCTCGGTCGCTCTAGTTGTTTCTTGGACATGTGGTGTGTTCTTGGTGTGTTTATTGGTGCTTGCTTCTTATTTCTTTTAAGGTTGGTCATAAAGGCTCGTGTGTGGTGCTTAATTACTTTAGGCTCGTAGGCTTGTAAATATTGTTTCTTTGACCATCATGAAAAGGTGAACATATTAGCCGAACCATGCAAAACTCGAAACCACTTGAACGAGGCTGAAACATGTGCTTTTGAGCTCATTTTACCCCTTATACACCTACAAAGACAATAAGAAGAGGGCATACATCAATTTGACAATATATGTTAATAAAATAGAAGATGTCAAACTCATGTAAATCTACACAAAGCTACACTATCAATGCATCCAAAATCTTAGCATGAAAACATGCTATCAAGTTTCCGGACTAACCTTCTGGAGAGAGAAGTAGGGTTGTTCACAAGTCCGGACCTGAACATAGTGGACCGAAAATAGACAGAATTTTTCAGTTAAGGTCCGGTCCAAAACCGATCCAGGACCGGATGGACCGGGTTTTTTTTTAATATTTAAATATTTATTTAAAAAAATTAAATTTTTTTTTCCCGCATCAAGCCTATTCCGGACCAAGAGTTAATTAATTAATTTTAATATTTGTTTTTCACAAAATTTTTATTTTATTTAATTTTTTTCAATTTTTTTTTATTAAAAAAAATCGGTCCGGACCGAAATTCCTGGACCGAAGACAAAACCTATTTCAAACAGGTCCGGTCCGGACCGGACCGGAAAATAAACACTCCTAGAGGGAAGGATCGTTGAAGAAAAATGTACAACATTTACTCCTCGCGCTTCCGTAATTCCGTGCATATATACACATATTTTAAACCTAAGTCTTGACTTATTCATCATATAAATTGTATGGAATTTTTTTGAAAATAAAATTTGAAGTATTTGATACGATATCCTTCCAAATTTTATAGATTTCGGTTAAATTTATACTATTCACACAAAGGAAATAAATATTGATTATACTTTTTTTGAAGAAAATAAATTGTGATTAAAATATGCTGATTATGTGTGGTTGTACTGTACTACATCGTTACATAACCGAGTCGGGTCCATATCCGACCCGGACCGACGGCGTGGAATAATGAATGAAGATGGATTCACAAAGTAACGAAGTGCACAAAACAAAACCCCTCAAAAAACCCTCTTGCTATTTCTAACCCTGCCTCCCTCTCTCTCTCAATCGCCATTGACATTCTTCTACCTCCACACAAATGGCTTCCGTAGCTTTGAGAAACCCTAACACCAAGCGCTTGCTCCCCTTCTCCCCCCAAATATATCTCTCCACCTGCCGAGGTTCTCTCTCCAATGCTTGCTCCGCCGCCGCCGAACCATTATCCGGAAATGACACAGCCGCTGCTGCTCCCCGCGGCTTCTCCTGGTGGAGATCTATGGCAACCTTCACCAGAACGTAAGATTTGAACATTTTTGGGTTTGTTTAGATATCACGTCATCACTTGATTTTGGATTATTAGCTAGTTTTGTTACAATGGCTGCTGATTCAAATTCACACGGACCAAGTAATTTTAGGGCAAGAGCAAGTCAGTTGATACTTTTATTGTTTAATACTTAGGGGGTTGATGGAGTTACATGCTTATAAAGCTCGATCATGTGGTGTTTTGTAAAGTAGTTATAAGTTTGAAATGAGGAATCACATTCTGAAGGTATTCGATTTGAACTCGATTTTCATCCAGGGATGAGCATGGTTTTGGTAGAAGCCACCATTAACACCCCATCCAGCACAATCACTCACCACCACCACCACCACCACCACCACCACAATTCTTATTGCACTCACTCATCTAAACTGGTAGACAGTGGTATTACTTTCAAAACCCACACGATGGTGCTTACCCAACCTCACTTTGTTGTCATCACCTAGTCCACCACCATCCTGCCACTGTCTTTATCTCCACCATTTTCCCAGCCCTCTCCTCTCCAACGCCCTTCATGGCTTCATCTTCTCCAGACAACTTTTGGTTGTCTTCTCCATCACTAATTAGCCAACATCTTTCTCTCAACAATTTGCACACTGTTGGAAACCAGCACACCACCACCATTAGGTGCCAACCCCCATGGGAGATGGGCTGTCAGAATCCATTTCCCCTACTTTTCGGTAATTAGTTGGAAATATTTGAATTTTACAGTTTTTTTTACTAGAAATGCAAATAATATAACATATGTTGTATGTGGAATTGTGGATAGTTTTATCTGAGTATTATTTATCAGATAATTTACTTTGATATCAATATGTTGATAATTATGTTAAAGCATATGTAACTGCTTGTTGGATCTAAGGGTTATAAGGTTCAGCTTGGCCCTCTAGTTACTTTTGAAGAAGACGAAATAACCAATTTTCATACTCTCTATCGTCTGCCTCCTTTGAATTTTACTCTCTAATATATGAATGGTATGTAATTAAATCCCTTTTATTACTGCAACAGGAAGCCTCATGTAAATGTTGGAACTATTGGTCATGTTGATCATGGGAAGACTACCTTGACAGCAGCAATAACAAAGGTTGATTGATGCGGACGATTTCCCCTGCTGTTCCATTTTCCATTGAAATATCTTGTTGCTATATATTTGTTGTTCCTTGCATTCTTTAATCAATGTTATCTTTTTTCCTGTCGGGAGGTATCTCTTTCTAATCAATTGTGGGTATATGACTGTTGATAACTGCGAGTCAACTTAGTAAATGCCACATTTTCCATGTTTCTGAGTGACCTTCTCTTGCTAGGTTTTGGCAGAAGAAGGAAAGGCCAAAGCTGTTGCCTTTGATGAAATTGACAAAGCTCCTGAAGAGAAGAAGAGGGGAATTACTATTGCCACGGTTGAGAAGCTGATTTCTTCATTATTGTCATATTTATCTATGTTTGGTTACTATTAATAGGAAGTTGTCAGTATGCAATAGTATGAGTGAACTGATTTTTCTTATTTCCAGGCCCATGTGGAATATGAGACTACAAAGCGACATTATGCACATGTTGATTGCCCAGGACATGCTGATTATGTTAAAGTAAGGTTTCAAAATTGGAGTTTCCCTCTATTTCACAATATATATCTGGGTAAAAAAGTATAATATGTTAGCTTTTTGACATTACCAAAGTTCTAAATTATATTAAAAACATGTAAGAGGGATCATCTGTATTTTCAGTCATTTTCTCCATGATTGTTAAGATAGAAATTGATTTTCTAAAAAGTATCATAGATGACTATTTTTTATGTTGGGATACCCTCTTTAGTAGTATCT
Source organism: Fagopyrum tataricum (assembly GCA_002319775.1). NCBI lineage: Eukaryota > Viridiplantae > Streptophyta > Magnoliopsida > Caryophyllales > Polygonaceae > Fagopyrum > Fagopyrum tataricum. Next base: position 36,412,503 of record CM008284.1, read on the forward strand.
TTTCCACACATTTTTGTAACAGATCTTGTTCTACAGCATCAATTCATTTCTGAAAATATTGTAGAAGATTTTCATAAATTATTTCTTCTCTATACTGACATACTATTTACTTCTTTGTTTCGCTAGTTTGAGTGGTTTCCCTAAAAGTCTATAAATGACACCAGTTTTTGTTTAACCTATCAGGATGTAGTTTTGTCCATTTATTGTGAATAAACTGATATTCTTGGTGATGTTTTGTGTAAAGATGATTAGCTTCTCTCTAACCATTGTGATGAACTGGTCTTCTTTGATCTTATATAACTTTCTGTAACTAGCTCGGAGGGGATTTTTTTTGGAAACTATTCAAATCTGTTAAAAAAAAACTTTCGGTTATATCATACCATTGAGCATCTCTAGCTGTACTCTCTTGTTGACATGCTTTATGCAATTTTTCCTTGAAGGATAATGGTAGTCTTGCTTAAAGTTTCAAGAAATAGCTATTTTTCTGTTATTTTGTAGAATATGATCACTGGAGCTGCTCAAATGGATGGTGGTATTCTTGTTGTTTCTGCTCCAGATGGGCCCATGCCACAAACAAAGGAACATATTCTGCTTGCACGTCAGGTGGGTTTGTCTGGTTTACTTTCATAAAAATCATACTTTTTCGGAAAATCCTTTATATTCATAATATGCATATATGGATGGTGGCAAATACTTCACATCTTAATGGTTTATCTTTGAATGTACTTATAGGTTGGTGTGCCATCGTTAGTATGTTTTTTGAATAAGGTAGATGCAGTTGATGATCCAGAATTACTTGAGCTTGTAGAAATGGAACTTCGTGGTAAAGTTATTTCTTCTATTTGCAATGGTGTATATGCGAAACATGTTTTTTAATTGCTTTAACTTGAACTGTTATAGTTATCCTAACACATTGCTGTATCTGGTTTAATTTTTTGGGATTTGTAGAGCTTCTCAGCTTCTACAAGTTCCCTGGGGATGATATCCCTATCATTAGGGGCTCTGCATTGTCTGCCTTACAAGGAACAAATGATGAAATAGGGAGACAAGCTATATTAAAGCTCATGGATGCTGTCGATGAATACATTCCTGATCCTGTTCGCCAACTTGACAAGCCTTTCCTGATGCCAATTGAAGATAGTTTCTCAATACAGGTAATGGATGCCTGTTTGAATGCTATTTATGAAGAGGAAATCCTTGTAGCTGCTAGTTGTGAATGGTAGCTTTGTCCTGTTATTAACTCCTAGTCTAATTTGTTTTTGGTGTCCGATCCATAAGTATGTTAAAATATAAAGAATAGAGGATCGCCTGGAATTTTGAAAGCTGATTGGACAGTTCTTTGCAGTATCAAACTCTATGGTTAAATCCTAAACTGTTTTAGGAATTGTCGAGTACTCTGACAAATATTTTCTTTGTGTTATTCTGGGAACCCATATGTATGGACGCGGAACAGCTGCGGACAACTTTTTAGTATGTGTAAACGTGAACTCTTTTTAATTCTTATAATTTCTCTATGCAGGGGCGTGGAACAGTTGCCACTGGTCGTGTTGAACAAGGGACCATAAAAGTTGGGGATGAAGTAGAAGTATTGGGCCTAACGCAGGTCAACCATGGAACATTGCCTTCATTTTCTTTCTTTTGACTTGTATCATCGGCTTACTTCTAAATCATATGATTTGGTTAAAGTTTTAATTTGTATGAATGTTTTTTCTACAGGGTGCTCCACTGAAAACAACAGTCACTGGTGTGGAAATGTTTAAGAAAATTTTGGATCACGGTGAAGTAAGCGAATCAGAATTACTAGGTTTAATTGCCACTGTTACTGTGCATATATTTGATGTATGAACCAATTTAATCATGTTTTGCTAGGCTGGTGACAACGTGGGTCTGCTTCTGCGTGGATTGAAAAGGGAAGACATACAACGAGGACAGGTATATCGTATTCCAAGCTTATGTTGGGAAGATTGTTTTATTATAGCTGTTCAGCATGTTATCATTTCAGCAGATTTGGGTTGACGGGTTTCTCTATGCCTTGCTCATTGTTTTCATTATATAACACTTCCATCTTCAAATTAAGTAATATGAGGTTTAGGATTGTAGCTATTATTTAGTTATTTGTTTCTTTTCTACACTGCTTATCAGGTGATTGCAAAACCCGGATCTTGCAAAACATACAAGAAGTTTGAGGCAGAGATATATGTTCTCACAAAAGATGAAGGGGGGCGTCATACTGCCTTTTTCTCCAACTACAGGCCTCAGTTTTATTTGAGAACCGCAGATATCACTGGAAAGGTTGAATTGCCAGAGAATGTAAAGATGGTGATGCCTGGTGACAATGTCACTGCAACTTTTGAATTGATATCGCCAGTTCCTCTTGAACCAGGTTCGCTTAACTTTTCCTTCATGACAAGACATCTTATAATCAAGATCAAGCCTTAATTAACTGCTTGGAAAGCTCATGAGTTGTGTGTATAGTGAAATTAGTCTAAATACGAGGTTAACACATCAGACTCCCTAAATATTAATGGGCCTTTATACTCTTTCATTTAGGGCCTGTTTAATTGTAGATTGTTGGGGTTATTTGAATTTATTTGTAGGGGATTAATTTTTGGGGCTGTTTATTTGTAGATTGAGGAAATAACCTGGATGGTTTATTTGAGTTTATAAAACTCCGAAATATAACCTTCTCCCCCAAGGTTATATTTTTTATATGTCTTTTATTATAGAAAATAAACACCCAAAAATACACAAGTAAACACCAAAAACCCCGAAAAATAACCTATAACCTCAAATAACCTCATTTAGATTAACCCCTGAAAAATACATCTACAAGTAAACAGGCCCTAACTCATTAAGCATTCAATAGAACCACAGATAATGAATTCTGTAGCTGACAAGTGAAGATTATGCATATATCATGGATATCTTTCTGTGTTGGCCTTCTGAGTCTCTGACCCTTTTTGGACAATAAGGATCTTAGCAAGAACAATGGAACACTGATAATGATATGTGTTAGTGCCTGGTTTCGACACTACTGTTTTTTTTCTTCTTCATATTGCTGAATTGTCGGGCCGTTTCTAGCCTGCTGCTATTTTACTTGTGTCTATGATATCAATTAACAGGGCAGAGATTTGCTTTGAGAGAAGGAGGACGAACTGTTGGTGCAGGTGTTGTCTCGAAAGTCTTGAGCTAGAATCAGCTATGTGGTCGATTACACACAACCAACTCGGTTTGAAAGAGGAACGAATAGTTACTCCAACCCGACATAGTTTTGTTCTCCAGATGGGTTTGATGTTTTGCAGTCTGAATTTACCAGCCTTAAAACGTAGGAATTTAATTTGAATCCCAGAAATGATATGGAAAATGGAAGTGTTTTGATCGATAAAGGGCACACTCATTTCATTCCAGTGGAGGTACCTTCGTCTTTTGTTCACTTTGAGGCTTCTTGAGCTTTTGTAAAATTATTAAATAATTGTGTTGAAAAACACATCCTCCAACTGTGATTACAAATTTTTTATCACTTGGTTTTATTTTGCTGCAGCCATCTTTACGATACTGCATCTCGAGGATCTGTTTGGCTTTAACTCTGAAAGTGAAAATAGAATGATTAAGAATGTAGTCCATGCATATACCTTTGTTATGAGTTTTTTTGGAATCATTACTTGTGGTGAAGCAAATGCAGTGAATTTGATTACTTTTGATACCCTAAAGGGTAACAAAATGGAGAAAAATAAATGCATTTTGCATGAAACTACAAGGAATGATTTCAAAAAATTTCATCAACAAGGTACACATATGAACTAGATTCATTTCCATTCCGTTTCCATTACCGGTATTACAACCAATCGGGGACAGAGTGTCTTTGCTTGTGTATTAACACTAGTTTATAAATTAGACTATTAAATACACATAAACAGGTTTGTTTTATTAACTTAGTATATAAATGGGTGTTTAAATGAGATATTCGGGTTGCCTAGGGCAATGCCCAAACCCATTCAGGAAGGGCCGTTCAGACTGTCTAAACATGAAAATATTAGGCAATGCCCAAACCCATCCAGGAAGGGCCGTTCAGACCGTCTAAAAATGAATTTTCCTGTCTGGAAACGTTCAGTGCCCAAACTCGTCCAGGAAGGGCTGTCTAGGACAAAGTCGGGACGACCGATGACCGTCTCGTCCAGGAAGGGCTGTCTAGGACAAAGTCGGGACGACCGATGACCGTCTTGGAGAACACTGCCTATTCTTATCTCCATCAATCTTGACCTACACCGTGTGAATTCCAATTTCATCGTTGCTGTAATCAATCGATGAACCCTAGGATTATTTTTATTTTTATTTTTATTTTTTGATAAAGAAAAGCGGTTCGAAAACACTAGACGACACGCGCCGTCTAGTGAATCGAAAGGTCGAAAAAGATCGGCAGACGGACTGACCGTCATGAAGAACCATAATAAAAGAAAAAGAAATATACAAAATACAACATAAAAACCCGAAAGCAGATGAGGTCTTCAGGGGAAAGTAGGATGATGATGCAGTCAGCAGGAAGCAGTAAGCATAAAGTCTGTCTTCGAAGGAAGTACACAGGTAAAAAGCCTGGGGAACAAACAACTGTGGACACCTCACAAACAACTGTGGACACCTCAGATTTGGACTCGCACAAGAGCCGTTAGGAGTCGATCACAAATCCACGCCCCCTCCTCGACAAACAACTCAAAACGCCACCAAAACAATAACGTCAAACTAAGAAGACGACATTGCAGAACACGGGTGTCATGCCATAAAAAAGTGTATGACTTTGAAAGGTAGTGAATAATGGAGATCGATTTGAAGGAAATGCGGGTTTCGCATAGTTTTTATTTATTTATTATTTTGATCAAAAAGATTAGATGATATAAATACGCGTGAGTTTTGAAAATTAGGTCAAAAAGCCTAATAGTTTGATGATGAAATTTGACAAGAATACGGGATCAAGTTTGATGATGAAATTTGACAAGAATACGGGATCGTCGGTTGTGTGCGATTTATTACGTAAAAGGATTTGTATTAAATGTTTGAGTTGTTTTTTTTTGGCAACTTCTTTTTTTTTAATTATTTGTTGAGGTTTTATCCCTCTTTTTTTTTTTTCTTTTTCCAACTACTCTGTTTTTTCCATAGAAAACAAGTCCAAAATGTGTAGATCACAAAAACAAGAAATGGTAGCGATTCTTGTCAAGAGTTGAAACACTCGAGAAATCATGGTTGATTGGCTTTATGGCCTTAAAATTGTGCTTTTTTCAGCGTTTTTGGAACCAACACGTCGATAAATCATGTTTGGTGAAAATTCATTAGTGCATTAAAAAAAGAACACAGACTCGTAAGTTTGGAGAAATAGTGTTAGGTAGGCATTCAAGGGATGCAACCACCCGCCGTCATCCTGCAAACACCCACTGACGGGCGAAACTAGACCATCAAACACCATCTCACCGGCGAAGGAAGATCGAACCGCCCTTAAAGCCCTAAAAACTAGGGCAGAGAAAATCAAAGAAAGAGCCTATCATGGCAAATTTGATTTTTCTTCTATAGAAAAGAAGAAATTTAGAGGACCCAAGCATGAGATGGGAAAGAGTACCTAAACTAGATTTTCAAAAAGAAAAGCAATCAACAACAAACAGTCTGTTCAATAATAAATTTGAGATTGGGAACGTTTTAAGAAGATGATGATTTATGGATTTGTGAAGCAGGTTTTTAATTCCTATGTGTTTCTAGAGCATTTGTGGAGCAAAAAGCCAGCGCATAGAGGTGTTCTCGTTAGCTATGGTGTTTACATTGTTCAGAATAAGGCTTGTGGCCATTGAACTTAGTTAAAGGAGAAGGAGGCGTCGTAAGCGAAGGGAAAAGAAGGGATTGCCTTCAACACTTCATCCCTTGGTGTTAAGTGTTAACCTTGTGAGGGAAGCTTATGCGGCTAGGGTTTGTGATGAACCATAGGATAATTGATTTTCTTCTTTCAGCATTGGTAATTAGAGTTTTTTTTTATAGAGAAATCTCATTTAAAAATTCAATTGTTTTCTTACTTTTAGTTCATGGATTTTGAAGGTTCTCCATCTTCTTACATAGGACAAAACTCATATACAAAATTTGGAAAAGGTTCATCTTCTTGACCTTGCCAGATTTCCACACCTTAATTGAGGTTAACTAGAAGAAGAATTTGGACAAACAAAACTCCATTTTTAAACCCTAAACCGCAACTACAAAACTTCAACTAAACACCGGATACATGAGGTAGATTTCAGCGAGAATCTAAAAATGTCTTCCACGATCTATAACTAAACAAACCGAAGTTGAAATTTTTTTCCTTCAAAATAAGTGTTTGGTTGAAAGAAAATTAAAGTATGAATATTTTCATAATATCTGAAAGCATAAACTTTAAATTCAAATTTTTGATAAGCTTTCATAAGTTCATGAAAACACGAACTCACCGCCTTGTTTTGCTTTCATTTAGCACGACGTTGCTCGTTCACTTTCACGGGGTTCACAACAAATTCAAACATATATGCTCTCACTTACGGGCTCATGTTGTGCCAAAACTTCTAATAAGTTTTTTTTAAAAAAAGAGTAAATTACACAAAACCACTTCTTATATATCAAAATTTTCAAATAACCACCTCTTATATTTACATTTTCACTTAACCACCTCATATAATTGTTTTGTTAGCATCTTACACCTCAATCCATAGTCCGTTAAATTCTACTATAATTGTGGGCCTTGTCTACCAAAAATATATTTTGTTTCTCAAACAAACAAAAAATCCCATTAAACTATAATTTAGTGTTAAAATCTTATTGGGTGAATTTGGTAAGTGTGTAGGTTTTTTATCAAGGAAACAAAGTGTGTAGGCAAAATTTTATAGAAACACTAACTATGCACTTTCTATTTGTGAAGAAACCCAACGTTATACCTTGTTACCCAACCTTGTTACCTAACTTTGTTACCCAACCTTGTTACCCAACTTTGTTACGCAACGTTATACTTTGTTACCCAACGTTGTTACCCAACATTGTTACCCAACGTTGTTACCCACCTTTGTTACCCAACGTTCTACATCCTTTGTAATTCAATTATTTATCATTGACAATGTAGCACTCTAAATCCTCCTCCCATGATGAAAGAAACAGCTTTATGTCACCTGTTCCAGACAATTAGACAAAACACCAGACCATTATTGTGGCACACCTTATGTGCAGTTCACAACCATGTATATATTTCCACGCTAGAGAAATTCGTACAAACAAAGCAACCAAGTTATATTGGAGATCAAATTGGCTATCATAAAATGGCCATTACAAGCTTTGTTAAAACAACATAATGAGTCATAAAGTCTGTTGTGGGACTGGCAAAACCAGCAGCTAGACAACCTAAAAAAACATGCTTAAAGCATTGTCAATGTAAGCATGCCTCAGTTTAAATTGGCTACCCAAAGGTAATTTCCATCAATACCTATAATTAATAAGTAAACAGCTTCTAATGATGGCTAAAACTAACTTCACAACACTCTTCAATGCATTATAGTTCATGCAATAACTTAATACAATACACTGTCAATTATCCTAGAAAATTAACCAATTCGACTATAATCTCTCAAATTACTTCTCTTGAAAGCTCTCAGCTATTTATTACAAATCCAGTTGACACTGAGCAAATACTTCAATCCTTGAGGCTTGATCCATTAACCTTCGTTTTTCTCTATGGTGTCACCTCCCTTGAGATCCCCATTTGCATTTGATTTTTCATTCTCCACTGTCCGAGCTGCATTTATGGCGATTGGTTCAGAATCTGATGCTGGGGAGAAAGTGGCAGTATGTGGGGAGGTGGGTTCAGGTAAAACAACACTTCTAGCCGCTATTCTCGGAGAGGTTCCCTATGTTGATGGAGAAGTAAGTCCTTGTCAACTTCCTATTCCTTGTTCAACATGATATTAGAAATATAGTCTTTTCTGGCCAAACTTCTATCCTTCTAAAAGCATAATTCAAGCCATACGTGTTTGAGCTTACTAAAATACATTTAGACTGAAAAATTACCAATTAACTAAAGAAATTACATGAAAGATATTACCAATGACCAATGAGGCAATGAATTGAAGAAATAAATAATGCAAAGGCTTTGTTCGACAAACTGTTTACATACCCTTTTTTTCGATTATAGATACAAGTTTTAGCCATAAAATTTTACAAACGGTGTGCCAAACAAAGCCTAAAAACAAGATTAGGATTAAAAAAAACAACATAAATGATAGGTTGTAAACTTACAGCATCAATAAACTTTATCCAGTAAATGCTTGAATTTTACTCAGGTTCAAGTGAACGGCAAGATAGCTTATGTTTTCCAGGCAACTTGGATTCAAATAGGATCAATCCAGGAAAACATATTGTTCGGGTCACCCATGATTTCAAACAGATACGAAGACACACTTGCCAAGTGTTGTTTGATTAAAGACCTCGAGATGCTTCCATTTGGTGATCACACTGTGATAGGAGAAAGAGGGGTCAACCTCAGTGGAAGACAGAAGCAGAGGGTACAACTAGCCCGTGCTTTATATCAAAATGCAGATATATATCTACTAGATGATCCATTCAGTGCCGTGGATGCACATACTGCAACAAGCTTATTCAATGTAACTTTATATATACTCTTTCTCATACATCATCTTTATTTATAGACAGGACGTCAATTTTGATTTTCCTTTATACCTTGATTGCAATGGTTCCCTCTTGATCTTGATAAGGATATGTCATGGAAGCACTTTCAGGGAAGACTGTATTGCTTGTAAGACATCAAGTTGATTTCCTTCCTGCATTTCATTCAATATTGGTGAGTAATCAAACATTATGGGTTTATTCTTGATCTTTGTTGCTTAATTTGAAGGTAATTTCAATCAAATTCTTCATTTTTCATGATAGCTAATTTCAGAAGGGGAAGTTCTAGGAGCAGGTACTTACCGTGAGCTTCTAGTATCAAGTAATGAGTTTAGTACCCTTGTTCATTCGCACAACAACCTTGGCTCCAACAATGATTTAGACAATTATACATCCACAAAATGTATGAAATCAGAAATTCAAAAGGAGAGCGTGACATACCAAATCACCTTTGAAGATCAACTTATTAAGAAAGAGGAGAAAGAGATAGGAGATAATGGTTTCAAGCCTTATTTTCAGTACTTGGAACATGGGAAAGGATTCTTGTATCTAACTCTGTCAATTATAGGTCACATTTTATTAATGGTTGGACAGTTTGTCCAAAGTTATTGGTTAGCTGCTAACCATTTCCAGACTGTATTGGTTGCGGTATCATTCAATATCAGGACAATGTCTATAAACCAAGAACTAATCATGTAAAATAACACAATCAATATACACACATATTCCCACCCATAAACATTGTTATATTAGCATAAACATTTCTCAAGTTCAGCATACAAAAGTAAAATCAGATTCCAGATGCTCCAACATTGAGGAAGTACAATTATTCATGTACAATATTTGATTATTCGGTGGCTAATAAGATAGCAGTATAGCACTGGAGCTTTTCGAAAGCAAATCAACGCAAAGGAGTACCACTGGGGCTTTTCGCCATCAAAATCACAATGCCTTAAGCAAATCAATGTAAATCACAATGCCTTAAGCAAAACAATCAGAAGATACACACTTACCAAAAACCTAGACACCAGAAAAGTGAGGAACGATAATCGCCATCAAAATCGGCATCAAAAGAAAGGAATCGATGGAGTACCACTGGGGCTTTTCGAAAGCAAATCAACGCAAAGGAGATGAGCGAAGAAGCAATCGAAGAAGAGGAAGCAGAAGAAGCAATCGAAGAAGAAGCAAGGAGACGAGCGAAGGAGACGGACGAAGAATCGCCAAAATCGCCCAGCCGAAGAGAGATTGGAAAGGGGAAAAAAATTCTTAAAACCTTATTTATACCTACATACTTAATACCTATTAAAATTTTGCCTACATACTTAGTGTACCTAATAAAAAAACGCATTATTAGCTCATTTATCTCAATCTTATTTATATGGATTAATAGTAAACAAAGATAAATTCCCATGTAGAAAACTAAGCTTCAAAATATATAAATAAATAGAGTAAAAATCCCCAATAAAAAAACTAAGTCCCTAAATATTTTTCTCTCATATCTTCTACGTAGGTTGTGTTTAGTTAGCAGTCCCGGCTCAATCATTTGGGTGGCCCAGTGCAATTCATATAAATAGGCCCTACTAATAAAACATTATAATAACAATAATTCATAATTTATACCATCATTTTATAATATCTAAAATTGTTTTAATAGAGTACAAACATACACAAATTTACTTAAATAGTTTCATCCTTCTAACATTCTTTGAGGCAAAATCTTCTATGAGTTCCTTGTAATCAACTTCTTCCAATATGTCATTCTCGATTGATATCAAGGCTAATCCATTAAGTCGTTCTTGTTTCATTGTGGAGCGCAAATAGGTCTTTAATAACTTCAACTTTGAAAAACTTTTCTTTGCAGATGCAACAGTACGTTACAGGAATAGTCAACAAAATTCTATAAGCATTAATTGTATTAGGAAAGCAATCTCGATGTTTTAGAAACTGTAAAATATCAATAGCTTCCATTTTTTTATCAGGCAAAAAATCTTGAAGTAACTTTAACTCTACATAAAGCTCATTTCCATCAATATCAAATTTTCCATCTTTTGTAAGTGTAGCTTCTAAATGAGTACAAGAACATTTTAAACATTCATCATCCAATGAACATAACTCTATAGAAGAAAACAAAAATCCAAATGTTTTTTCATATTCTTGGTATTGTTCAAACCTCCTAGTTAAAGAAACAATTGCTTGATCCATAATATAAAAAAAATAAATAACTCTAAATGACTCTTCTGCTGGTTGTGAAGCTCTTATAGATATATCACTTAGGTTCTCATCAAAATGTTTTTTTCTTCGTATTACACGCCTTTGAGGAAACACGGGATCAATATCTATTTCATTGGCAATACCTTTTGCTACTTCTAAGGCATTTGCAAAGCCTCTCTCTATATAATTCTCAAAAAAAGTTATCAATTCCTTTACTTCTTTAATGGAAACATCAATAAACATATCTTTTGATTGCAATTGTTTACTAACTATGTTAATTCTATTTAATATATCATACCAAGTAACTATTGCCACTAAAAACTCAAAGTCGCCAAGTTTGTTGTGTGCTAAGGATTTAGCTTCACTTCTTATAATTGAATCATTATCGACATCCGCTGTAAGAGCCTTAGTCTTTGGAGTCGTTTTGGCCTTAGCCGCCCCCGCGGGTTTAGGGAGCCGCCCCTGCGGCTCGTGTAGTTTTCCGCCCTTGCGGCTCAGGGAACCGCCCCTGCGGTTTCTTGCGGCTGTAGCCGGCTTTGTTGACCGGTTGACTCGTGCTTTACCTTCTTTTCTTACCTTGGGGAGCAAGGGTTTCTTCTTCAATCTTCATTCCCATTCTAGCTTCTCACGTCCTTCTTGCTTCTCCCTTCTCTCCTTCTTGATCTTGATCTTGGATTCCTTAGAGTTTGAAAGATTTTGTGTGTGGTTGATGATGTTGATGAGCTTGATGTGTGTTGCTGAGCTTGGAAGCCAGTGAGGTTGGTTGTGATCTTTCCTTGGATAGGACCTCAACAGTGGTAAGTCCTTTCTCTTCTCCTTTCTTCTTCTTTGATTCCTTTCCTATTCCTTAGCTTAGGATTAGATGTATGGAAGGTATATTGATGTTAGAATGTGTATGTATATGTTTGTGATTGGCCATGGAATGATGAAGACGTGATTTGATCACGTGCAGAGTGGAAGAGAACACGGGAGGCTACGTTCTGCACTATCGCCGCCCCCGCGTCTGGAAGCCGCCGCCCCTGCGGGAACCTTGTCACCACACCCGCGCCCGGAAGCTGCTGCCCCTGCGGCCCTGGTCCCAGCGCCCGCGCTTGCCTGCGGCCACGGTCCTGTTGCCTGCGGCCACGGTCCTGTCGCCTGCGGCCGAGCGTCGCCGCGCCTGCGGTTTGCCTTGTTCCGCCCCCGCGTCTTTCCGTTCCGCAGGTGCGTCTTGTCCCGGATCTACCTAGAGTAGTGTAGATTTCCTTTCCTAGTATGAGCGGTAGTAGCATGCTATGTATGTGTATGAGGGTTGAATGATGATGAGTAGGATATCGTTATATGCCGGTTAGGGCTTTGAGGTTTATAAGTTGGATACGATCCTTTCGGATCCCTTGGGTCTAGGTGTGACCCCTTTGATGGATAGGAGTTTGATATCTTGTTATGCCTTGTTATTAGGCAGTGTTGTTCTCCAGAGTTGGAGCTGATCTGGTTTGAGACTACTTCTGAGGTTGAGGTAAGTCCATAGGACTTACTTAGCTTCCATCCTTATATTGGATGTATGTATGAGTGGTGTGTGATATATGCTTGATAGCATGCGTTGTGATGATTACCGACCTATGGTTTAGTGACTGCCCATTGTAGGGTTGTGACAGCACTACCCTGTCATCCCGCGAGGAGACAGGGAGGTTCTCTGCGGATCGTCCAGATCTGGTACACGGGACGGGCACTGTCTCCACTCCTTTAGGGTACACAGGGAAGTGATCCCAGATTACCACTCCAGCTGGCATTAGCACCGAGAGGCGAGGGTTATATTCCTCGTGTCACATATATTCATATTCAGATATATATATACGATTTGAGTGTTGGACGTTATAAAGATAATAAACCGGGTAAATGTGTGATAGCATGATGAGGTGTTTATTATTCCCTGATGTGTGATTGTGCTTATGCATCTTCTATATATATATGTGTATGGTTAACTAACGGTTTTATACCGTGTTGTAGATCATTTGCAGGTTAGGAGAGCTGCAGAGTGATCCAGAGTGGGTGATCCGTTGAGGGCTTTGTACACTGAGGTTTATACGTGGGATTTGAGATATTTATGATGTACGGATTATGTTTTGGTTTGTACTAAGTGGTACTTTTGTATTACCTTTTTGATATATATATATATATATATATATATATATATATATATATATATATATATATATATATATATATATATACAGTTTTATGTTTTGGATTTAATTTATTTGTGCCTTGTTGTAAGATCCAGTGAACTTGTTGTCAGGCTAGGGTCAGGATCCATTGTGAGATCCTTGCCCAGTAGCGCCTCGAGTCCTACGGAATCGGGGTGTTACAAAGTTGGTATCAGAGCCTTAGGTTGACAACAATGACACTTGTAATCTGCGATAAAGGCCGAATAGATAAATAAACAGAACCCGAAAGGGGTCTGACTTTTCAAAAGGTTTTGGTTTTTAAATGAGTACAAATGTTTTGGGATAGCGTGTACGTGAGCATCGCCCCTCTGAAGACCTCGACAATATAGATATTCTGTTGTGATTGATGTTGATATATATATATATATACATATGGCATATATATAGCCTTCTAAGTTAGGTTTATATCCCTGCAAATGGTTCGGACTAGAGCCTTATCTGCAGTTGGACGAGGTAGGGGGAGACCCCCTCTAGGTAGAGGATGGGGTAGGACTCCCGCTGGTGATACATGTGCAGCGGAGGAGATTCACGAGGACGTTGCTGAGAGTGTCGTTCCTGAGACTAGGAACGGTGCAGCTGAGAGACAAGGATCACAGTGAATCCAGTCAGATGACTCGGATCGTGTTTCCATGGAGGAGCCAACCTTCCGCGAGTATATCAGACGAGTAGAGGAGGCTGTCAGAGCATGTAGACGTGCCACTGATCTGCCAGCACAGGAGGGATCATCTAAGAGATCCCATGGAGTGACTCAGGTGCCAGCTGCACAGGCACATGCTGCTGAGACTGCTCGGGTTTTGGAGGAGTATAGAGGGCCTAGACCAGACACTTGGTTGAAGGCATTTCACCAGATGGTGTACCCCTTTCTCTGGGAAGGTGGGGTTAGAGGTGGAGTTATGGATAGGACATGTAGACTCAACTCTAGAGTCTATTAGATGTCCAGCAAACAGGCAGATAGAGTTGGTGCAGACTCTATTCAGAGATTTAGCACAGTACTGGTGGAGATAAGTACGAGGTCAGTTACCAGCTATGACCAGATGAGGACCATGATCAGAGAGCGTTTCTGCTCTGCCTCACTGAGGAGGGAGAAACTGCGAGATTTTGTCGAGGCTGGATTTGAGGATGTACTAGTCTCAGAGGCCATCAGGAGATTCCAGGAGGAGCTGGCTTTACTGGGTCCAGCTGCACCTCCTACAGATCAACATGCATATCTTTTCTCCCGACGACTGAAGGATGCTACACGGACTTACATGGCGGGGTTTCACTGTGAGACCTTGATGGATTATCAAGACCGGACTTCTGATTATGATAGGGAGAGAGATGGACAGAGGAGAGCTTTTCAGACCGGAGGGTTTGAGAAGAGACAACGTACGGGGCAGACCAGTGGTACTGGTGGAGCTGCTAGTGTTGGGCGAGGCCAGAGCCGCCAGAGTCATCCCTCATCTGCACTAGTTACAGATAAGGGACGACAATGTCACAACTGTGGTAAGTATGGACACATTCGATCAGAGTATACGAGGCAGACAATGATATGCTACACCTGTGGCAAACCAGGTCATAGGGCTGTTTTCTGCCGACAGGGCGGAGCTTCATCTCAACAGGGTTCTTCTCTTGCCAGTGTAGCGGGAGGTGGGCAGAGACCACCTCAGCAGCAACAGACTCAGGGACATCATAGAGTCCCAGACCGTCCAACGACTCAGGGATCTGCTCCTGGGCCGAGTAGAGGCAGAAGTCGTGGTGGGAGTACCTCGGGCACTAGAGGACCTCAGGGTAGAGTTTTTGAGCTGAGGAGTGCAGAGGAGCCAGATGCACCGACTGCTACAGGTACCATTCTGATCCATGGTTTACCTGTTAGAGTTTTGTTTGATACGGGTGCGACGCATTCTTTTATATCTAATGCATGTGTTGAGCGTCTGAGTCTAGATACGACTGAGGGGATACCCTTTAGTATAGGGTTACCCGATGGTAGTAGGGTCAGAGGTACCCGTGAGATTCGTGACTGTCCCATCTCTGTGGGGACCCGTGTATTACTTGTGGACTTCTTTGTCATGCCATTATTGCATGAAGAAGTCATTTTAGGTATGGACTGGATGGATAGACATCAGGCGGTTTTAGATGTAGGTAGGAGGATTGTTACCCTCTCTACCGAGTAAGGCCAGATAGAGGTTTTTCGAGGTTGGGACCTTGGAAAGTCAGGCATGGTTATCAGTGCGATACGGGCAGCGAGACTAATTGCACGGGGTTGTGAAGCCTTTTGGTGTTATGCCATGAAGGAGGGGGAGAGTCCAGCATTAGAGGATATCCCAGTTGTCTGTGATTTTGCAGATGTATTTGCTGAGCCGTCCAGTTTGCGGCCTCAGAGGAGTGTGGATTTTGGCGTTGATTTAGAGCCTGATACGAGACCGATCTCGAAGGCCTCATACCGGATGGCGCCTGTTGAGATGCTGGAGCTGAAGAAGCACTTGTCCTCTTCGTACGGAAGAAGGACGGATCGTTGAGATTGTGTATAGATTACAGAGAGCTGAACAAGGTGACCATCAAGAACAAGTATCCATTGCATCGTATTGATGACTTGTTAGATCAGCTTCAGGGAACGACAGTATTCTCCAAGATTGATCTGCATTCAGGGTATCACCAGCTGAGGGTGAGAGAGCAGGATGTGCACAAGACAGCGTTCCGGACCAGACATGGACACTACGAGTTTGTAGTGATGCCATTTGGGCTTACGAATGCCCCAACCGTCTTCATGGAGTTGATGAACAACATATTTATCGATTTTCTAGATCAGTTTGTTGTGGTCTTCATAGATGACATTTTGGTGTACTCTCGTAGCAGAGAGGAGCATGCAGGGCAGCTGAGGACTGTGTTGCAGGTTTTACGAGATAGAGAACTTTATGCTAAGTTCTCTAAGTGTGAGTTCTGGATGCCAGAGGTAGCATTCCTGGGTCATGTTGTTTCGGCTGAGGGGATCAAGGTGGATCCGGCGAAGATAGAGTCAGTAACAGCCTGGACGACACTGACGAACGTCAAGGAAGTACGTAACTTTCTTGGCCTAGCCGGTTATTACAGACGCTTTGTGGAGGGATTTTTTGTGATTGCCTGTCCACTTACGAGTTTGCTGAGGAAGACTACCAGATTTGTTTGGTCTGATCAGTGTATGCAGAGTTTTGAGGAGCTGAAGAGACGTCTGAATTTTGCTCCTATTTTGTCACAGCCAGAGGGTACAATTGATTTTGTGGTTTACAGTGATGCATCCAAGCTAGGCTTGGGATGTGTATTGATGCAGCGGGGCAGAGTGATTGCATATGCGTCTAGACAACTGAAGACGTATGAGATGAACTACCCGACTCATGATCTGGAGTTAGCAGCGGTAGTTCATGCACTGAAGATCTGGAGACATTACCTGTATGGTGCTACATGTCAGATCTTCACAAACCATAAGAGTCTGAAGTATATTTTCACGCAACGGGAATTGAATAACCGCCAGTGTAGATGGCTTGAGTTGATCAAGGATTTTGATATGGAGATTCTGTACCATCCGGGGAAGGCGAACGTGCTCGCCGACGCCCTGAGCAGGAAGACGCCTCAAGAGCAGATGATTGCGAGGTTGACAGTTCTGCATCAGTTGCTGAGAGACCTGATTTGGCTGGAGTTGGACGTCCGGTTTCCTGATGAGGACGCCCAACTGAGTACTTTAGAGGTTCTTCCTGATCTGTTGGGTGAGATCCAACAGAAGCAAGGGACCCGCCCGACACTGATGAGGATCCGAGGGAGGATGTCTCGGGATGAGGCACCACAGTTCCTTCTAGGAGCAGATGGAGTGTTGAGACGCCGCGGTCGCGTCTGTGTACCCGCTGATGCGGATCTACGCTAGAGGATATTACAGGAGGCTCACTGTACGCATTATTCAGTGCACCCAGGTACGAGTAAGATGTACCAGGACTTGAGACGTTCCTATTGGTGGGGAGGGCTGAAGCACGATGTGGCCAGATTTGTGGCACAGTGTGCGACCTGTCAGCAGGTCAAGATCGAGCATTTCAGACCTAGAGGTGAGCTCCATCCACTACCTGTTCCACAAAGGAAGTGGGAGGATGTCACCATGAATTTTGTGACTGGGCTGAGACCGAGCAGGAGCTTTGATGCCATCTGGGTTATAGTGGACAAACTGACGAAGATGACACGTTTTATCCCTATATAGGAAACGTGGCCAGTGAGCAGATTAGTAGAGGAGTACATTAGCAGATAGTGAGACTCCATGGTGTACCGAGGACGATCGTCTCAGATAGAGATGGACGATTTACCTCGAGGTTCTGGCAGTAGATTCAGACTGCCCTGGGGATGAGTTTGCATTTTACCACTTCGTTCCATCCTCAGACAGATGGTCAGTCAAATAGGACCATTCAGACACTGGAGGATATGTTGCGAGCTTGTGTGTTGGACTGGGGACAAGTGTGGACAGATCATCTCCCACTAGTTGAGTTCTCGTACAACAACAACTGACATGCATCTATTGGGATGGCCCTATATGAGGCAATGTATGGACAGAGATGTCGTACTCCGTTATGCTGGGATGAGCCGAGCAGTGTTAGTGGTCTGACACCTGATCAGATTCAAGATGATGTGGCTCGTGTAGCACTAATTAGAGAGAGGATGCTGACTGCAAAGAGTCGTCAGAAGTGTTATGCAGATAGAAGGCGTAGACCCCTAGATTTCAGAGTAGGAGCCCATGTGTGGCTGAGGGTGTCCCCGACACGAGGTGTTAGACGTTTTGGCATTAAGGGGAAGTTGAGCCCCCGATATGTCGGACCGTTCGAGATTCTGGATCGGGTTGGGAGCGCATCATACAGGTTAGCTTTGCCTCCGAGATTAGAGGGTGTTCACCCTGTGTTTCACGTGTGTCAACTGGGAGTATATACCAGATCCGAGATATTATGTGAGTTATGATGATTTGGTGGTGGAGCCGGACCACACTTTTGTTGAGCATCCGATTGCAGTCCTAGAACGAGGTATGAGAAAGCCTGCGTTCGAAGTACATTCCTATGCTGAGGATACAGTGGTCGAGATGAGGACCTGATGAGGCTACCTGGGAGACTGAGGATAGTATTCAGAGGAACTATCCAGAGTTCTATGCCGAGATAGATGTACCTGTAGGATCGACGAGTAGATCTTAGTACTATCTTGGTGAGTGTTATGCTTATGTGCTTATATGCTATGATGTGTTTATTTTCGTACTAGCTACGATATGATGTGTGATCTTATTGGATCTTGTGTGCTAGTACGATTATTGTTTATAGCTGGAGATGGCTCTTTCTTCCATGCTATTGTGATACGATTAGGATTCAGCTAGAGATGGTTATTCCTCCATGCTATTTTGGTGGACATAGTGTTGCTGGAGATGTTTTTCCTCCATGCCTTGCTTTTACGAGTATGATATGGCTAGAGATGGTTTTCCTCTATGCCTTGTGATGAGATGATGATTTGGATAGATATGGATTTCCTCTATGCCTTGGATAGTATAATTTTGTTGTTGGAGATGATGTTTTCCTCCATGCTCGTGTTTGAGGATATAGGGAGAGTTATACCTCGACTTTTGAGTCCGAGCGGTTTCAGGACTTTACAAGTTTCGGGACGGAATTGGTTTTTAGGGGGGTGAGGTGTAAGAGCCTTAGTCTTTGGAGACGTTTTGGCCTTAGCCGCCCCCGCGGGTTTAGGGAACCGCCCTTGCGGCTCGTGTAGTTTTCCGCCCCTGCGGTGTAAGAGCCTTAGTTTTGGGAGCTAGATTTGGCCTTATCCGCCCCGCGGGTTTGTGAGGCCGCCCCTGCGGCTCCCCTGTTATTCCGCCCCTGCGGCCAGGATACCCGCCCCTGCGGTTTCCGGCGGCTGCAGCCGGTTTTGTTGACTCTTTGACCCGTACTTTACCCTTTCCTTCTCTTATTCTTTCCTTGGCTGATCAAGGGTTTCCTCATCTCTTCACCTTAAGTTCTTCACGTTCTCCTTGCCCCCTTGCTTCCCTTGCCTTTCCTTGAACTTGTTCTTGAGTTTTGGAAGAGTTTGACTTGAGAGTTGGTAGAGTTGTGTGTGGTTGTGGTTGCTGAGTTTGTGAAGCCAGCTGAGTGTGCTTATGCCTTTGCCTGCCTAGACCTTCAGCAGTGGTAAGCTTCTTCCTCCTTGCTTCTTCATCCTTCCTTCTTCCTTGCTCTTCCTTCCTTAGCTTAGGAATAGATGTATTGAACATAGGGTGATATTGATATGTGTATGTTTATGCTTGTGTATGAATCTGGAAGAGAGTGGAAGTGATTGATCACGGGAAGAGCTAAAGAGAATCCACGAGACTGCATTCTGCGTTGTCGCCGCCCCCGCGGCCGAGAGTCACCGCTCCCGCGGCTACCGTGTCGTAGCGCCTACGTCGTGCCAGCGGCGTGCCTGCGTTTTCCAGCGTTCCTTGTCACCGCTCCCGCGGCTACGTTCCGCCGCGCCCGCGGCCTCTTGCCTCCGCTCCTGCGCCCCTTTGTTACGCAGGTGCGCTTTATCCCGGGTCTACCTAAATCTAGGTAGATCCTTTCCTTTCCTAGTTGAGCGGTAGTAGCATGCTAGGTACGAGTATGAGTTTAGAATGAGAGTGAGTACAGAATGGTTTATGCCGGTTATGGCTTTGAGGATTACGAGTTGGAATATGATCCCTTATGGATCCCTTGGGTCTAGGTGTGACCCTTTGTGTGATAGGATTGTGATATATTTATGTATGCCTTGTATAGGCCGTGTTATCCTCTAGTTTAGAGTGGACTGAGTTCAGGTTGATCCAGTGAGACGACTACGAGGTTGAGGTAAGTCCGTGGGACTTACTTAGTTGCCATCCTTTATAGGATGTTGTGCATGAGTGGTGTGTGTTATATGTTTATAACATGTGTTATGATGGTCACCGACCTATGGTATATTGCTTGCCCATTGTAGGGCCGTGATAACTTGCCCTTTCATCCCGCTGGGAGTCTGGGAGGTTCTCTATAGGCAGGCCAGACCTGGTAAACGGTTCGGGCACTTCCCATTCCCTTAAGGTACACGGGGTAGTGTTCCAGGCACCATTCCAGCTGATTATTGGACCCAGAGGCGAGGTTTATATTCCTCGTGTCACCTATGTTTATATGGATATTATATACGAGTTGATTGCTGGACTTTATAAAGATAATGAACCGGGTAAATGTATGAAAGCATGATGATGTGTTAAGATTTCTGATGTGTGTTTGTGCTCTAGAATCTTCCTATATTTGTGTATGGTTAGCTAACGGTTTTATACCGTGTTGTAGACACTTTGCAGGATAGGAGAGCTGCAGAGTGATCCAGAGTGGGTGATCCGCTAAGGGCTCCGTACACTAGGGCGGTATATATATATATATATATATATCAGTTTCATGTTTTGTTTTAATCTATTGGTGCCTTGTTGTAAGATATGTGAAATAGTTGTCAGGCTAGGGTCAGGATCCATTGTGAGATCCTAGCCCTACGGATTTAGGGTGTTACAAAGGTGGTATCAGAGCCCAGGTTGACAACAATTGCACTAGTAATCTGCAATAAAGGTCGAATAGATAACTAAACAGAACCCGAAAAGGGGTCTGACTTTTCAAAAGGTTTTGGTTTTGAAATGTGTACAAATGTTTTGGGATACCGTGTACGGGAGCCATCACCCCTCTAAAGACCTCGACACTATAGATATATATAGATATTCTACTGTGATTGATCTGTAATATATCTATACATATGGCATATATATAGCCTTCAATGATAGGTTTACGTCTTCTGCAGATGGTTTAGACTAGAACCTTACCTGCAGCAAGACGAGGTAGAGGTAGACCCCCTCTAGGTAGAGGACGGGGTAGGACTTCTGCGGTTGGTTTACAGGCAGCAGGAGAGGTCCATGAGGAGGTTGCTGAGAGTGCCGTTCCTGAGGCTGGGAACGGTGCAGCTGAGGGACAGGGGCCACAGAGAGCGTAGTCTGGGGAGTCTGACCGTGTCTCCATGGAAGGACCAGCCTTCCACGAGTACATACGACGTGTTAAGGAAGCCGCCAGGGCAGGTAGGTGTGCTCCGGATCTGCCAGCACAGGAGGGACCATCTGAGAGGTCCCACACTATCACTCAGGTACCAGCTGTACAAGTACCTGCTGCTAAGATTGCTCGGGCTCCAGATACTTGGTTGAAGGCTTTTCATCAGATGGGTGTACCCCCTTTCACTAGAAAAGTGGGGCTAGAGGTGGAGCAGTGGATATGACATGTAGACTCAGCTCTGGAGTCTATTAAATGTCAAGTTGATAGGCAGATTGAGCTGGTGCAGACCTTGTTCAGAGATTTGGCACAACACTGGTGGAGGTCTGTGCGAGCACAGGTTACTAGTTATGAGCAGATGAGGACTCTGATCCGAGAGCGTTTCTGCCCTGCCTCTTTGAGGAGGGAGAAACTGCGAGACTTTGTTGAGGCTGGATTCGAGGATGTGCCGGTCTCAGAGGCCATCAGGAGATTCCAAGAGGAGCTGGCATTGCTGGGTCCAGCTGCACCTGTTGCAAATCAGCACGTGTATTTGTTTTCCCGACGTCTGAGGGATACTACCCGTACCTACATGACGGGTTTTCACTGTGAGACCTTGGTCGACTATCAGGACCGGGCTTCTGACTACGAGAGGGAGAGAGCTTGCCAGAGGAGAGCTTCTCAGACCGGAGGGTCTGAGAAGAGACAGAGGACTGGTCAGACCAGTGGTACTGGTGGAGCTGCTGGTTCAGGGCGAGGCCAGAGTCGCCAGAGTCGTCCTCCATCTGCACCGGGTGCAGATAAGGGAGTGCAGTGCTTCAACTGCAGTGAGTATGGGCATATGAGGTCAGAGTGTACTAGGCAGCCGGTGACCTGTTTTACTTGTGGCCGACCTGGTCATAGAGCTACCTTCTGTAGACGAGGGAGAGCTTCATCACAGCAAGATTCTTCTCCTGCTAGTGCAGCGGGAGGTGGACAGAGACCACCTCAGCAACAACAGCAGCAGAGTCAGGGACAACAGAGGGTCCCAGATCGCCCTACGACTCAGGGATCTACTCCTGGGCCGAGTAGAGGCAGAGGCCGTGGTGGGGGCACCACTGATACCAGAGGCCCACACGGCCGTGTTTTTGAGCTGAGGAGTGCAGAGGAGCCAGCTGCACCTACTGCTACAGGTACCATTCTGATTCAGGGTTTACCTGTTAGAGTTTTATTTGATACTGGTGCTACGCATTCTTTTATTTCTGATGCCTGTGTAGAGCGTCTAGGTTTAGATACAATTGAGGGGATGCCCTTTATTATAGGGTTACCCGATGGTGGTAGGGTCAGAGGTACCCGTGAGATTCACGGTTGTCCCATTTCTGTAGGGACTCGTGTGTTACTGGTTGACTTCTTTGTCATGCCGTTAGAGCATGAGGAAGTTATACTAGGTATGGATTGGATGGCTAGACATTCTGCAGTCTTAGATGTAGGTAGGAGGACAGTTACCCTCTCTACCGAGTTAAGTCATATAGAGGTTTTCCGAGGTTGGGACCTTGGAAAGGTAGGCACAGTTATCAGTGCTATACGGGCAGCTAGACTGATTGCACAGGTTTGTGAGGCCTTCTGGTGTTATGCCATGAAGGAGGGGGAGAGTCCAGCGTTAGAGGATATCCCAGTGGTTTGTGAGTTTACTGATGTTTTTGCTGAGCCGTCCAGTTTGCCGCCTCAGAGGAGTGTGGATTTCAGTATCGAGTTAGAGCCTGGTACGAGCCCCATCTCGAAGGCTCCATATCGGATGGCGCCTGTTGAGATGCTGGAGCTGAAGAAGCAACTCGAGGAGTTGGCTGAGAAGGGCTTCATTCGCCCTAGTGTGTCCCCCTGGGGAGCACCTGTCCTCTTCGTACGGAAGAAGGACGGATCGCTGAGACTGTGTATTGATTACAGAGAGCTGAACAAGGTGACCATCAAGAACAAGTATCCACTGCCGCGCATTGATGACTTGTTAGATCAGCTACAGGGAGCGACTGTGTTTTCCAGGATTGGCCTGCGATCCGGGTATCACCAGCTGAGTGTGAGGGAGCAGGATGTGCACAGGACAACATTCCGGACCAGATATGGTCACTACGAGTTTGTAGTGATGCCATTTGGGCTTACGAATGCCCCAACCGTCTTTATGGAGTTGATGAACAATATCTTCATCGACTTCCTGGATCAGTTTGTGGTGGTTTTCATTGATGACATTTTGGTATACTCTCGCAGTGGAGAGGAGCATGCAGGACGTCTGAGGACTGTATTGCAGGTTTTGCGGGATAGAGAACTTTATGCAAAGTTCTCAAAGTGCGAGTTCTGGATGCCAGAGGTAGCAATCCTGGGTCACATAGTATCAACTGAGGGGATCAAGGTGGATCCGGCGAAGATAGAGGCAGTAGCTGCATGGCCTACACCGACGAACGTCAAGGAAGTACGTAGCTTCCTTGGCCTAGCCGGTTATTACAAACGCTTTGTGGAGGTATTTTCTGTGATTACCCGTCCACTGACGAGTTTGCTGAGGAAGACTACCAGATTTGTGTGGTCTGATCAGTGTATGTAGAGTTTTGAGGAGCTGAAGAGACGTCTGACTTCTGCTCCTGTTTTGACACAGCCAGAGGGTACAAAGGATTTCGTAGTATACAGGGATGCATCCAAGCTAAGCTTGGGATGTGTGTTGATGCAGAGAGGCAGGGTGATTGCATATGCGTCTAAACAACTGAAGACGTATGAGGAGAACTACCCGACTCATGATCTGGAGTTGGCAGCGGTAGTTCATGCACTGAAGATCTGGAGACATTACCTGTATGGTGTTACGTGTCAGATCTTCACAGACCATCAGAGTCTGAAGTACATTTTCATGCAGCGGGAATTGAATAACCGCCAGCGTAGGTGGCTCAAGCTGATCAAGGATTTTGATCTAGAGATCCTGTATCATCCGGGGAAGGCAAACGTAGTCGCTGACGCCCTGAGCAGGAAGACGCCTCGAGAGCAGGCGAATGCGAGACTGACAGTTCAGCATCAGTTGCAGAGAGATTTGATCTGGTTAGAGCTGGACATCCAGTTTCTTGATGAGGATGCCCAGCTGCGTACATTAGAGGTCCTTCCTGATCTGTTGGATGAGATCCGACAAAAACAGGAGACCTGCCCGACTTTACAGAGGATATTACAGGAGACGCACTGTACACCTTACTCGGTACATCCAGGTACGAGTAAGATGTATCAGGACTTGAGACGTATATATTGGTGGGGAGGGTTGAAGCCCGATGTGGCCAGATTTGTGGCACAGTGTGCGACCTGCCAGCAGGTCAAGATCGAGCATTTCAGACCTGGAGGTGAGCTCCATCCACTTCCTGTTCCACAGAGGAAGTGGGAGGACGTCACCATGGACTTTGTGACTGGACTGAGGCTGAGCCGGAGTTTTGATGCCATCTGGGTCATAGTTGACAGACCGACGAAGACGGCACGTTTCATTCCTATTCGAGAGACGTGGCCGGTGAGCAGATTAGCAGAGGAGTACACTAGGCAGATAGTGAGACTCCATGGTGTACCGAGGACGATCGTCTCTGACAGAGATGGACGGTTTACCTCGAGGTTCTAGCAGCAGATTCAGACTGCCCTGGGGACGAGTTTGCACTTCACGACTGCGTTTCATCCTCAGACAGATGGTCAGTCAGAGAGGACCATTCAGACGCTGGAGGATATGCTGCGAGCTTGTGTGTTGGATTAGGGATAGGTGTGGACGGATCATCTCCCACTTGTTGAGTTCTCCTACAAAAACAACTGGCATGCATCTATTGGGATGGCCCCATATGAGGCACTGTATGGACAGAGATGTCATACCCCGTTATGCTGGGATGAGGAGAACAATGTCAGTGGTTTAGCACCTGATCAGATTCAGGATGATATGGCTCGAGTAGCATTGATCAGAGAGCGTATGCTGACTGCACAGAGTCGTCAGAAGTCTTATGCTGACAGGAGGCGTAGACCTCTAGAGTTCAGGGTTGGAGCCCATGTGTGGCTGAGAGTGTCCCCAACACGAGGTGTTAGGCGTTTTGGCATTAAGGGGAAGTTGAGCCCCTGATATGTCGGACCGTTCGAGATTCTGGATCGGGTTGGGAATGCAGCTTACAGATTAGCCTTGCCTCCGAGATTAGAGGGTGTTCACCCTGTGTTTCACGTGTCTCAGCTGAGGGAGTATATACCAGATCCGAGACACATCGTGAGTTATGAGGATTTAGTGGTTGAGCCGGACCACACTTTTGTTGAGCATCCGATTGCAGTCCTAGAACGAGGTATGAGATGCATGCGTTCGAAGGACATACCTATGCTTAGGATACAGTGGTCGAGACGAGGACCTGAGGAGGCTACATGGGAGACTGAGGATAGTATCCAGAGGAACTATCCAGAGTTCTATGAAGAGATAGGTGCACTAGTAGGATCACCGAGTAGATCTTAGTACTAGCTTGGTGAGTCTTATGTGCTTATATGCTTATATGCTATGATATGTTATTTCATGCTAGCTTGTTGTGATTATGATCTTATTATATCTGGCTGTGCTAGTATGAATTTTTGTTTATAGTTGGAGATGGCTCTTTCCTACATGCTATTGAGATATGTGATGTATTGGCTAGAGATGGTTTCCCTCTAGGGCTTGGACAATATAGTTTGTTGCTGGAGTGGATGGTTTCCTCCATGCTTATGTTGAGGTTATAGAGAGAGTTGTACCTCGGCTTGTGAGTCCGAGTGGCTCGAGGATTTTACAAGTTTCGGGACAAAACTTGTTTTTAGGGGGGTGAGGTGTAAGAGCCTTAGTTTTGGGAGCTAGATTTGGCCTTAGCCGCCCCCGCGGGTCTGTGAGGCCGCCCCTGCGGCTCCCCTGTTATTCCGTCCCTGCGGCCAGGATACCCGCCCCTGCGGTTTCCGGCGGCTGCACCCTGTTTTGTTGACTCTTTTGACCCGTGCTTTACCCTTTCCTTCTCTTATTCTTTCCTTGGCTGATCAAGGGTTTCCTCATCTCTTCACCTTCAGTTCTTCACGTTCTCCTTGCCTCCTTGCTTCCCTTGCCTTTCCTTGATCTTGTTCTTGAGTTTTGGAAGAGTTTGACTTGAGAGTTGGTAGAGTTGTGTGTGGTTGTGGTTGCTGAGTTTGTGAAGCCAACTGAGTGTGCTTATGCCTTTGCCTGCCTAGACCTTCAGCAGTGGTAAGCTTCTTCCTCCTTGCTTCTTCATCCTTCCTTCTTCCTTGCTCTTCCTTCCTCAGCTTAGGAATAGATGTATTGAACATAGGGTGATGTTGATATGTTGATATGTGTATGTTTATGCTTCCTTCCTTAGTTTGTTGACTCTTTTGACCCGTGCTTTACCCTTTCCTTCTCTTATTCTTTCCTTGGCTGATCAAGGGTTTCCTCATCTCTTCACCTTCAGTTCTTCACGTTCTCCTTGCCTCCTTGCTTCCCTTGCCTTTCCTTGAACTTGTTCTTGAGTTTTGGAAGAGTTTGACTTGAGAGTTGGTAGAGTTGTGTGTGGTTGTGGTTGCTGAGTTTGTGAAGCCAACTGAGTGTGCTTATGCCTTTGCCTGCCTAGACCTTCAGCAGTGGTAAGCTTCTTCCTCCTTGCTTCTTCATCCTTCCTTCTTCCTTGCTCTTCCTTCCTTAGCTTAGGAATAGATGTATTGAACATAGGGTGATGTTGATATGTGTATGTTTATGCTTGTGTATGAATCTGGAAGAGAGTGGAAGTGATTGATCACGGGAAGAGCTAAAGAGAAGCCACGAGACTGCATTCTGCGTTGTCGCCGCCCCCGCGGCCGAGAGTCACCGCCCTGCGGCTACCGTGTCGCAGCGCCTGCGTCATGCCTGCATTTTCCAGCGTTCCTTGTCACCGCTCCCGCGGCTACGTTCGGCCGCGCCCGCGGCCTCTTGCCTCCGCTCCTGCGCCCCTTTGTTACGCAGGTGCGCTTTATCCCGGGTCTACCTAAATCTAGGTAGATCCTTTCCTTTCCTAGTTGAGCGGTAGTAGCATGCTAGGTACGAGTATGAGTTTAGAATGAGAGTGAGTACAGAATGGTTTATGCCGGTTATGGCTTTGAGGATTACGAGTTGGAATATGATCCCTTATGGATCCCTTGGGTCTAGGTGTGACCCTTTGTGTGATAGGATTGTGATATATTTATGTATGCCTTGTATAGGCCGTGTTATCCTCCAGTTTAGAGTGGACTGAGTTCAGGTTGATCCAGTGAGACGACTACGAGGTTGAGGTAAGTCCGTGGGACTTACTTAGTTGCCATCCTTTATAGGATGTTGTGCATGAGTGGTGTGTGTTATATTTTTATAGCATGTGTTATGATGGTCACCGACCTATGGTATATTGCTTGCCCATTGTAGGGCCGTGATAACTTGCCCTTTCATCCCGCTGGGAGTCTGGGAGGTTCTCTATAGGCAGGCCAGACCTGGTAAACGGTTCGGGCACTTCCCATTCCCTTAAGGTACACGGGGTAGTGTTCCAGGCACCATTCCAGCTGATTATTGGACCCAGAGGCGAGGTTTATATTCCTCGTGTCACCTATGTTTATATGGATATTATATACGAGTTGATTGCTGGACTTTATAAAGATAATGAACCGGGTAAATGTATGAAAGCATGATGATGTGTTAAGATTTCTGATGTGTGTTTGTGCTCTAGAATCTTCCTATATTTGTGTATGGTTAGCTAACGGTTTTATACCGTGTTGTAGACACTTTGCAGGATAGGAGAGCTGCAGAGTGATCCAGAGTGGGTGATCCGCTGAGGGCTCCGTACACTGGGGCGGTATCGGAGATATGGGTTATTTTGTTGTACAGTTTAGTTTGTTTGTACTCAGCGGTACATTGTATTACCTTTTTGGATATATATATCAGTTTCATGTTTTGTTTTAATCTATTGGTGCCTTGTTGTAAGATCTGTGAAATTGTTGCCAGGCTAGGGTCATGATCCATTGTGAGATCCTAGCCCAGTAGCACTCCGAGTCCTACGGATTTGGGGTGTTACATGCGGCTCAGGGAACCGCCCCTGCGGTTTCTTGCGGCTGAAGCCGGCTATGTTGACCGGTTGACTCGTGCTTTACCTTCTCTTCTTACCTTGGGGAGCAAGGGTTACTTCTTCAGTCTTCATTCCCATTCCAGCTTCTCACGTCCTTCTTGCTTCTCCCTTCTCTCCTTCTTGATCTTGGATTCCTTAGAGTTTGAAAGAGTTTGTGTGTGGTTGATGATGTTGATGAGCTTGATGTGTGTTGCTGAGCTTGGAAGCCAGTGAGGTTGTTTGTGATCTTTCCTTGGATAGGACCTCAGCAAAGGTAAGTCATTTCCCTTCTCCTTTCTTCTTCTTTGATTCCTTTCCTCTTCCTTAGATTAGGATTAGATGTATGGAAGGTATATTGATGTTAGAATGTGTATGTATATGTTTGTGCTTGGCCATGGAATGATGAAGACGTGATTTGATCAAGTGAAGAGTGGAAGAGAACTCGGGAGGCTATGTTCTGCATTGTCGCCACCCCCGCGTCTAGAAGCCGCCGCCCCTGCGGGAACCTTGTCACCGCACCCGCGCCCGGAAGCTGCCGCCCCTGTGGCCACGGTCCTAGCGCATGCGCCGTGCCTGCGCTTGCCTGCGGCCACTGTCACCGTGCCTGCGGCCGAGCGTCGCCGCGCCTGCGGTTTGCCTTGTTGCGCCCCTGTGTCTTTCCGTTCCGCAGGTGCGTCTTGTCCCGGATCCACCTAGTGTAGTGTAGATCCTTTCCTTTCCTAGTATGAGCGGTAGTAGCATGCTAGGTATGTGTATGAGGATAGAATGATGATGAGTAGGATATCGTTATATTCCGGTTAGGGCTTTGAGGTTTATAAGTTGGATACAATCCTTATGGATCCCTTGGGCCTAGGTGTGACCCCTTTGATGGATAAGAGTTTGATATCTTGTTATGCCTTGTTATTAGGCAGTGTTGTTCTCCAAAGTTGGAGCTGATTGGGTTTGAGACTACTTTTGAGGTTGAGGTAAGTCCATAGGACTTACTTAGCTGTCATCCTTATATTGGATGTATGTATGAGTGGTGTGTGATATATGCTTGATAGCATGCGTTGTGATGATTACCGACCTATGGTTTAGTGACTACCCATTGTAGGGTTGTGACAACACTGCCCTGTCATCCCGCGAGAAGACAGGGAGGTTCTCTGCGGATCGTCCAGATCTGGTACACGGGACGGGCACTGTCTCCACTCCTTTAGGGTACACGGGAAAGTGATCCCAGATTACCACTCCAGCTGGCATTAGCACCGAAAGGCGAGGGTTATATTCCTCGTGTCACATATATTCATATTCAGATATATATATATATATACGATTTGAGTGTTGGATGTTATAAAGATAATAAACCGGGTAAATGTGTGATAGCATGATGAGGTGTTAATTATTCCCTGATGTGTGATTGTGCTTATGCATCTTCTATATATATATATATATGTGTGTGTGTGTGTGTGTGTGTGTGTGTGTGTGTGTGTGATTAGCTAACGGTTTTATACCGTGTTGTAGTTCCTTTGCAGGTTAGGAGAGTTGCAGAGTGATCCAGAGTGGGTGATCCGCTGAGGGCTCTGTACACTGGGGTTTATACGTGGGATTTGGGATATTTATGATGTACGGATTATGTTTTGGTTTGTACTCAGCGGTACTTCTGTATTACCTTTTTGATATATATATATATATATATATATATATATATATATACAGTTTTATGTTTTGGATTTAATCTGTTTGTGCCTTGTTGTAAGATCCAGTGAACTTGTTGTCAGGCTAGGATCAGGATCCATTGTGAAATATTAGCCCAGTAGCGCCTCGAGTCCTACGGATTCGGGGTGTTACATCCGCTAGTTGAAGTAATGCTTCTCATATATCTAAAACTTGAAATCTTATTATAACACTATCAACACGACTCTCCCATTGAGTAGATGATAATTGTTTAACTACCAATCCTTCCACATTTTGTTTTAAAATATTCCACCTTTTAGTAGAATTAGCAAATATTGTATATATACGTTGTATGACTCCATAAAGATCTTTATCTTTTCCACAATTGTTTGCCATATCACATAATGTCAAATTCAAACTATGAGAAGCACAAGATGTGTGAAAAGCTCTAGGATTTATATCTAAAAGTTTTTTTTATACCCCTTGATGTTTTCCTTTCATATTTGACCCATTATCATAGCTTTGCCCTCGGACATTATCTATATCAAGATCATGTGACTTCAATTCATTTTGCAAAACATCAAACAAGCCTTGACCTGTTGTAATATTCACATCCAAAAACCTTAAAATGATTCTTCAATTCTAATAGACTTTGAAGACATATCTACATATCTTAGTATCAAAGACATTTGTTCTTGATGACTTACATCGGGAGTACAATCAAGAATGACCGAAAAATACTTTGCTTGTTTTACTTTCTTAATAATTTCACGTTTGATGGTTGAAGCGAGTAAAAGTATTAATTCATTTTGTATATTATGACCTAGATAATGACAATGAATATCATCATTTGTGATACGTTGAACATGCTCTTGAATAATTGGATCAAATTCGGCCAACATTTCAATCAAGCCTAAGAAGTTTCCGTTACTATTTTGATACAAATTTTCATTACTACCACGAAATGCTATATTATGTTTTCCAAGAAATTTCACAACCGAAATTATTCTCACCAATACTTTTTTCCAATAGTCTTTTTCTTTCTCTAGTTGTTTTTTAGCCACTTTATCAATAGTTTGATAATTTTGAAGTCTCAAACGCATATCATACCAAGTGCTCATATTCTTAACATGATCTAAACTCGTTTCATGCTCCTTAATTCTAGTACTAAGATGTGACCAATTCCCAAAACCCTCATTTACTAGTTGACCTCTTAGACATGAGGTCTTAAGTATTTTACAACAAAAACAAAATACCTTATCAATACCTTTGGAATAAACAAGTCAATCTCTATCACATTTTTCACCATTTGATAAAATTCTAGTGTAGTATGTTGCGGAAAACTGTTTGGAAAATTTATCTTTAGGACCTTTTTGAATGGATAAATCTCTTTTAAGACCCTTTGCAACAAGAACATCAATAATTTTAGGATCAAGAGCATCCCAATATGTTGGATCAAATATATCATGCCTAATAAAGTTATCCTTACCATTATTTAAGTTAGTAGACTTGTAATCATTTTGGTTTTCAAAGCCATCAACATTAACATCAACATTTTGGTTTTCTATTTTATCAACATTTTGATTTTCAAGATTGTTAAGAGTTTCACTAACATTAACATGATCATCACAACCATCAACATTAGCTTTTTCATTTTCATCTTCAAGTGAAACTTGTGATTCTCTTATGATAAATTTATTAAGAGCTCTTTTTTGAGATTGGGTTAACTCCTCAATTCGTTTTTTCTTTTTTTGTTTTTCAGCTCCGGAATCATGCTTTCTAATTCTAGAAGACATAACTATAAAAAAAATTACACAATTATAATTATTAAGGAAAGAAACAACCTGATTTTTCTTTATGTAGTTTGCTCGAGACCTCGGGTTCTCGAGATGGATGGTGAAATCCGTACAAGATATTGATGATCAACATTTTCCTATATAAGAGTCATTGAGTCAAGTTTAATTGAAATTTAGAAATAGTTCAACGTTCAAATAATCTATAATAAAACTAAAAAGTGAAAGTAAAGAGATACACACCTTCTAAATGTTGTTAATGGAGAAAAATTGAGGAAGTAGTTTTTTTTATGGGTGCAATGTTAATTTGACAAAGAAATTAGAGAAGGGAAAAGAAGATGACAATGGAATTATGAAAATAATGAGAACCAGATAAAGAGCTGGAAAAAAATTCCCGTTAGATGACAAAAGTAATTTGTTGCTAGATTGTTGTTGCTTTATTTTTAATTTAACAATGACTAAAATAATAACTAAACTAGTTCATAACCCGCACCTTGTGCGGGTATATTAATATATTGGATATTTTGAGCAATATGTCATGAACTTGTATATGACAAGAGCTTGTATATGTCATGATATAATGACACATTTATAAAACTTTATAATAGTTATTCACCTTTAATTATTCTCACGATGATAAAATACTTACGAACAAAGATTGGTACCGTATCGGATTTGATTTGAGGAACATATCACAACCCAATCGTTAGGGAGTTCGAACTGGCATGAATGAGAAACAAAGATCTAATGAGAAACAAAATTGTTTACAAAATATCTATAGATGTAAGAGCCGTAGTCTTTCGGGCCGAGACCGGACCTTGGCCGAGAATAGCTTTGGCCGAGGTTGGTCTTGCCGCCCCCGCGGTTAGTGGCGCCGCCCCTGTGGCTGCTTGGACCGCCCCTGCGGTTTCCGGCGGCTGCAGCCGTCTTCTTTGACCTTGTTGACCCGTGCTTTACCCTTTACTTTGCTCCTTCTTACCTTTGGCTGATCAAGGGTTTCTTCATCTTCTTCTCCAGCTTCTCTCCACGTTCTTTGCTTCCCTTGCTCCCTTGGATCTTGTTCTTGAGTTGTGGCAGAGTTTTGTGAGAGTTTTGTGTGTGTAGTGCTTGTGTAAGCTGTGGCTTTGGATATGCTGGGCTTGGAAGCCAGCCTTGGTAGCAGTTGAGCTCTCCTGCAGCCTTAGACCACAAGTGTGGTAAGGTTTCTTCTCCTCTCTTCTTTCTTTCTTGCCTTCCTTCATAGCTTAGGATTAGATGATTGCCTAGGCACGTTTTGATGCTTTGGATGAGAGAAGACGGGAATTGATCACGTGAAGGACCGAGAAGAAACGCAGAATCACGCTCTGCGCAGTCGCCGCCCCCACGGCCGTGAGCCACCGCCCCCGCGGCCACATTCTGCCGCGCCCGCGGCCACCTGCTTTCGCCCCTGCGTCCCTTGTGACCCGCAGGTGCGTTTTGTCCCGGATCTACCTAAGGCTAGGTAGATCCTTTTCCTTCCTAGTATGAGTGTTAGTAGCATGCTAGGTGCGAGTTGAGGTTAGAATGAGTTGAGTACGGAACTGTTATGCCGGTTACGGCCTTGAGGATTATGAGTTGGAATATGATCCGTATGGATTCCTTGGGTCTAGGTGCGACCCCTTGTATGGATATGTATATGATGTATGCATTATACCTTGTTTAGGTTGAGTTGATCTCCAGAGCGGAGCCGAGTATTCTGAGTATGTGACTCCCGAGGTTGAGGTAAGTCCATAGGACTTACTTAGCTGCCCTCCATATATTGGATGTGTGCGTGAGTGGTGGATGTTATGCTTTATAGCCCGTATGATATATTGTATTACCGACCTATGGTCTATTGATTGCCCATTGTAGGGTCGTGACAACTTGTCCTTTCATCCCGCTGGGAGTCTGGAGGTTCTCTACGGGCAGGCCAGTATGGCTCAGTGGGCCGGACACCTGTCCACTCCCATAGGGTACACGGGAGGTGGTACCGGATCCCCACTCCAGCTGGCACTATTCCCGAGAGGCGAGGGTTGTATTCCTCGTGTCACATACGTTCATATTGAGTTATTATTTATACGCTGTATGCGCCGGACTATTACTATAAGATAATAAAATGGGTAAATGTGTGACAACATGTTTATATGTTTAAGTTATGACGTGTGCATGTGCTCTAGCATCTTCCTTTGTATGTGTTTGGTTAGCTAACGGTGTAATGCCGTGTTGTAGACTTTGCAGGTTAGGACACTGCAGAGTGATCCAGACGGGGCGATCTGCTGAGGGTTCCGTACACTGGGGTTATACTCGTGGATGGGTATTTTGGATATGTGTATATATATATATATATATATATATATATATATATATATATATATATATATATATATATATTTATATGATATGTTTTGTTGTACTCAGCCGTTGTATAAACCTTTTGACATGTTTATATATCAGTTTTACGTTTTTGTTTTAATCTGTTTGTGCCTTTTGACATGTTTATATATCAGTTTTATGTTTTGGATATGTATATATATATATATGATATCATGTACGTGAGTCATCGCCCCTCTGAAGATCTCGACAGTATAGGTATATATATGTATAGATAGATACTATCTGCTGTGATGATGTGTTATATACCTATACATACGGCATATATATTGCCATCTGAGTTGGGTTTATGTCCTGTGCAGATGGTTCAGACTAGAGCCTTATCTACAACAGGACGGGGTAGAGGCAGACCTCCGTTAGGTAGAGGACGGGGTAGGATCCCTGCTGCTGAGCTGTGTGCAGCAGAGGACGTTCAGGCAGAGATTGCTGAGAGTGCCGCCCTTGAGATGGGGGAAGGTACAACTGGGGGACAGGGTCCACAGCGAATCTAGTCAGTAGACTCGGACCGTGTCTCCATGGAGGGACCAGTCTTCCTTGATTACATCCGGCGGGTTGAGGAGGCTGCCAAGGCAGGTAGACGTGCCCCGGATCTGCCATCGCAAAAGGGGCCATCTGAGAGGTCCCACACCGTTACACAGGTGCCAACTGCACCGGCACCAGTTGCTGAGGTCGTTCGAGTACAGGAGGAGTATAGAGGACCTCGACTAGACAGTTGGTTGAAGGCTTTCCATCAGATGGGAGTACCCCCTTTCTCTGGGAAGGTGGGGTTGGAGGTAGAGCTGTGGATAGGACACGTAGACTCGGCTCTTGAGTCTATTAGGTGTCCAGCTGATAGACAGGTTGGGTTAGTGCAGAGCTTGTTCAGGGAGTTAGCGCAGCACTGGTGGAGATCCGTACGAGGTCAGGTCACCAGTTATGAGCAGATGAGGTCTATGATCCGAGAGCGTTTCTGCCCTGCCTCGCTAAGGAAGGAGAGACTGAGGGATTTTGTGGAGGCCGGGTTCGAGGATGTGCCAGTTTCTGAGGCCATCCGGAGGTTTCAGGAGGAGCTGGCACTGTTAGGACCAGCTGCACCTCCTGTTGATCAACATGTGTATCTGTTTTCCCGACGGCTGAGGGATGCCACCCGGGCTTATATGGCGGGATTTCATTGTGAGTCCCTGATGGACTACCAGGATCGAGCCGCTGACTATGAGCGTGAGCGGGTCAGTCAGAGGAGAGCTTCTCAGACCGGGGGGTCTAAGAAGAGGCAGCGTACCGGGCAGACTAGCGGTACGGCTGGAGCTGCTGGGTCAGGGCGAGGTCAGAGTCGCCAAAGTCAGCCTTCACCTACACCGGCTATTGAGAGAGCAGGATGTGCACAAGACGGCATTTCGGACCCGTTATGGACACTACGAGTTTGTAGTGATGCCATTCGGGCTCACGAATGCCCCGGAAGTTTTCATGGAGTTGATGAACAACATCTTCATCGACTTCCTGGATCAGTTTGTGGTGGTCTTTATAGATGACATACCTGGTGTACTCTCGCAGTAGAGAGGAGCATGCAGGACATTTGAGGACGGTTCTACAGGTTTTGCGGGATAGAGAACTTTATGCGAAGTTCTCTAAGTGCGAGTTTTGGATGCCAGAGGTAGCATTCCTGGTTCATATTGTTTCCGCCGAGGGGATCAAGGTTGATCCGGCGAAGATTGAGGCAGTAGCAGCATGGATGAGACTGACGAACGTCAAGGAGGTACTTAGCTTCCTTAGCCTAGCCGGTTATTACAGACGCTTTGTGGAGGGATTTTCTGTGATTGCCCGTCCACTGACGAGTTTGCTGAGGAAGACTACCAGATTTGTGTGGTTTGATCAGTGTATGCGGAGTTTTGAGGAGCTGAAGAGACGTTTGACGTCTGCTCCTGTTTTGGCACAGCTAGAGGGTACAGCTGACTTCGTGGTTTACAGTGATGCATCCAAGCTTGGCTTGGGATGTGTGTTGATGCAGCGGGGCAGAGTGATTGCTTATGCGTCTCGACAGCTGAAGACGTATGAGGAGAACTACCCGACTCATGATCTGGAGTTGGCCGCGGTAGTTCATGCACTGAAGATTTGGAGACATTACCTGTATGGTGCCACATGCCAGATCTTCACCGACCATTAGAGTTTGAAGTATATTTTTACGCAGCGGGAGTTGAATAATCGCCAGCGTAGGTGGCTCGAGCTGATTAAGGATTTTGACTTGGAGATTCTGTATCATCCGGGGAAGGCGAACGTTGTCGCCGACGCCCTGAGCCGGAAGACGCCTCGAGAGAAGGCGATCGCGAGATTGACAGTACAGTCTCAGCTGCAGAGAGACCTGAGATGGTTAGAGTTGGACATCCAGTTTCCTGATGAGGATGCCCGACTGAGTATCTTAGAGGTTCTACCTGATCTGTTGGGGGAGATCCAACAGAAGCAGGAGACCTGCCCGATGTTGCTGAGGATACGGGAGAGGATGTCGCGAGATGAGGCACCACAGTTCCTTCTGGGGGCAGATGGAGTGTTGAGACGCCGAGGTCGCGTCTGTGTATCTGCTGACGCAGATTTACGTCAGAGGATTCTACAGGAGGCTCACTGTACACCTTACTCGGTACATCCAGGTACGAGTAAGATGTATCAGGATTTGAGATGTATATACTGGTGGGGTGGGCTGAAGCCCGATGTGGCCAGATTTGTGGCACAGTGTGCGACCTGCCAGCAGGTCAAGATCGAGCATTTCAGACCTTGGGGCGAGCTTCATCCACTTCCTGTTCCACAGAGGAAGTGGGAAGACGTCACCATGGATTTTGTGACCGGATTGAGATTGAGCCGGGGTTATGATGCTATCTGGGTCATTGTGGACAGATTGACGAAGACGGCACGTTTTGTTCCGATCAGGGAGACGTGGCCGGTGAGCAGACTGGTTGAGGAGTACACTAGGCAGATAGTGAGACTCCATGGGGTGCCGAGGACGATCGTCTCTGACAGAGATGGGCGATTTACCTTGAGGTTTTGGCAGCAGATTCAGACTGCCCTGGGGACGAGTTTACATTTCACGACGGCGTTTCATCCTCAGACCGATGGTCAGTCAGAGAGGACCATTCAGACGCTAGAGGATATGATGCGAGCTTGTGTGTTGGATTGGGGACAAGTGTGGACGGATCACCTCCCACTAGTTGAGTTCTCATACAACAACAGCTGGCATGCATCTATTGGGATGGCCCCATATGAGGCACTGTATGGACAGAGATGTCGGACTCCGTTATGCTGGGATGAGCAGAGCAGTGTCAGCGGTATAGCCCCTAATCAGATTCAGGATGATATGGCCCGAGTAGCCCTGATTAGAGAGCGACTGCTGACGGCTCAGAGCCGTCAGAAGTCGTATGCAGACAGGAGACGCAGACCTCTAGAGTTCCGAGTTGGAGCCCATGTGTGGCTGAGAGTGTCCCCGACACGAGGTGTGAGGAGATTCGGCATTAAGGGGAAGTTGAGCCCCCGATATGTCGGACCATTCGAGATTTTGGATCAGGTTGGGAGCGCAGCCTACAGATTGGCTTTGCCTCCGAGATTAGAAGGTGTTCACCCTGTGTTCCACGTGTCTCAGCTGAGGGAGTATATACCAGACCCGAGACACATTGTGAGTTATGATGATTTGGTGGTTGAGCCGGACCACACGTTTGCTGAGCATCCTATTGCAGTCCTAGAGCGAGGTATGAGACGCCTGCGTTCGAAGGACATTCCTATGTTGAGGATACAGTGGTCGAGACGTGGACCTGAGGAGGCTACTTGGGAGACTGAGGATAGTATCCAGAGGAACTATCCAGAGTTCTATGCTGGGATAGAGGTTCCAGTGGGATCACCGGGTAGATCTTAGTATTACCTCGGTGAGTGTTATATGCTTATGTGTTTATGTGCTTATATGCCATACTGTGTTTATTTCGTGCTAGCTGTGATGTGTGTATGATCTGTTACAGATCCTGTTGTGCTAGTATGACCGATAGGTATAGCTGGAGATGGTTCTTACCTCCATGCTATCTCGAGATATGTAGGATTGGATGGAGATATCTTCTCCATGCCCCGATGTTGGTTTGGCTAGAGACGCTTCTCTCTATGCCCCGGATAGGATTGTGATCTTTTGCGGGAGATGATGTTTCTCCACGCCCGTGTTGAGGTTATAGCGTATGGTTGAGGCCAGGTATGTGTTATGATACCTCTATGATAGAGAGTGTATCCTGGTTTTGAGATTATGTTCTTTCGAGGTTTATGCAAGTTTCGGGACGAAACTTGTTTTTAGGGGGAAGAGATGTAAGAGCCGTAGTCTTTCGGGCCGAGACCGGACCTTGTCCGAGATTAGCTTTGGCCGAGGTTGGTCTTGCCGCCCCCGCGGTGAGTGGCGCCGCCCTGCGGTGAGTGGCGCCGCCCCTGCGGCTGCTTGGACCGCCCCTGCGGTTTCCGGCGGCTGCAGCCGTCTTCTTTGACCTTGTTGACCCGTGCTTTACCCTTTACTTTGCTCCTTCTTACCTTTGGCTGATCAAGGGTTTCTTCATCTTCTTCTCCAGCTTCTCTCCACGTTCTTTGCTTCCCTTGTTCCCTTGGATCTTGCTCTTGAGTTGTGGAAGAGTTTTGTGTGTGTAGTGCTTGTGTAAGTTGTGGCTTTGGATATGCTTGGCTTGGAAGCCAGCCTTGGTAGCAGTTGAGCTCTCCTGCAGCCTTAGACCACAAGTGTGGTAAGGTTTCTTCTCCTCTCTTCTTTCTTTCTTGCCTTCCTTCATAGCTTAGTATTAGATGATTGCCTAGGCACGTTTTGATGCTGGTATGTGTATGTATGTGTTTGGGATTAGCTTTGGATGAGAGAAGACGGGAATTGATCACGTGAAGGACCGAGGAGAAACGCAGAATCACGCTCTGCGCAGTCGCCGCCCCCGCGGCCGTGAGTCACTGCCCCGCGGCGACATTGTCCAGGCGCCAGCGGCCGCCCACGTTCCGTGTCACCGCCCCGCGGCCACATCCCGCCGCGCCCGCGGCCACCTGCTTTCCCCCCTGCGTCCCTTGTGACCCGCAGGTGCGTTTTGTCCCGGATCTACCTAAGGCTAGGTAGATCCTTTTCCTTCCTAGTATGAGTGTTAGTAGCATGCTAGGTGCGAGTTGAGGTTAGAATGAGTTGAGTACGGAACTGTTATGCCGGTTACGGCCTTGAGGATTACGAGTTGGAATATGATCCGTATGGATTCCTTGGGTCTAGGTGTGACCCCTTGTATGGATATGTATATGATGTATGCGTTATACCTTGTTTAGGTTAAGTTGATCTCCAGAGCGGAGCCGAGTATTCTGAGTCTGTGACTCTCGAGGTTGAGGTAAGTCCATAGGACTTACTTAGCTGCCCTCCATATATTGGATGTGTGCCTGAGTGGTGGATGTTATGCTTTATAGCCCGTATGATATATTGTATTACCGACCTATGGTCTATTGACTGCCATTGTAGGGTCGTGACAACTTGTCCTTTCATCCCGCTGGGAGTCTGGAGGTTCTCTACGGGCAGGCCAGTATGGCTCAGTGGGCCGGACACCTGTTCACTCCCATAGGGTACACGGGAGGTGGTACCGGATCCCCACTCCAGCTGGCACTATTCCCGAGAGGCGAGGGTTGTATTCCTCGTGTCACATACGTTCATATTGAGTTATTATTTATACGCTGTATGCGCCGGACTATTATTATAAGATAATAAAATGGGTAAATGTGTGACAGCATGTTTATATGTTTAAGTTATGACGTGTGCATGTGCTCTAGCATCTTCCTTTGTATGTGTTTGGTTAGCTAACGGTGTAATGCCGTGTTGTAGACTTTGCAGGTTAGGACACTGCAGAGTGATCCAGACGGGGCGATCTGCTGAGGGCTCCGTACACTGGGGTTATACTCGTGGATGGGTATTTTGGATATGTATATATATATATATATGATATGTTTTGTTGTACTCAACAGTTGTATAAACCTTTTGACATGTTTATATATCAGTTTTATGTTTTTGTTTTAATTTGTTTGTGTCTTATTGTAAGATCGGTGAAATTGTTGTCAGGCTAGGGTCATGATCCATTGTGAGATCCTAGCCCGGTAGCACCTCGAGTCCCGCGAATTCGGGGTGTTACAATAGATTTGTAAAGAAAAACTTTAAAAACAAATGATAATTAAAAGACGAAATCAAATCATTTTAGTCAGAAGATTACCTCAAATAAAGGTATTAATTTGAGATTGATGAACATATAAATATCTGGTGATTGATATATAGTAGAATGTGAAGATATTAAGTTGTTGGAGAAATCAATTTGCAACTTCTGGAAGAAGATTATGATTATATCTTGCTAGACAATTTTTTATGCAAACAAATATTAATTGGAATATTATGTTTAATTTTTTAAACAATTTATTTATGTTAAATGATAATAATTGAAATAAGTTGGGAATAAATTTGGTGACTTAATAAGAATTAAGATACAAAATCTTGTTATAATTAAGATTTTTGGTTTAAAAGATAATAATTGAAATAAGTTGGGAACAAATCTAACTTCTTGAAGAAGAATTAAGATACGAGATCTTCATAAATAATTAAGATTTTTGGCTTATTTTTTTTGTTTAGAAAATCTTTTTTTGTAGCATAATTAGATATCTAGAAAAAGATTTATCATGAAAAAAATTGTGAATCTTCTAAAAAAAAATTCTCAAAATCTTTAAAATCCATTTGAAAATTTCTAAAAGCACATTAGTATACAGGAACGTTATTGTTGCTGTTTTCTATTATTTTTTTTCAACAAAGACGGTTATATCTTGAATAAAAATCAATTAGAGTTTCATATAGCATCAAGTAAAATAAATAATTCTTACCAAAAAAAAGTAAAATAAATAATTTCGTGAAAATAAAACTAAAATTAGTTAATAAGAAATAAAAAATGGGATTAACGAAATTGATGATTTTAAAATGTAGATCAAATCACCGTATCCGCTCCGAAGGGAAATGTTCTCTTATTGTTTCCACTTAAGAAAAAGGTTCTTGTATGGTTTCCACAGAAGAAAAAGGTTCTTTTAGGGTTTCTTATTTTCATCATGTGTGCGACTAAATAAAGGAAGACCCAAAGAAAAATAGAACAGATCTATACTAATCAAAACAACAAAGTATCTTATCTTATCTTATATATATTAAAACGGACGCATTTTTTGCCACGTGTCGCCGCCAGGATTTTCCGTCCGCAAAAACTTTTTTTAATTTCAGAATTTTATTTTATTTTTTTAAAATCAATATTTATTTAAAATCAATTGTGACCCCTTTTTACGTTAGTTTTTTAATCAAGATTTTGTATCATAAAACTAAAACAAAAAATATTTTAATTTCGAATTTTTGAAAATTAAAACAAAAAATATTTTAATTTCGAATTTTTGTAAGTAGAATATAAATAATAAATTTAAACTACCAACAAAACAACGAACTTCCCTAAGCAAATATTTATTAATGTATTATATAATATTATATAATAGATAACAATATTAACATATGAATCAGTATAATAATGGAAAATAAATTATATTATGAGTTATTAAACATTTAGGTATTTTAT
This sequence comes from Fagopyrum tataricum, assembly GCA_002319775.1. NCBI lineage: Eukaryota > Viridiplantae > Streptophyta > Magnoliopsida > Caryophyllales > Polygonaceae > Fagopyrum > Fagopyrum tataricum. The sequence goes on from CM008284.1 coordinate 36,454,099, forward strand.
TAATGTATTATAAAATATTATATGTAGAGTGTACAAATATTTATTTCTTATTATTTACTTTGTCTAATGACAAAAAAATAGTTTATATATAACCCCTTAAAGAAATAAATAACAAATAAATTTTTATCAAATCCCGTGCAAGGCACGGGTAATACACTAGTATATATTAAAGCAGAGGCCTCTATTGCCACGTGTCGCTCCCAGGATTTTTCTCAGCCCAACGGAAATTTTACAAGCCTCTATTGCCACGTGTCGCTACGAAAATTTACCTCAGCTTACCAATTTTTTAAATTACACAATTTAAATAGTTCTAATCCTTATTCACCAATTAAAAATATGTTTACAATTGTTAAAATAGTCAAATAAAAATTAAGCTCTAAAATATCGGCTGTCACTTAAAATTTAGGGCCAAATAAATCGGATTTTTTAAAAAATAGCAAAATTTAATCACTTAATTCATCCAAATTATTGTGTAAATCGTTTTTTTTAAATAAAAAAAAACTAAACAAATTGACTAGCATTAAGTATAATCGGGGAAAAAAAGTTGTTGACAAAAATAAAATAAAATGAACGTTAAAATATGTAAAATAAATCTAAATTTCTCAACTAAGTCAAAAAAAAGTGTTTTTTTTATTAAATTTCAATACGTTACAAATTTTAATTAACCAAATTGATAAATAAAATTTTTGAATCTTACTACTTTTTAGGAATCAAGTAAAAATAAATTAATTAATCACTTAATTGTGTAAATTTGATTTTTGTAAAAACACGTTAATTAGAATTTACATTTACAATTATTTTCTTAAACTAAAATAAATTATATCTTCAAATAATTCGTGTATTTTAAATTTGAATTTTAAAGAAAAATCACAACCATTATAACTGAATTTTAAAAAATATTTTCTTTTCGAATTTTTAGTTTTAACTTTGAATCAAAAATTTAAAAATAATAACAATACAATTTCAACCAAAAATAAAAATAGTTAAGAAAAATAATTTATTTTGTTTTTACGAAAGTGATTTTTAAATGACCCATTTTAATACCCGCACCTTAATATTAATATAAAAAATATCATTTTTTATAATATTCCGTATTTTTGTAAGGATTTAAAATGTGTCAAACTAATGTTATGCATATTAAAAGAGGCATTTATTATCACATCTTTTAAAACTCAACCCACACAAGGTGCGGGTAATACAATAGTATGTATTAAAGGAGAGTCCTTCTTTGCCACGTGTCAGCACCAGATTTAACGCAAAATAATTTTTTTTAAAAAAGTTAATTATTTTAAGTTGTTAATATAAATTATTATCAAAGCCCAACAAAATCTTTTTAGAAATTTATTTATCAAGATTATTAAAAAATGGGTTTACATAGTCGGATTTTTTTAATAAATTTTTTTTATATTATTATTATTATTATTATTATTATTATTATTATTTTAAATTGTTAATATAAATTATTATCAAAGCCGAATAAAAGCTTTTAAAAAATTTATTTATCTAGATTATTAAAAAATGAGCTTACATAATCGGATTTTTTTTAATAAAAATTATTGTATTATTATTATTATTATTAAGTTGTTAATATAAATTATTATCAAAGCCAACAAAATCTTTTTAAAAATTTATTTACCTAGAATTTTTTTTTGTTACGGCCTCTCCCTTTAAACATCTTTATAAATAAAATTGATATAACCTACATTCAAATTAATATTTAATTTATCGGTTAAAGTTTTAAAATCTCATTCGTAAAATTAATTGTGTTTTTTGTTTGTCACTATCGTAGTTCCATTTAATCAAAATTTGTATTTAGTGAAAAAATTATAAAATTTTAATGAATTTGATAATATTGTTAAAACTATTAATATTCTTAAAAAAAAGGTTCAGATATTTTTTTTACTAAGGTTAAAATACAAATACAATATAATAATATATTATAAAATAAAGTTTAAAACGCAAATCCCCACAAGGTGCGGGTATTACACTAGTATATATTATAGGAGTAGCACTCCTTGCCACGTGTCACGCAGAAAAATACTCACTACCACGTGTCATTTTAGCATTTAACCACAACCCACCAAAATATTCATTAAGTTTATTCATTACAAAATTATTTAACGAAATATTAAAATCAAATCTTAATTAAATTCATCCCTTCCAATCACCTTTTATGTTACGTGAGATATGTATGACAGATTAGAATCACATCCATAACAAATTTTAACAGTACAAAAAAAGGAAAAAAAATAATTAAATTCACTTTTCACAATTAAATGTTACGGTTTCTATCCCTTCCAATCACCTTTTTTTGTTACTTGAGATTGTGTTATTTCTTAAATTAATTTATATATAACAATTAATTTAACACAATATGCTACTAATGTACTATTTTTATTAATATATGAATCAATATAATAAGGGGGAGAAGAATCAAAATATGAATTATTATACGGTTAGATATTTATTAATGTATTATATAATATTATAGGTAAAGTGTACAAATATTTATTGCTTATTATCTATTCTATCTAATGACAGAAAAATAGTTTATATATAATCCCTTAAAGAAATATAATAATAAATAATAATTTTATCAAAATCTCGTACAAAGCACGGGTAATACACTACTTGATCTACCGAGAAAAAAAGAAGAGTATTTCAAAAAGTTGATAAATTGATTGAACAAACCGTGTAAGATATGAACAAAATAGAACAGATCAAGTAACAAATAATAGAAAGATATCAACAAAATAGAACAAATAAAGTATAGATAGTAAAACAGTAACATTAATGGTGACATCGATAAAAGAAAAAGAGGAGTATTAAGATCAAATAGTTGAAAAGATGACTATTATAATTAAGAATAAATAACCTAAAATAATACCAACTATTAACATATTTGTATAATATTGATAAAAGAAAAAAGAAGAGTATTTTAAAAAGTTGATAAATTGATTAAAATTTATTTTTTTAAAAAATAAATTTTAAATAAATATTTTTATTTTTTTACAAATTTATTTTTAAAAAATGTTCAAACTTTATTTAAAATTTTTTTTTTACAAAAAATATTTTTTGAAAAACATATTTGTACAATTTTTTTAAAAAAAATTATTATTAAAAATTTTAAAAATAATAAGTTTTTTACTTTTAATATTTTTAATATTATTTAATTAATTTTTTAAAAAATAAAATCCACATCACACATTTGATCCATTTATTTGATGACATGTAACATTTCGGTTGCCACGTCATCGCCGGAGTTAGGATTTTTGCCGGAAAAGTATCACGTATTATTTTTGGTAAATACATTGATAGTTCATATCGCTCCTAGTAATTTTCAAAGTTGGTATTATTTTCAGTTCAATGTTGATAGTTGGTATTATTTTGGGTTATTTTTCCTATAATTAAAGAAAAAGATTGGTATATGGGAAGATTACCTCGTATAAAAAAAGTGTATTCTAGTTGAAAGCTCCGTGCAGAATGATGAAGAGATGATTGTGACGGGTTTCATATATATATATATATGAAAAATTGAAGATATTACGATTCATGGTTGAGCTTGTGGGAGAAGATTCATTCAAAAAGTTTATTTGAGAAGTTTTCTTTGATTCGATCTATTTAACAAAAGATCTTTACATTTACGATAGTTGTTACGTAAAAATATTAATGATTTTACGTAAAAAAAATATTTCGAACATTATTACCAAATCTGCCTTCCTAATATTTTTTCCCAAGGCCAATATTTTTTAATTATGTAAAAAAGATAAATTTTACTTTAAGATTTGAGAAAACGGTATCCAAAGAAATCTTTACATTTTCAAATTTTTTTTTTTCAATTTTTGATTCGAAATACGTTAAACAAACATATTGTTTTTAGATTTTTTTTGAGATAAATGGGCTAATAATGCGTTTTCTTTTAATTAGCTACACTAAATATGTAGGCAAAATTTTAATAGGTATTAAGTATGTATGTATAAATAGGGTTTTTAGAATTTTTTTACCCTTTTCACTCTCTCTTGGCTGGGCGATTTTGGCGATTCTTCGCATCTCCTTCTTCAACTCCGCTCTCTTACCTCTCTTCTTGCCCTAGATCCATATTCCTACTACTTCTTCAACCTTCCCTAGCCTTTTTCTCTCTCTCACGCAAACCGCAAGAATTTCCTAATTTCGTATCCTACAAGTTCAAGATTCCCACTTGGTCTGAGATTTCGATCTCTTCCCAGAAGATCCGCAAAATCGTCTTTAAAAAATCCGAGATTAAGTTTCTGAACAAGTTACAAGGCCCCGAGAGCATCGTCTTCGATCTGTATGGCTGCGGTCCCTACACCGGAGTCGCTGACGGCCGGATTCTTTTGGAACGGCCAATAATGGACCGATTTCGCGTAGCCCTCGTCCAAAAAGTAAACTTCTAAGCTAGGTGAACTTAATCCGAGATTAAGTTCCTGATTTCGTATCCTTTAATGATCGAAAGGAATCAAGGTATTATTATCAATATGTCATCTAGTTGGGAAGTTTCCTGATACTTCTGTTTCAAGAGGAAAACGAGTTCGTTTCATTGTCGATGATGTTGAATATTAGAAGAAAAGGGATTCCTCTAATCTAATTTCAAAATATAGATCTAGTAAGGATTTACTTAGCTAACTTTTCATATCTATCTAGTAGAAATGCTGGCCTAACTTATTTTTCTTAAACTTCACTAGGGAGAAGCTCCAGATTGAGAAAGAGGAAGCAAGTATTTGTGTACTACTGGAGTTCTCAGTGTAAGAGCCTTAGTCTTTGGGAGCTAGTTTAGCCTTAGCCGCCCCCGCGGGTTTGTGAGGCCGCTCCTGCGGCTCCTTTGTTGTTCCGCCCCTGCGGCCAGGAAACCCGCCCCTGCGGTTTCCTGCGGCTGCAGCCGGCTTTGTTGACCTTTGACCTGTGCTTTACTCTTTCACTTTCTTAACCTAATCCCTTGCTTTGGCTTGCTGAGCATCACTTAGGTGATGGAATCACTATCAATTTAGGTAGTTTTTAGAGTCGGTTTTATGTTTTTGAGTCATATTATGTTACTAATGCCTTGATCCAGATAAAAGAGTCAAAATGAAGTAAAAGAAGGTATTAGCAACACTTAGGAGTTGAAGAAAAGAGATGAAGACAAGTTTCTGGTGCCTCACCGCCCCCGCGGCGAAGTGTCACCGCGCCTGCGGTGACACCCTTGCCGAGCGCCGCAGCCAGCGGCATCACCTGCGCTGAACGAAGCATGTCACCGCCCCCGCGGCCGCCTCTGGCCGCCCCTACGGTGACAACCCTGAAGACCCATGACGAGCGCCGCGGCCAGCACCTTCGTCCGCGGCCAAGAAGAGCATGTCACCGCCCCCGCGGCCGCCTTTGGCCGCCCCTGCGGTGACCCATCCTGAAGAAGCGAAGACGGCGCCCCAGCGCCCTTGCCTGCGGCCTTGCCAGCGGCCTTGTGAAACCGAAGATCCAGTGTCACCGCCCCCGCGGTGACTCTGGGCCGCGCCTGCGGATCTTCACCAGAAACGCCCGAAGTTAAAGAGTCAGACGTTTCAAAGAGCATTGAAGAACCCGCCCCCGCGGGTGTGACGAGCCGCCCCTGCGGCCAAGAAGAAGATGGAACGTTTATGCCTAAACCGCGCCTGCGGCGCCCTTGGCCGCGGGTGCGGGTTAGCGTCAGAGGACTTTACTCGGCTGTTTTCGTCGGCTTTAAGGCCTTAAGTGTTGCTGTTTGCACAGACTTTAAGCCATTCTTTATGGTGGCTGTTTGCACAGCCTATTTACTCCTTTTTAATGCATTTTGTAGTATAAATAGAGCCCTTGGCTATAGCTATTTTCATCTCACTTTCCACCCAAAAACCTCTATTTTCTAGTGTCTTTTGTAATGAGTTTCTAAGCTCCCTTGGCTACATTGGGTTGATTGAAGCTACATTACTATTTGGTTGTAAGTTCTTCTAATATAAGTTTAAGTTCATTATCCTTTGTGTTATTTTCCTTGGTCTTTAACTTATGTTTGCATGTTTTTATCCACTTAGATTGATCACCTTAAGTGTACTAATGCATGTAAAATGCTAGGATTAATTGATTCCGGGTTCTGGTCCTTAATCTAGTAGCAAACCCATAGGTAAAAACTGGTTGCGATTATCTAAGGGAAAGGAAAATAACTATAAAGAAAGATTTAACGGGTTGTTTTATTCTTCTTTATATCTCTTTATCTTTATTAGAATGCTAACTTGTGGTTTAATCTTGAAGGTTTACGGATTAATAAACTAGTTAAGTTGTGTTAATGCCGGTTGGCTTAACACATATCTACGATCGAGATGAGAACATCGGTGAACAACTTATAAAAAGAATCAACCAAGTAGTGTGTATGCTAAGATCCAACCTAGTGTAGTTCTTTAAATCAACTTTTCACCAACTTTATAATTGTCTTTGTCTTGTTTTATTTCAATCCAAATCCCCCCCCCCCCCCATTTGTTACCAAATCAATATTTAAAATAATAAAAACTCGATAAACTCCCTTGGGTTCGACCCTTACTTAATCACTATACATTGGTTAGTATTAAGTTCGGATTTAACTTGATAAGTTTATAATAACGACCTTAGGAAATACGCTTGTCAAATTTGGCGCCGTTGCCGGGGAGTTTAATTTTTGTTTTTATTATTGTTGATTTTTGATTATTGGTTTGGACCATTTTCATGGTTCAAACCCGTGCTACTAACTTAGAATTTGCCCCTTTTGATCCAGAAATCGAGAGGACATACCATCGGCAAAGAAGACAAAGTCGTAACGAAATGGCGAACCGCACACTCCGACAACTCACGCAGCCGGATTTGACTCAACACCCCCTTGCGGTGACCATACCGGCAATTGGAGAAGGAGTCAACTTCGAGCTCAAGCCGGGCTTGATCCATTTGCTACCATCCTTTCATGGGCTGAGCGGAGAAGATCCCATCAAGCACTTGGGGAAGTTCCATACCGTTTGCATGAGCATGAAGCCGGCAAATGTGACCGAAGAGCAAATCAAGATGAGAGCATTCGGCTTTACTCTCAAGGATGCGGCGGATGATTGGTACTACCACCTTCCATCCGGTAGTATCGATACTTGGGAGAACCTCCACAAAGCCTTCTTGGAGAAATACTTTCCAGCCAAGAAGGCCAACAGCTTGAAGAAGGCAATAAGCAACATTGAGCAAGAAGCGGATGAAACTCTTTATGAGTACTTTGAGAGATTTGCTAAGCTGAGATCAAGATGTCCCTTCCACGGGTACTCAACCCAAGACCTTGTGTTGTACTTGTACAACGGGCTCTTGGACAATGAAAGAAGGATCGTGGATGCCGCTTGTGGAGGCAACATACTAAACTCCACTCCCGAGATTGCTATGGAAAAGATGCAAGAAATGGCGAAAGGAATGAGGAACGAGGAACTTTGGTAGATCCTCTACCAAAAAGGGAGTCCATGCCATCAACCCCAGCCGTCCGGAACTTGTGCAAGAGATTGCGGAACTAAAAGTGATGGTGAAGAGGCTCACCTTGATGGGAACTACACAACAACTCAAGGCTTGTGGAGTATGTGCCGATAATTTCCATCCCACGGACTTGTGCCCACAAGTTCAAGAGGAAGTTGTTGAGGTAAATGCTATCGGGTACGGTCAATAACAACAACAACAACGCCAACGGGACAACCCATATGCTCAAAATTTCATCCCGGGTTGGCGTGATCAACAAAACTACCGGTGGAGGGATCAACAAAACCAACAACAACAACAACCCCGCCAAGGTATGTCCCAATCCACTGAGAATATGTTACAAATTTTAACTAAGCATTTTGCTACTCATGTCCAAACCACGGAGTCAAGCATCAAGAATCTTGAGAAGCAAGTGGGGCAAATGGCGGAGGCAATTACGAAGATCGAAGCTCGATCTTCGGGAAACCTACCCTCCCAGACTGTTGTGAACCCCAAGGAGAGCTTATGTGCCATTTCTCTAAGGAGTGGAAGGATCATCAAGGAGAATGAAGAAACAGGGACGATTAACCAACCTTCTGTTGGTAATCCGCCCCTGCGGAAGGAGGATGCCGCCCCTGCGGCACAAGTCACGCCGCCCCCGCGGCCCAGCCTTTCCGCCCATGCGGCAAGCAATGCAGAAACTACTCTGGAAGAAGATCCTTACATCCGTCCTAACTTTCCACCCCTCTATGCTGAAAACCCGCCAGCACCCTTCCCCGAGGCACTCAAGGAGAGAAGAGTGATAGAAGACAAATAACTCTTTGAGACCTTCTCAAAGTGTGAGGTAAACATCCCTCTCCTTAAACTCGTGAAAAGTGTGCCTAAGTATGCTCGATTCTTGAAGGAACTTTGTAACATCAAGAGGAAGCAAAAGATGAAGGGAACACAGAAGGGAAGTGAGAAGGAGCACGTGTCCGCTGTTTTCCAAACCCAAATGCCGGAAAAAATGTAGCGATCCGGGTATGGTAAGTGTTCCTTGTGTCATAGGCGATACTCGCTTTGACAAAGCTATGCTTGATTTGGGTGCTTCTATAAACGTCCTACCTTATTCCATTTATCAATCTTTAGGCTTAGGACCTTTGCATGAAACCCGGACTATAGTTCAACTAGCTGACGGATATAATATCCACCCAAGGGCATAATTGAAGATGTTCTTATAAAAATTGATAAGCTAATCTTCCCGGCTGATTTCTTTGTCATTGATATGGAAAATAGCATGCACACCATCATGTTAGGTAGGCCTTTTCTAATAACGGCTAGAACAAAAATTGACTATGTTGATGGAAAACTTACAGTGGAGTTTAATGATGAGGTTATTGAATTCAATTTATTTACATCTCTTGAAAAACCCATTAGTACTCCTTCTTTGTGTTCCATTAATGATATGCCCATAGAAAATTCTTCCTATGATGACAATGCTAATTATATGGAAAAGCATGTGAAGATGGTTTTAAAAGTGGATTTGCAAGATGACCACAACAAAACAAAAGAAAAAGATAAATTGGCCATTGAGCCCATTCTACTAAACCCAAGCCAAGAGCTTGTTGTTCCCATCTTGCAGGATACTCAGCACGGAATGGGAAGTCCTCCAACTGAAACGAGCAAGGAAGATCTAGGAGAGAAGAGAAACGCTCGTATCATGAACGGAAACGAAGGAACGAGCTCTCCACATCAAGCAATTGATCCGAAGAGGTCATTGAGGCATGATCAGAGGCCTTACGTCGAGCCAACGACGTAAAACAAAGGCGCTGCTCGGGAGGCAACCCGAGAAAATAAGAGAAGAGGAGGTTCTGACGTTCTGTCAAGAAAACCGCACCCACGGACCAATGTCACCGCCCCCGCGGTGACACAACGCTCCCAGCCCTCCCCCGGCACTGAGCCAGCACAAGCAGAAAGCTGTCACTGCCCCCGCGGTGACAGACCCCCGCTCCCGCGGTTTTTTCCCCTTGACGAATGTTCCTAGCGCCGCACCCAGCGCTGGTCCTGCGTCTCCGCTTCCCTTGTCACCGCCCCCGCGGTGACAAGCCACCGCCCCTGCGGTTTAACTCAGAAAAGAAAAGAAGCTCGGATCAAGATCTATCACCACCACTCACCACCCTCCTAATCCACCGTCAACCACCGTCGGAAACACCAACGGACGCCGGAGCATGGTCCGGATGGTCCAGCCGGACCATCCCATTAGTGAGCTTCTTCTTTTGCCCTTCTACACATATTATCTTTGCTTTCATTTCCACACTTTGAGGGCAAAGCGTTCTTCAAGTATGGGGGAGGGTACTTATCATGCATTTTATTTGAGTTATTTTGAGATTTCTAGTTATTTGAGTTGGTTTTAAAAATCTTGATTGTAATTCATGTTTCATTTCAATCATTAAAAAAAAAGAAGAGAAAAAGCCAAAGAATTGAGAAAAAGGCAAGAAATCCTTGGATAAACCGAAAACCCGAGAGGGCGGTTTAGGCAAAAAGAAGGTAGTCCGACCAACTCTAGGTTGGTGCAAAAATTGAACTTGAGGGATGTGAGATTTTTGTGAGATCATCATGAAAAGAAGAAGAGTGGCAAGGTGAAAACCCGAAAGGGCTCCTTGGCAAAATGAGCGATACCGAGTGTAGGTTCTCCTTCCGGCGTTGGCGACATAAGAAGGGGAGTCATTAAGGAGGATGTCCGGGTAGGTCACTCTTGGAGCAATAAGGATGGTAGTTTTTCTATTTTCTCACATTTTCTTTTTTCTCACATTTTTCTCACTTTCTTTGGTCATTTTTTTCTCTTTTGTTCCTCATCTTTCTACTACACCATATTTCCTGAGACTTGTGCTGATTTGTTTGATGTTTTGTTTACTTGGGACGAGTAAAGAGTTTAAGTATGGGGTAGTTTGATAGGTGATGGAATCACTATCAATTTAGGTAGTTTTAGAGTCGGTTTTATGTTTTTGAGTCATATTATGTTACTAATGCCTTGATCCAGATAAAAGAGTCAAAATGAAGTAAAAGAAGGTATTAGCAACACTTAGGAGTTGAAGAAAAGAGACGAAGACAAATTTCTGGTGCCTCACCGCCCCCGCAGCGAAGTGTCACCGCGCCTGCGGTGACACCCTTGCCGAGCGCCGCAGCCAGCGGCGTCACCTGCGCTAAACGAAGCATGTCACCGCCCCCGCGGTGGCCTCTGGCCGCCCCTGCGGTGACAACCCTGAAGACCCATGACGAGCGCCGCGGCCAGCACCTTCGCCCGCGGCCAAGAAGAGCATGTCACCGCCCCCGCGGCCGCCTTTGGCCGCCCCTGCGGTGACCCGTCCTGAAGAAGCGAAGACGGCGCCCCGGCGCCCTTGCCTGCGGCCTTGCCAGCGGCCTTGTGAAGCCGAAGATCCAATGTCACCGCCCCCGCGGTGACTCTGGGCCGCGCCTGCGGATCTTCACCAGAAACGCCCGAAGTTAAAGAGTCAGACGTTTCAAAGAGCATTGAAGAACCCGCCCCCGCGGGTGTGACGAGCCGCCCCTGCGGCCAAGAAGAAGATGGAACATTTTTGCCTAAACCGCGCCTGCGGCGCCCTTGGCCGCGGGTGCGGGTTAGCGTCAGAGGACTTTACTCGGCTGTTTTCGTCGGCTTTAAGGCCTTAAGTGTTGCTGTTTGCACACACTTTAATCCATTCTTTATGGTGGCTGTTTGCACAGCCTATTTACTCCTTTTTAATGCATTTTGTAGTATAAATAGAGCCCTTGGCTATAGCTATTTTCATCTCACTTTCCACCCAAAAACCTCTATTTTCTAGTGTCTTTTGTAATGAGTTTCTAAGCTCCCTTGGCTACATTGGGTTGATTGAAGCTACATTACTATTTGGTTGTAAGTTCTTCTAATATAAGTTTAAGTTCATTATCCTTTGTGTTATTTTCCTTGGTCTTTAACTTATGTTTGCATGTTTTTATCCACTTAGATTGATCACCTTAAGTGTACTAATGCATGTAAAATGCTAGGATTAATTGATTCCGGGTTCGGGTCCTTAATCTAGTAGCAAACCCATAGGTAAAAACTGGTTGCGATTATCTAAGGGAAAGGAAAATAACTATAAAGAAAGATTTAACGAGTTGTTTTATTCTTCTTTATATCTCTTTATCTTTATTAGAATGCTAACTTGTGGTTTAATCTTGAAGTTTTACGGATTAATAAACTAGTTAAGTTGTGTTAATGCCGGTTGGCTTAACACATATCTACGATCGAGATGAGAACATCGGTGAACAACTTATAAAAAGAATCAACCAAGTAGTGTGTATGCTAAGATCCAACCTAGTGTAGTTCTTTAAATCAACTTTTCACCAACTTTATAATTGTCTTTGTCTTGTTTTATTTCAATCCAAATCCCCCCCCATTTGTTACCAAATCAATATTTAAAATAATAAAAACTCGATAAACTCCCTTGGGTTCGACCCTTACTTAATCACTATACATTGGTTAGTATTAAGTTCGGATTTAACTTGATAAGTTTATAATAACGACCTTAGGAAATACGCTTGTCACTGAGACTGAGTCGTGGTCTTAATGCTATCAGGGTTATAGTAGATAAATTGATGAGGACGGCATGTTTTACCCTTCAGGGAGACGTGGCCAGTGAGGGGATTAGCTGAGGAGTACACTAGACCGATAGTGAGACTCCATGATGTACTGAGAACGATCGTTACCGACAGAAATGGAGGATTTACCTCGAAGTGTTAGGCAACAGATTCAAACTGCCTTGGTGGACGAGTTTACATTGTACTACTGCGTATCATCCTCAAAAAGATGGTCAGTCAATAGAACCCTTTAGATATTGGAGATTATGTTGCGAGTTTGTATGTTGGATTGGGGACAGTGTGGACAGAGATGTTGTACACCGTTATGTTGGATGAGCCTAGTACTATTAATGGGTAGACCCTTGATCAGATTCAGAATGATGTGGCTAGAGTAGCATTGATTAGAGAAAGGACACCGACGGCACAGACCCGTCAGAAGCCCTATGCAGACAGGAGGTGTAGACCCCTAGAGTTCAGAGTTGGAACCCCTACGTGATTGAGAGTGTCTCCGACACGAAACGTTAGATGCTTGGTAGTAAGAGGAAGCTGGGTCCGATATGTCGGAACATTCCAGATTCTGGATCGGGTTGGGAGCACAACTTACAGATTAGCTTTGCCTCCGAGATTAGAGAGTGTTCATCTTGTCTTTCCCATGTCTCAGCTGAGGTGGTCGAGCTGAACCACACTCTTGTGCAGTATCCGATTGCAATCTTAGAGCGAGGTATGGGACACCAGCATTCAAGGGACACCCCTATGTGAACGATACAGTGATTGAGTCGAGGACCTGTTGATGCTACATGAAAGACTGAGGATAGGATCCAGAGGATAGGATCTAGAGGAAACTATCCAGAGTTCTACGTCGAGATAGATATACCTATAGGATCCAGGAGTAGGTCTTAGCCCTATCCTAGTGAATGTTGTGATTATGTGTTTATGTTCTTATGTGCTTATGTGCTTATACGCCATGCTATGTTTATTTTCGTGCTATCGGTGATGTGCGATATTATTAGATCTTGTGGTGCTAGTACGGTTAGGGTCTAGCTGGAGATGGTTCTTCCTCCAGGCTATTTTGATGGACATAGTTTGGATGGAGATGCTTTCCCTCCATGCCCTTGTGTTGTGACGTTAGAGCTAGAGATGTTTTACCTCTAGGCCCTAGACAATATTGTGATCTTTTGCGGGAGATGATGCTTCTCCAAGCCGGTGTTTGAGGTTATAGAGGGGTATAGGTTGATACCCTTTGTGCGGAGATGATACCTCCGATAGAGAAAGTTGTACCTCGACTTTTGAGTCCGAGGGGTTTCCGGGTTTGTACAAGTTTCGGGACGAAACTTGTTTTTAGGGGGGAGAGATGTAAGAGCTGTAGTCGTTCGGACCATAGCCGAGATTGGCTTTGGGCCGAGATCGGCCAGCCGCACCCGCGGGCACAGGGTGCCGCCCCTGCGGGTTCCCGCCCTTGCGGCGCTGGATTCCGCCCCTGCGGTTTCCGGCGGCTGCAGCCGGCTTTGTTGACTCCTTTGACCCGTGCTTTACCCTTTGCTTACTTCTTTCTTTTCCTTGGCCGATGAAGGGTTTCTTCCTCACCTCCTTTTCCAGTTCTCACGTCCTCCTTTGCTTGCCCTTGCTCCCTTGCCTTCCCTTGATCTTGTTCTTGAGTTTTTGGAAGAGTTTTGGCTTGAGAGTTGATGTGGTAGTTGTGGTTGTTGATGTCTGTGAGTTTGCTGAGCTTGGAAGTCAGCCTTGGTGTGTGTTGATCTTCCCCTGCAGCCTTAGACCACAAGTGTGGTAAGGATCTTCTTGTTCTTTTCTTCCTTTCTTGTTCTTCCTCCATAGCTTAGGAATATATGCTTGCATAGATGTGTGTTGATGTTGGTATGTGTATATATATGTATGTGCTGAATCTTGGATGAGAGAAGACGTGACCTGATCACGTGAAGAGCCGAAGAGGAATCGCGGGATCGCCTCTACATCGTTGTCGCCCCCGCGGTCCAGCCAGCCGCCCCCTGCGGGAGCCTTGTCCCCGCACCCGCGGCCAAGAGTCACCGCCCCCGCGGCACCTGTGCCGCAGCGCCCGCGCCGTTCCAGCATTGCCAGCGGCCCGTGTCACCGCCCCCGCGGCTGAGTGCCGCCGCGCCTGCGGTCGCCTGTGTTCCGCTCCTGTGTCTTTCCTTCACGCAGGTGCGTCTTGTCCCGGATCTACCTAAGGCTAGGTAGATCCTTTTCCTTCCTAGTATGAGTGTTAGTAGCATGCTAGGTGCGAGTTAAGGTTAGAATGAGTTGAGTACGGAACTGTTATGCCGGTTACGGCCTTGAGGATTATGAGTTGGAATATGATCCGTATGGATCCCTTGGGTCTAGGTGTGACCCTTGTTATGGATATGTTTGTGATATATGTGTTATACCTTGTTTAGGCTGTGTTGATCTCCAGAGCGGAGCCGAGGGTGTTTGAGTCTGAGACTCCCGAGGTTGAGGTAAGTCCATAGGACTTACTTAGCTGCCATCCTTATATTGGATGTGTGCTTGAGTGGTGTGTGTTTATGCTTTATAGCCGTATGTGATATTGTTATTACCGACCTATGGTCTATTGACTGTCCATTGTAGGGCCGTGACAACTTGTCCATTCATCCCGCTGGGAGTCTGGAGGTTCTCTACAGGCAGGCCAGTATAGCTCAGTGGACCGGCCACCTGCTCCACTCCCATAGGGTACACGGGAGGTGGGACCGGATCTCCACTCTAGCTAGCACTATTCCCGAGAGGCGAGGGTTATATCCTCGTGTCACATACGTTCATATTGAGATATTTATTATACGATGCGTGTGCTGGACGATGTTTATTTAAGATAATAAACCGGGTAAATGCGTGATATCATGTTGTGGTGTTTATGCTTTTATGACGTGGGTTTGTGCTCCTGCATCTTCTTATATATGTGTATGGTTAGCTAACGGTTTATACCGTGTTGTAGACTTTGCAGGTTAGGTAAACTGCAGAGTGATCCAGAGGGGGTGATCCGCTGAGGGCTCCGTACACTGGGTCTATATCGGGGATTATGGGTTCTTTTATTGTACAGTGTTGTTGTATTTGTACTCAGCGGTACTTATGGGTCATCTTTTGAGATTTATCTATATCAGTTTTATGTTTTGTATTTAATCTATCGGTGCCTTGTTGTAAGATCAGTGAACTTGTTGTCAGGCTAGGGTCAGGATCCATTGTGAGATCCTAGCCCAGTAGCACTTCGAGTCCCGCGGATTTGGGGTGTTACAGAAATGAAGTTTGATATAGAACGTTGAGCATTAAAATCGAGTAACAACGAAGTTGGGTAACCGAAGTGAAGTTGGATATAGAACGTTGAGTATTAAAATCGGGTAACAACGAAGTTGGGTAACCGAAGTGAAGTTGAATATAGAACATTGGATATTAAAATCGGGTAACAAAGAAGTTGGGTAACCGAAGTGAAGTTGGATATAGAATGTTGGGTATTAAAATCGGGTAACAACGAAGTTGGTTAACATAAGTGAATTTGGATTTAGAACGTTGGGTATTAAAATCGGGTAACAACGAAGTTGGGTAACCGAAGTGAAGTTGGATATAGAACGTTGGGTATTAAAATCGGGTAACAACGAAGTTGGGTAATCGAAGTTAAGTTGAATATGTAACGTTGGGTATTAAAATCGGGTAACCACGAAGTTTGGTAACCGAAGTGAAGTTGGATATGTAACGTTGGGTATTAAAATCGGGTAACAACGAAGTTGGGTAACCGAAGTGAAGTTGGATATAGAACGTTGGGTATTAAAATCGGGTAACAACGAAGTTGGGTAATCGAAGTTAAGTTGAATATGTAACGTTGGGTATTAAAATCGGGTAACCACGAAGTTTGGTAACCGAAGTGAAGTTGGATATGTAACGTTGGGTATTAAAATCGGGTAACAACGAAGTTGGGTAACATAAGTGAATTTGGATGTAGAACGCTAGGTATTAAAATCGGGTAACAACAAAGTTGGGTAACATAAGTGAATTTGGATGTAGAACGTTGGATATTAAAATCGGGTAACATAAGTGAATTTGAATGTAGAACGTTGGGTATTAAAATCGGGTAACAATGAAGTTGAGTAACATAAGTGAATTTGAGTAACAAAGTTGGGTAACATAGTATAACGTTGGGTAACAAAATTGGGTAATAAGGTTGGGTAACAAAGTTGGGTAACAAAGTTTGGTAATAAGGTTGGATAACAGGGTTGGATAACAGAGTTTAGTAACAGAGTTGGGTAACAGAGTATAACGTTGGGTCCCTTTACAAATAGAAAGTGCATAGTTAGTGTTTCTATAAAATTTTGCCTACACACTTTGTTTCCTTGATAAAAAACCTACACACTTACCAATTTCACCCATTTTTCTTTAACCAAAAAAGTTTTTTTTTTTTTGCTTAATTAGTTATTTAAAAATTTTAATCTCCCAAAAAATTGTGAGGTCGTCACGTCAACATAAGTGACGGCTCTTCTAGTATAGGTATATATAGATAATAGGAACATATTTTTTAATTAATAAAAGTACATAGAGGGAGCAAAAGTAGTTGACAGTTTGCAGGATCTATCACATTACGTTCAATCTCTCTTTTCCAAAGAAAAGGTAACGTGTAATTTAATTTAATGATTACAATTTTTTTTAATACATGTATATATGGAAAGTGGGTTGAGTTGAGGCCCATTAAATTTGGGGCCCTGTGCAACAGATTGGTTGCACATGTGCTTAGCCGGGCCTGTTAGTTAGGACGTGTTTAGTAATATAAGATTTATAGTTGTAGTTATCGAGTAGATTATTGTAGATTATGGTTTTTAGAAAAACACGGTAAATAAATATGTATTGAAATAAATTTGTAGATGTGTTTTGATTTGATAAAAACACGAATACCACTACCTCCATACATGTGTAGCTCATGTGATCACTTGTTTGCCTCTAATGTTGACCATTCTCTCGTACAAAAGAACTAGAAGAGAGGAAGAAGAAGGTTTTACAAACAAATTCATATTGTACAAAAGAAGAGAGAGGAAGAAGAAAGAAGGCTTCTACAACGTATTAGGGCTTCCACTGTTTTGATTTCAGCCGGCGCAGATCTATGGTTTCAACCATTCTTCATCTTGTTGTTCGACTTGGCAGAGAAGAACTCGGATGGAATTGTTGGCCAACAAAAGAACTTGGCAAAGAGAACTTGTTTCGATTTTCTACCATTCTTTGATCTTCATCAATGAAGTTGGCAGAGAAGATGGACTTTTGCATGGATGGACTTTGCGTTCTCAATTTTTTGCTCATCCATAAAAGAAAGAGAGGCGAGAGTGATGAATCGTTTCATGTGAGGGCAAAATAAGGTATAGAATTCTCAAAAACAATCTCAAATCTATAAGAAGCTAAAGGTTTTAGAAATCTTAGTTTCAAAGCTCTTGAAACACACCAAAAACTAGGGGTGAGGATGAGACGAGACGGGACGGGATTGAGGTCATCTCATTCCCGTCCTGCCTATTTTACATGAGACGGGATCGGGATGGATCTTGGGTATTTTAGATTGAAATCACACTAGGTCCTATCCCTCATGAGATCGAGACGGAACGGGCCTAATCCCACTTGCCCATGAACTTATTTATTTATTTATTTAAATTTTATGCTTTATCCACAAAAATATATGTATATATTGTATTTAAAGCGCAAAAACATTAAAGTTTTCAAATATCCATAATAACATATTACAATTTACATTAAATATTCCAAATGTCCATAACAAAACACATCTAAATGAATTTGGATCATTTGTCAATTTTGTCAATTTAACCAACGTGGTTTATTTTTTTTAAATACATACGCATAACTATATAATAAATATATAAAGATATCACTAATGCTTAGTGAATTTATTTAGATTTACTATTTTAAATTAATATTTTTTTTTATTATATACGGGATGGGACGGGCTTAGCGGAATGAATAAGTTAAGACCCATATCCTGTCCCGGATAGCATGTGGCGGGACATGTTCGAGACAGGATTTCTAACATTATTTGAAATCCCGCCGGAATCGGGACGGGACCGGGATTGACGGAATTTGTGCCCACCCCTACCACAAACACAATCTATTATACAAATCTGTAACTAAACATAGTTGTTAATGATGGGTTCCCACTTCAATTCTAAACAAAATTGATACCAGAAGTAACTAAACACGCCCTTATAGTATTGGGGAGGTTTCTTTAGATTCATGGTTGGGGTTGTAAGAAAATAAGGGTGTTTAGTTAGAGTTTTAGGGTTGGGGATGAAAACTAGATTTGCGGTTTTCGGGTTTATTTGTGGAATTTACTCAGACAAGCTTTTATGAGTTTTAGGGTTGTAGTTGAACAAATAGTACATGTTGTATCATTCTTCCCCAATTCGTCTTCTCCACGACCCCTCTTCTCTTCTACAAACAAAATTCAACTTTGGTATCGACGACGATCATATTGCTCACAAATTATGAGCAAAGAGATATGAAATGAATAAGTTCATCGATTCAATTTAACCCATGATCTAAACACCATCACCTTTTTACATCAGTACAATCCCTCTTATCTTCTACCTCATATTTCCTTCTCATCCCCCTAATATTTGTGTGAAGTGAGCCTTTTTGTCTAAAAAAGAGGTCATTTTCCTTCATTTTACAACAAGGAACACTACATCTGAAAGTTTTAATCTCTCTCTGATCACAATTTGTGACCCATTCAAGCTTTTCGAACTATGGATCAATGGGTGCACTAGTAAACTCGAAACTATTAGGTTATATGTTTCTATTTTTTTTTTCGTGTGATTTGATTGCTTTCATGGCGGAAACAGTTTTTTTGTGGTGTTTTCCTCTTTCTTCACTGGATTGTTTTGAAATCGGGTTTACGTGTAGATAACTCAACTTCAAAGGTGTCGGGAGAAAAACGAAAGAGAATAACAAGAACAAAGGAGAAGAACAATCATAATTTCTTCTTCTTGTGTGTTGATGCATAAATTAGGGATAGGGGTAATTTGGTCTTTGCCTTTAATCGAAACTAATTCCGAACCCTTTAACTAAACACGTATACGGAGTATTTTTTTTATAAAACACAAATCAAAACAAACCTTTCTAAAACAATAGCCACAATTTTACTAAACACACCCGTAGTCTCGATGCATTCGATCTGCAAAAACTACTTCAAAATTGTCCAGCTTCCACCGAAACTTCTCTTATTTACCACCCATACATTTCAATTAACATGACACCCTCAAGTTCTCACAAGTTGAACCAGGGATTTGAAATTAACAAGCTTGAAGAAAAAAGGGAAAAGGAAGGAAATCTAAGCAAAAAAAGAAACACTTACAAAGGAGAAAAACATGAAAACCGATGGAAGTGACGACACATCTCTCTTGAGAGGATCTTTGTGCTGTAACGACACAAAACGGAAGCCATGAACCGACTAACTGATATGTGCTTCGAATCTCCAAATCACTATATTAGAGAAGAAATGAGTTATTGGAGCTTGAACGGAGAGGTTACCATGGCCAAGTCAACCACCTGAACACCACCACCATTGATTAACCGCGCTATAGAGAATGGGGTATAGGAAGCATAAGATCGGAGACAAGAGAATGATAAGGTTGGCCTTTGAATGTGATAATTGATTTTGAAAAAAAAAAATTCCCAAATTTTAACAATGAAAAAGATTAAATTCTTTAACCTTTTTCAAGTCATAACTCACGGAAAGATAACAAAAAATAAACTAAGCGGTGAATTATTAGAACGGATATAACAGTTGGTTAATTGTAAAAAAATAAATATAAGAGGTGATTAAATAAAAAATATAAATAAAACGTAGTTTTATGTAATTTACTTTAATATATCTTTAAAATATTATTTATGTATAAAATTACTTATAAAATTATCCATAAATCATGTTTATTTTATAAAAATTGCTCATAGTCTCTCATAATTATATACACTTAGATTTGTTTTCAAAATCAATTTTACAATCAAATCAGCTTTATTATAATTAAGTTAACTGTAATATGTACTAAAGTAGAAATTTATCCATTCTAAACATTTCATAAGAAAGGAAAAGGAAATTATTTGAAAAAAAAACATAATTTAGAGTTTTTTTTATAGATAATTTCAAATTGTTTGGGCAATTTTGTGAAAAATATACTAACCTCAGGGTGGTTTTCCGCCTAAAGTACAACTTTTCGGTTGACTTTTATGCCCTGCTTACACGAGCGTAAATGCAACTCTTTATCACAAACGTGTGATTGATTCTCCGACTTGTACTCGGTGCCATTCCGGTGTTGAATCCATCTGGCATGCTCTAGTCTATTGTCCACAGCTTGGGAAGATACAAGTATTTGTCAGCTTCTACCTCTTCTCTCTAGTGTGTCACCTTTGGATGGAATTGAGTCTGTTTTCTCGGGACATGACAATGCGGGAGTTATCGAGTTTATCACAAACTGTTGGATAGCCTGGTCTTTCCGCAACTCCACTCTATTTGGCGAGACACTTGTAAGTGATATTTATCTCAGAGAAAAATTCAGACAATTCATATGGGACTATGTCAATGTTTTAATGGCCAAACATTCATTGGTGTGGGTCTGCGGAATCATGCCGGGAAGATTATCATGCTCTCCACTAAACTAATGGATACAACATATATACCAGAAGTTGCGGAAGCTTTGGCACTATTATTTGACATTCAGAGTTCAACAGGCGTAATCACTTCTAATATAGTGCTTGAATCAGACTCTTCAATCTTGATTTTGATCTCCTGTTAAGGCAAAGAGACTACACCTATATGGATCAAATATGTGCTGAATATTACAGTGTATACCCTCTTCGATTTCCTGCTCTTATAGCCATGTGTACCGCTCGGCTAATACGGTAGCTCGTATAGCATCCCGTATTCCTATCGATGTAAACACATCTTGTATCCGGAACCATTCCTTTCCCCAAGCCATTACAGACTTGGCTGAAATGGACTTATTACAATAATAATATTACTTGTTTAAAAAAAAAAAAAAAACTCTTTGTCTCTTTAGCTTGACTAGTACTGTAGTAATCAACTTTGCGTACCTCAGATTCTAGTTCATCAATTCTCCCCCCTCACCTCTTTCCCTCCACAGAAGCCCTCCAAAACCCCAATTTTAACTCTCCTCTCTCTCTCTCTCTCTCTCTCTCTCTCTCTCTCTCTAATCCCCATCCATGGCGGTTTAGAGATCTGATTTCCGGAAAAGGATTCGAAGAACCCCGTTCATGGCGATGGCGGTACCAATACCTCCGACCGGTCCATGGGACTGTGTTCTGGAACTAACGAAGGCGGCTCAACACAGGGACAGTGATCCATTCCTATGGACGATGCAACTCGGCACTTGCCTCAATTCCGCTGGCGTTACTCTCCCGTCTTGCGACCTCGCTCGCCTCCTTGTCTCTCACATTTGCTGGGACATCAACGTTCCTTCCACTTGGAAGTTCCTCGAGAAAGCCATCAGTGTTAAGCTTGTTCCACCCTTTCTTACTATCGCTTTGCTGTCCATCAGGTAATTGCAGGATTGAGACTATCAATTTGAATTGCAAATTATTAAATCAAAAGGCTAGTGAGCCGATTTCGTTTTCTTGATTAAGTGGAAATTTTATTTTGTTGTTGGCTTCTGTGTGGATTGGTGGTAGAAAGGGCTGATTTTCATTAGGGTTTACTGGTTTAGTTTCAAATTGAGCGCTATGTGACCATGTGAGAGCACATTGACTTATGCATCCCTTCTTCAGTTAGTGTTAAGTGTTATAGTTATCCAATACAAATACGATCTTTCACTGTAAATGAATTAGGTGTGAAGGATACTGAAATGTTCACTATTCGCATCCGTTAATTTAGATGATTCAAACTAAAATTACATTTCGGATGTGTTTCTGGTTTATGCAAATAGAATTGAAGTGGGGAACTTGTTTTGGCCAAAAATGGACAGAGAATAGAATTGACCGAACTTTATGAAGGACAAAAACGATAGTAATAACGGAGAAGCCAATATTGAACACCAAAATTACATTTCGGATGTGTTTCTTATATTATGGCTCAACTTATCAGGGATTGAAAGTGTGGTTATTACTTCTTTTACTCATTCCCACCTTATTTATCGAATAATAACCAAATAAGTAGAAATAGTACTTGGTTAAAGCAAAGTACACCCTTTACGAGAGTAGTAAGATTTTCACATAAAAGAAGGAATGTACACTGCTTATTTTGTTCAAGATCATGATGATATTCTTATAAATATTTATTTAATTGGATTGTAATGTTACTGCAGGGTCATCCCAGCTCGTCACCAACAGCCTACAGCATATAGGCTGTACATGGAACTTCTTAAAAGACATGGCTTCTGTTTTACCTTGCAGACACATCAATCCATTTATCAGGAGTGAGTACGATTCTTTGTGTATTGTAAAAACTAAACCTATATTTCAGAATACCAGTTACACCACAATTCCTTGAAACGCTTTGTGTTGCTTTCGGTGTTTTGGTTATTGTTTTTAACTTTTTCTCTTCTAAGTTGCAAGCACTAGATTGCTGAACACCAAGTTGTTTGTGTCATATATATGTGAAAATTCTTCCTTGATAAGTTTATTTCAGAGTTCAATTAAGATTGCTGAAAAGTGAAAACTAAAGAAAAAATAGATGTATTCAGATATGCTTTATCCATCGGATAATCATAGTTTGCCTATTTTTCTAAGTACTTTATGAAGTTAAGAGTGCAGTTTACTGTCAGTTTTGCTTTGGATTTAGAAAAATAAAAAAGCATCACCTCCTATAACCTGGCTAACCCATTTCACCAACCTCTCTAGTAACAACTGATGTGCTCTGTATCTAATCTATACGTTTTAATTAAGATTTAGGATAGAGTTTTACCTTTGGTTTGGGGATTTAAGAGAACATATGTCTCAAGTGTTTATACTTGAAGTACATGAAGAACTCTGGTGTCGGCCATTAAAAGAGCATCAGCTTGCTTCATGCTATTTAAGAACATTTTGTTCTGAGCTGGCATGAGAAGGATTCTGTAGAGCAATGAGGAATTAGACAGGTCAAGGATATACTACTGTCAAGTGTTGATATTTTCGTGGACCAGCTCTTCAAAATTGTCCAGTGGAGCACAACTTGACTGACAAACTTTTTAGAGCCACAAGTTATTGTCCTACTTTGAATGAGTGTTTTTTGATTTTGAGACCTTTGTATTCAAAATCATGGTACTTCATGTTTTTTATTGTACACCATGCGGTTGTCCTATGGGATTATGATCTTGTCCTTGACATGTAGTAGTTTTTGCATCAGATCTCTTTAAGCTGCCTTTTTGGCCAAGCTTCAGCTTCTGAACTAGAGAAGTTGCACCATAAGCTGGTCCAAACACAGAGTTGCTCTTAGCTATGTGACTGTTAATCATTTTTTGTGTGTGGATGGTCCGTATACATTATAAAGTCACATTTACACAAATGGTCCAAAAAAAGTGAAAAGTCTGTGAGAACGTGTTAAATTATTTTGACATTCAAAACTTATCATCTTAAAACCGTGTCACCTCTTTTTCCGTTTTGCATATGCATGGATCAACTTATTTGAATTAAATGTTATTATGCTTTATGGATGCAGGGTCATGCACTCGATAGATGATGTCCTTCATCTTTCTCAGAGTTTCGGTATTCAGTGTGCTGAACCTGGAATTTTAGTAGTTCTTTTGGTCTTTGCAATTGTATGGCAGTTGCTTGATGCATCATTGGATGATGAAGGGTTGTTGGAGTCAATTCCTGATAAGAAATCTAGATGGCCTACTAGGTTACAGCATATGGAAATTGATGGTAGTAAGAGCTTTGGAGAGAACGGAATTCATCACGAGGGAATGCATAAAATGAATACTTTACTGGCTGTTGAGATTATCGGAGAAATTTTGCAGAATAAAGTGACTTCCAGGCTCCTCTACTTGGCACGCCGAAATGTGTATGTTAAACGGCTCTTCTTTGAATTTCCTGTATCATCTTCTAATTTTCAAGGGTTAAAGTACATGGAACTATTTATTTACACATATCTTTCGCCTTATGAGATTTTGCAATTATAGTCCACCGGGTATTTTCTAGTTAAGAAAAAAAATGGCGGGATAGTTCAAAGATAGATGAACTTATTTTAGGCTTTGTGCTATTATTCAGGAGCAAGCAGGGTTTTTCAGGTATTATGTGATGTTTGAGCGTCAAAAAAGATGCAGTTCTATCCTTTCTACAATATCTCTTATTCGTGTGTTTTTTCAGAGGAAACTCTTTTGACTAATTTCTGTCTTTTTTTGTTACTGAGATGCTAGGTATAGGCCTTGTTTGGTGAGAGTGGGGAGATTATTTAGGAGATTATAATCCCACAACAATCCGATAGTCCAAGTTGAAGTGGATGGAGAAAATGGCCAGAATAATCCCCAAATTTAATCATCTCACAATAATCTTCAAAATAACCTCTTATAATCTAGCCTACCGAACACAACCATAGTTTTTCTCCTCTAGTTGATTTAGCGTTTTGTATAAAGAGTTTCTCTCTCAACATTCCTGTAGAAATGTTAAGCGTCCCGTTAAATATTTTAGTTTTTTTTTTCCATGTAAAATATATATTTTTTTGATATGGTTTGATTTGGTTGGCTGATATTCATGAAATTCTGTAGTTCGTGCTAAAGGAAAAATAAAATTATAGTTGTCAAGACAAAACCTTTATTTTAATCTAGAAGCTTCTTAATTTTTAGAGAAGTTGAATTAACTAATTGTTTTTGTTGCATAGGCCCTCAGATTGGTCAAATTTTGTTCAACGCTTGCAGCTCCTTGCATCAAAATCTTCAGCCATAAGGAGTTCAAAGTGTTTGACTACAGATACTCTTCTGCAATTAACATCAGATACTTGCAGAGTCTTGCCCCGTGAATGCAAAACAAGTGTTCAGCAAGAGTTTCATGCAGTCATGGCTTCTGGATCGCTAATACCCTCTGTTGGTCAGTTGCATGGAGCTAGTCGCTCTGCATTATGGATTCCAATTGATTTGTTTCTAGAAGATTCTATGGATGGTCTCATAGCTACAGCAACATGTGCAGTTGATACTCTAACCGGTATATACTTCATGTATTTACCACCAGTAGTCCAGTACGTGTTTAAAGTACGAGGAACTTAAATTATGTCAGTCAATACTGATTTCTTCTTTGTATTTGCAGATTTAGTGAAGTCCCTTCAGGCAGTGAATGGGACAACCTGGCATGATACTTTCCTGGGCCTGTGGATAGCAGTTTTGCGGCTTGTGCAAAGGGTACGTACTGATAGTTCTTATTAATTATGATAATGAAGTTGTTGCTGTATTATTATATTGGTGCAGTGTTGAATGGGGTGCTAATTCATATATGAAAATAGTCTGTTTTATTCTGGGTTTGCTATGCATGCAACCAGTCTAATATAAAGCCTTTCCAAACTGGTGGGGTCAACATTACATGTCAGCTTCTAGTGACCTTATAACATGCCATTTCATTCTCAACGATCATATCTAACAGGTTTAGTCTTCTTCTAACCCCAATCTATTTGGTGCTAGCAGCGGAATTCTGAACATCTGCATGCAGCTTTGTTTGGATGTTAACCTAACCAAAATAAAAACAGTCTCCACATGGTGGGATTGATCATGTAACATCTATCCCTTAAAGAAGTTCAATCTCACTTCATTCCTTTCACCAGATCCAAATGTATGAAACCATATGTAGTATTGTCTGTTTGGAACTTTACATGCTTTCTTGAAGCCCTTATTGGGTTAAAACTTTTGAATACTTCCATAGTTCCATATTTTTCGGGATCCATTTTGCAAATGGCCTTCATTGTTGATCCTTTGCATCCTCTAGTACAAATTGTCAATTCTGATTCCTGATTGCATCTTGCATGACCACTAGACATTGAATGTAAACCTCATTCATTTTTATTGAATAGAGTGTCTGTTTCTTTTTGTTTTAGGAAAGGAATCCAAGTGAGGGTCCTGTTCCTCGTCTTGATACCTGTTTGTGCATGACCACTAGACATTGAATGTAAACCTCATTCATTTTTATTGAATAGAGTGTCTGTTTCTTTTTGTTTTAGGAAAGGAATCCAAGTGAGGGTCCTGTTCCTCGTCTTGATACCTGTTTGTGCTTGCTGCTGTCCATCACAATACTTTCAGTTGCAAATATCATCGAGGAGGAAGAAAATGCAGTAATTAAGGAGCCTGACTGTTTCTCTGCGACTCAAAGCATGGATGCACCTGTTGTTGGAAGGCGACGTAGTGAGTTGATATCCAGTTTACACTTGCTTGGCGAACATCAAGCCTTGTTAACCCCACCGGTGTCGATTATTCCAGCAGCTAATCAAGCTGCTGCAAAAGCAATGCTGTATCTTTCTGGTATTAGCAATGGAAATGGATATCTTGACTGTGCTAACATGGATGACCTGCCTGTGAATTGTTGTAAGTGAATTTTTTTCTTAGGTTGTTATGGTGTGTCGGGTGTTTCTGCAGTTGAAACTACTTTGTTTTGAGTTCTGCACCTTAGCAGGTACCCACCCATCTTCATGTTCCGATTCACGTGTCTAGTTCATGGAATGACTGAACAGAATATTTTCATGCGGTCACTATTGATAACGCTGTAAATGGTTAACGTCCTGATTAAAGTTATTCTTGCTGAATGAATGAACAAAGTACATTTCATGCAGTCACTAATCACCATACTCTGAGGTAAACATCCTGGATTTAGGTTATTACTTGTTGTCTTGATTGCACCTAGTTTACTATATGTAAGTCCTGTTACTTTTTCATCTTTGATTGGCATTACTTGACCTTCCAGGTAGTATAGGAACTTGTGATGCTCTGTATGCTATCATGTCTTCTGCTCCATTTGTTCATGTAGCTTGGAGATTAATGAAATGGGATATCACCTTTGTCAACTTTGACTTCTTTTTTGTCTTCGGGAATTATCTTTATTACCCATTTTCCTGACCTATTGGTTCATGCAGCTGGAAACATGTTGCACTTGATCGTCGAGGCTTGCATTGCAAGAAATCTATTAGACACTTCAGCATATATGTGGCCTGGTTATGTCAGTGCACGCAGCAGCCAGATTCCTCGTAACATTACCGGACAGATTTCTGGTTGGCCGTCTTTAACAAAAGGGGCTCCTCTTACAGCATCAATGGTGAACACTCTTGTTACAACTCCTGCCTCAAGGTACAACTTCCCTCTTCCACTTGTTCTCTAATGTGTGTATTTATTTATATATATATATATATATATAATTTTTCCTATTTGGTGGAAGGACAGCCATTTGCTGCACATAGAAGCAGTGAGACACTAGGCAATGTCTTGCCAGTTAGCACATTTGTATGTTTTTTTAGCGTCGAATTGTCACCCGACACATCTACTCACCTCTGGTGTGACAGTGAGTGAGATAAAAGTTTATAGGGTAAAA
The DNA here is from genome assembly GCA_002319775.1 of Fagopyrum tataricum. Taxonomy (NCBI): domain Eukaryota; kingdom Viridiplantae; phylum Streptophyta; class Magnoliopsida; order Caryophyllales; family Polygonaceae; genus Fagopyrum; species Fagopyrum tataricum. Next base: position 36,481,636 of record CM008284.1, read on the forward strand.
AATGGGGAGAAGCCAACTGTTTCATACCGTTCTTTCAGTTAACAACTTCCCTACCCTTCCACCTACACCCTAATTTTGTGTTCTCTCTTCCATGTGACAAGCACTTGACCTCACCCTTCTTTCTGCAACCTTTGTCTGCAATGCCAGCATAGGTCCATAAGAACCCACCAGATTGCAAAAAGCTCTTTATTCAACGAGGAACTTGAGTAACATTTTTTTTTATGTGAAGCTCGAGGTGTGCCTTTATTTTGGTCCTTTGACATTGATGAACAATTTCACTCATAGAAAGTGATTTTGTTTCAAGCGACGCTATCTTAAGACAACTAATTTAAATCCATGATCTTTGATGGAAGCTTAGCAGAAGTAGAGAAGGTGTTTGAGATTGCAGTTGGTGGTTCGGATGAAGAAAGGATGTACGCTGCCACAATTCTCTGTGGTGCATCTCTTGTGCGTGGTTGGAATCTCCAGGTATTTAAATCCATTGTCTTCTTGTGTTTGTGATGAATTGTTGGATGCGGTGATAGGAGGCTAAATCTTGTATTTTGACTGGATTTATTTTCCATTTCCTCCTTGTGGCAAAACATATTGCAGGAGCACGTGGTTATCTATATTATGAGGTTGCTTAACTCTCCCCAGTCCACGGAATACTCTGGAAGCGACAAGTCCTTGACTAATCATGCTTCAGTTCTGAATATTCTTCTTGTTGGAATATCAACTATTGATGTTATGCAAATCTTCTCATTGCATGGGTTGGTATGAACCTTGTCTTCTAATCTAATATATAATGAAACTTTAGAAGTAAGAAGTTGTATGCCGGCAGCTATGATGTAATAGCATTTTTGGTAGCATTGTTTTGTACTCAAGTTGATATATAATAATCTAAAAATTTAGAGCTCCTAAAGGGGCAGTTTTGTTTTTTTTAAATAAAATTTCTGCTGCTCAACAGATCACAAATGCTTGTCTTTTCCTGTTATTCTGGCATTGAGCGAAACATTTTGGTTTGTAAAGGAGGGGTGGTGGACAGATATTAGATTTCTTCTAGTGGTTTTGGAGGAATAGGACTGGAAACCTCTATAATTTATTTTATTGGTTAAAACCTAAATGATTCCTGGTCTTCATAATCTCTTATTACAAGGCTTAGATTTTTCTTGTAAAAGCTAATAACTCTGTTCTCTCCTCCTGCTTCAGGTTCCACAGCTGGCCGCAGTATTGATGCCCATTTGCGAGGTTTTTGGATCATGTTCACCCAAGGAATCATGGACACTTGTGACTGGGGAGGAAATCAACTCACACGCCGTGTTTTCTAATGCTTTTACTCTTCTCTTAAAGTTATGGAGATTTGATCATCCTCCTGTTGAACAAGTGTTGGGGCCTGTGGCACCAGTGGGATCTCAACTAACCCCCGAATATCTGCTAATGCTTAGGAATTCTCAGTTAGTGTCTTCAGAAAATACTGCAAAAAATCATAGTAAAAACAGGAGATTCTCCAAGTTATTCGGTTCTTCTACGCAATCCGTTATCATAGAATCTTTCCCTAAACTAAAATGTTGGTACATGCAACATCAAGCTTGCATTGCATCAACCCTTTCTGGTGTTGCTCAGGGAAACCCTGTTCATGAAATTGTTGACGGATTATCAAATATGATGTTTAAAAAAGTAAATAAAGGTGGGCAAACCGCAACTTCTGGAACCAGTAGCTCATCTGGTTCAGCTGCTGAAGAGGCAACTCTTCGGTTGCAGTTACCTGCATGGGATATTTTAGAAGCAGTTCCTTTTGTGCTAGATGCTGCTTTGACGGCCTGTGCGTATGACAAGTTATCTCCACGTGAACTGGCAACAGGTTTGTCCCTGTGTGATTGATCTGAAAAATAATGTGGATATAATAAATCTCTCTTTGGTGCTTTGATTTTCCATTGACCTTTTTATTGCAGGGCTGAAAGATCTTGCTGATTTTCTTCCAGCTTCTTTAGCAACCATACTAAGCTTCTTAGCAGCTGAAGTATCACGGGGAGTTTGGAAACCGGCTTCTATGAATGGAACTGATTGGCCTAGTCCTGCTGCAAACTTATCAACTGTCGAGCAGCAGCTGAATAAGCTTCTCGCTGCTACTGGTATTGATGTCCCAAGTCTCGCTACAGGTATGTTTTTTAAATTCTGTTTTCTTTGAAACCAGAGAGAGTTTTAAAATTTAAGTTGGTTTGTATCTTTTGAACATGAAGTTAGGAGTTGTGCACCGACACTTCCTCTGCCATTGGCTGCTCTTCTGAGCTTGACTATTACATACAAGCTTGACAAAGCATCAGAGCGTTTCCTCAACTTGGCTGGAAGAGCTGTGATCATGCTAGCAATAGAATGTCCGTGGCCTTGCATGCCTATTGTAGCTTCCCTTTGGGCTCAGAAGGTGAAACGCTGGAGCGACTTCCTTGTCTTCTCCGCCTCCCGTACGGTCTTCCACCATAACACGGATGCTGTTGTCCAGCTCCTCAGGAGCTGTTTCTTAACCACTCTCGGCCTCAATCCTTCACCTGGGCTGAGCAGTGGCGGTGTCGGGGCTCTCCTTGGCCATGGATTTGGGTCACATCAATGTGGTGGAATTTCCCCAGTTGCCCCCGGAATCTTTTACCTTCGTATCTACCCGTTCATCAAAGACATGATGTTCTTGACCGAAGAGATCCTCTCTCTCCTCATGATGTCAGTCAAGGAAATCGCCTCTTCTAACTGTGATAATCCGAGAAAGAGTAAGTACGCAATGAGATATGGACAGGTGTCTCTCGCGGCCTCCATGACACGTGTCAAACTCGCGGCATCTCTCGGAGCATCCATGGTGTGGATCGCTGGCGGGCTCAGCCTCGTTCAGGTCTTGATCAGACAAACCTTACCTTCCTGGTTCATATCCGACCAATGCAGAGGCGACTCGTCTCAAGTGGTGGCCATGCTTAGAGGCTATGCCCTCGCTTACTTTGCAGTCTTTTGTGGGGCCTTTGCTTGGGGTGTCGATGCCACATTGACTACTGCCTCGAGACGCAGGCCTAAGGTGCTCGGGAGACACCTCCAGTTTATGGCAATGGCTCTAGACGGGAAGATCTCGTTGGGTTGTGATTGGGCCATGTGGCGGGCCTATGTGTCGGGCTTTGTCAGCTTGATGGTAGGCTGTACGCCCGCTTGGGTCCACGAGATGGACGTGGATGTGCTCAAGAGCTTGAGCAAAGGGCTGAGGCAGTGGGATGAGGAGGAGCTGGCTCTCGCCCTGCTTAGCTCCGGAGGTGCTCGCCCCACTGCTGTTGCTGCTGAAATGATCATCGGAGATGGATTCTAGGCCTCGTTGTCTAATTTTAGGATATCTGACTTTTTTCTTCTCTCATTAGAATATAGGGAACGTGTATCGTATCCTCTGTTTTGCTTGTACAGGGAAATGCCAAAACTTTGAGCATTCATCTCAACAAATCATATGACCCCGAAATGGCTTCTCCTAAAATTTATACTGTCTTATATCTTATATTAAAAGTGCCAGTCCTCTTGCTCTTAGGAACAGTAATATTTTGGCCCCTACTTGTCTAAAATTACAGTCAAACCCAGTTGTTGATCTCCCGTCTACATCGCTCAACTTTGCAATCTTCTCCGTTTAACCGTTCCAAAACCTGAACCTTTCGCCGCACTGCTAGCCCCTGACCGAGTTTTCCCACAATATTAGACTGCGAACTGAACTCGGTGCCAATGGTAAATTTCGATTGGCTTCTTCCTCTATCTAGGTCAGTTCGGTCGACTAAATTCGATTCCGATGATCAGTTTTGCTGCCCTCCTCAGGATAAGGTATTATCCGTTCAATTCTAAAATTATCTTTGAGGCCCTATAGTTTTACAACTTTCTTCGATCCCTTACCTTCGCTCTGTACTTTCAGCCTACTCATTGAATTTTAAGATCAGATTGTTTAGACATGTTTTTGGATATGTTGCGATGTTTGGTGTACATTAAACCCTTCAAATTTCAAATATAAGGTGGTGTTTAAGATGCACATTAAGTGTTTGACAAAATGACTTGATAGAGAAGCAAGGGAGAATGTACTTATTGAATCTGAAAATTGGTTGGATACTTCGAAGTGCATTCACAATGACCCGTTTAACTTGGGAACATTAATCAATATTTTTGTGTATTACCAGCGTCATATTGGACATTGTATTGTGTTTCTCCGGCTCTATTGGTATATAGAAATGTGCCGAAGGAGTGATTTTGTGTCTTTTATCTTGCCTTCTTTGGAGCTGATACTAAGATGCCTTTGAGGAATGTAATGCAAATTGGTGGAAGACGAAGAGTATATATCTTATAATGATTGTGGATGTGCGATGAATGATGACCATAGTAGTCTTACTATTTAGAGCATATGTTGATTGTGTAGTAGTGTTTTTGCCAGCCAAACCGGTGAGTTGTTATAAAAGTTATTATATTTATATTTATTTCAGCCTAAAACAGTCAAGACAACGTATGTGGAGTATATAATCTACCCTATGATGTAGGCTTGTACGTACACACACCCATTTTTCCTATAAATTACAACAAATACTTATATTCTCTTCTCATCACATAATGTTTCAAAGCTTACTAGGTATGAGCTTTTAGAACATCTGAGAATTATTATAGAACTATAAAATAGATGATCAAGAGGACATGCATATCAACCATATTTTGTTCTTTTCCATGCTCCTGTTGGCTCTCATGGGTTCTCTTCTGGTGGGACTTTGTAATTATCCCTTCTACAACATGATTTCATGAATCCCGTTGTAACCAAGTTGAATCAAAGTGCAACTATCCCTTCTACAATGTGATTTCATAGAATAATTATAGATGTATAATTCTATAAAATTACAAATTATGTCCCATTATATCCCGTTGCAACCGCGGTTGCAACTAGTATACTCAAAATCCGTTTGTTTCATGTTAGTATGACCCAATTACTCAAAATCGATACCATTCTGATCCGATTCGTTTCAATTCGTAAAAACACAATAAATAAAAAGAACAAAACACAATTAAGTATATTACCATATATTTAGGTTTTTATGCTTATATTTTTATGCTGAAGATAAGAAAAATAATATGTCTATTTATTTAATTACTTTCATCGGGAAAAAAGCCTCAAGTTTTGATATACTTCTACCTTGACATATGAGCTTTGGATTTTACCTTGCATAGATGGAGTCAAGAGGGTTGTAACTATCATGCTCTATTCTTCTGCGTTACCCGATTTCCACGCAGTTTTCAAGGTGGAAGTGTCGAATCTGGCTACATATTTCGAAATAATTGAGTTCTGGAGCATATTGGCACTGATCCTACGAGCCGCTCTTGCTTATGTAGTGCATTAGGAATCTTTCCATTAATATCATTTGTTTTGAAATAAAATTTTTAATACATGTGTAAAAATTATATTGTGATTTAACCATATTTGTAATTTTTGATCACCCACGGATGATTTCGATCTTCCGTTACATGATAGATAACGGATAATATACCAACAAAGTTAAAAGACAGTGTCGAAAATGTTTCATCAACACATCATCCAAGTAGTTGGCATCCTATATATAAGATTGGTTGGTTTTGGTTCTTGTCAAATATTTTCACGTAATTAGATTTTTCATGTATTTTTATGTTGAAGATGAGAAAGCAATTTGTTTATTTATTTAATTTCTTTCAACGGAAAAAAGTCTTAAATTTTGACACTTCAACCTTGACAACCGGCTTGAGATTTCACCTTACAAAGATGGAGGGAAGAAGTATGCATATGCCATGCTCTATTCTTCCTCGTCACCTAATTCCAACCCAACTTTATAATTATAGGTGAAAATGTCGAATCTCGCTCCATATCTCAAAACAATCGAGTTTTAGTTTCACTCCTTGTTTTTATTTTTCGTGTCTCGCTTCTGTCTCTCGATTAGTGTGCTTTCGTGACAAAGATAGATGAAAAGTTTGTAGTTTTTTTTAGTAAATGAGATGCCACCCCAATGTGGATTGACAATATACCGTGGAGCCGTGCTCGCTTATGTAATTTGTGACATGTGTAGGGAATCTATATATTAATATCATTTGTTTTAAAAATATCATTTTTGTAATACATGTGTGAATATTCTTTAAACATACATTATACATTAATAACATTTGTAATTTTTAATCATACGCGAACGAATCTGATCTCCCGTCACTCGACAAGGATAATATACCAACAAAAGTTAACAAACGGGTGTCGGAAATGTTTCATTAACGTATCATCCGAATAATTGTCATCCCTATGTATAATATTACTTTCTTATCATTCTTGTTAAATAATGTCACGTAATTTAGATTTTTATATGGAAGAGCAGAGTAACAATTTGTCTATTTAGATAGTTTTTTGCGACAAAAAAAAAAAAGTCGTGACGTTCGACATTTTTACCCTTGACAACAAAGTTTGGGATTTCGCTTTGCAAAGAAAGATAGATGCAGTGGTTGCATCTATCATGCTCTATGTTTCCTCCTCACACAATTCCTATAGGCTGTCAGCGTGGAAGTGTCGAAGATCGCTCCATATCTCGTAATAATCGAGTTTTAGTTTCGCCTTTTGTTTTTATTTTTCACCTCTCGCTTCCATATTTCAATTCCGCCTCGCTTATGCAGTGTGATTTCACGGCCGAAAGATAATGTTTTTAGGGTTTTTGGAGTAGATGGGGTGCAAACGTGATGCGACTCCGGGGCAGATTGGCACTACGTCGGCGAGCCACTCTCGCTTATGCAATGTGTTTCCTCGGCCGAGATGACAAGTTTTTAGGATTTTTTTGGAGCAGATGAGGTTCTAGCATGATGCGACTCCGGGGGTGGATTTGCACTACACCCGCGAGCCGCTCTCGCTTATACAATGTCTTATAATCCTATCTATTAATATTTTTTGTTTTAAAATTTTAAATTATGTAATACATGTACGAAAATACTTTAAAAATACATTATAGTTTAATAGTAATTATAATATTGATAACATACGGATAAATCCGATTTCCCATCATGTGACAAATAAAGGATAATATAGTAACAATGTTAACAAAGGGTGTCGAAAATGTTTCATCAACACATCGTCCGAGTAATTTCTATCGTTAATATAAGATTGTTTTATTTTCATTATTAATAAATATTGCCACATAATTTCATTCTTACGTTGAAGATGAGAAACTCAATTTGTCTATTTACTTAATTCTTCGGATGGAAAAAAGGCGTCGAGGTTTGACACTTTCACCTATACAACTGAGCTTGGAATTTTTCCTTGTAAAGATGGAGACAAGAGGGTTGCAGTCATCATGCTTGCTCTATCCTTCCTTGCCGTCCAATTTTCCCTCGGTTATTAAGGTGGAATTGTCGGATCTCACTCTACATCTTGAAATAATCGCGTTTTAGTTTCACTTATCGTTTTTGTTTTTCACCTAGCTTATGCAATGTGTTTATGCAGAATAGGGGATGAAAAAGTATGTATGGTTTTATGGAGTAGATGTGGTGCAAGTGCATGTGATACGACTCCGGAGCGGATTGACATTACATCAGCGAGTCGCTCTCGCTTATGCAATGTGTTAGGAATATATCTATTATTATTATTATTATATGTTTTACAAATATAATTTTTGTAATACATGTGTGAAATTAATTTAAAAATAAATTAGGATTTTGGTAATTTTTGATCACTCGTGGATGAATTTGATCTCCCATCACCTAATAAATAACGGATAATATATCAAGAAAGTTGACATTCGAGTGTGAAAAACGATTAATCAAGACATCAACTGAGTAATTGTCATCCCTAAAAATAAGATTATTCTCATTTTTTTTTAAATATTGTCACAATTAGGATTTTATGCTTTATCTATTTATTTTGAATATGCGAAAAACAATTTGTTTAGTTAATTTTATTCCGCTCCTATGTTCAACCCTTTACCTTGACAATTAAGTTTGTGATTTTGCCTTGTAAAGATGGAGGTAACATTGTAAGAGGATAGCTATGATCTTGTTCATTTCTTTCTTGTCATCCAATTTTCATTAATTAAAGTTGGAAGTGTCAAGTCTCGTTCCAAATCTCGGAATAATCAAATTTTAGTTTCACCTGTCCCACTTCTAGCTTTTGTTTCTAAATTTCGCCGTACTTATGCAGTGTGCTTCCATTTAGGAGAGATAAAAGTTTTGTAGGATTTTTAGAGTGGATGCCCGCATGCGTGATGCGACTCTGGACGGATTAATATTATGCCGACGAGCCTCATTCTCTTTTGCAACGTGTTAGGAATCTACATATTAGTATTATTTGTTTTAAAAATATAATGTTTGTTATACATCGTACATGTGTGAAAATACCTTAAAATACATTATGATTTAACAATATTTATAATTTTTTAACCATCTTCATTCACCTGATAAATAATCGAAAATATACCAACAATGTTAACAAACACGTATCAGAAACATTTTATCAACACATCATTTTAGTAATGGCTATCTCTAAATATAAAATTGTTGTTGTCACTTGACAAATACCTAAAAAATACATTATAATTTAACAATATTTATAAAATTTTAACCATCTCCAGTCACCTGATAAATAACCGAAAATATACCAACAATGTTAACAAACACGTAACAAAAACATTTTATCAACACATCATTTTAGTAATTGCTATCTCTAAATATAAAATTGTTGTTGTCACTTGACAAATACCTCAAAAATACATTATGATTTAACAATATTTAGAAAATTTTAACCTTTTTGAATCACTTGATAAATAACCGAAAATATATCAACAATGTTAACCGACACATATCATAAACATTTTATGAACACATCATTTCAGTAATGACTATCCTTAAATATAAAATTGTTGTTGTCACGTGACAAATACCATAAAAATATATTATGATTTAACAATATTTACAATTTTTGAACCATCTTTAGTCACCTGACAAATAATCGAAAATATACCAACAATGTTAAAAGACAAAGTATCAAAAACATTTTATTAACACCTCATTTTAGTAATGACCATCCCTAAATATAAAATTGTTGTTGTCACCTGACAAATACAATAAAAATACATTATGATTTAACCATATTTAAAAAAATTTAATCATCTTCAGTCACTTGACAAATAACCGAAAATATACCAACAATGTTAACAGACACATATCATAAACATTTTTATCAACACATCATTTCGGTAATGACTATCCCTAAATATAAAATTATTGTTGTCGCGTGATAAATACCTTAAAAATACATTATGATTTAACAATATTTACAGTTTTTTAACCATCTTTAGTCACCTGACAAATAACCGAAAATATATCAATAATGTTAACTGACACATATCATAATCATTTTATGAAAACATCATTCTAACCTTTTGTCTTTGGCCTCTAGCTCTCATCTTGAAAGTGCGAAGTCTTTGAGGTGGCAGTCGCTCTATCCCTAAATATAAAATTGTTGTTGTCACGTGACAAATACCATAAAAATACATTATGATTTAACAATATTTACAAATTTTGAACCATCTTTAGTCACCTGACAAATAACCGAAAATATACCAACAATGTTAAAAGACAAAGTATCAAAAACATTTTATCAACACATCATTTTAGTAATCACCATCCCTAAATATAAAATTGTTGTTGTCACCTGACATATACAAAAAAATACATTATGATTTAACAATATTTAAAAAAATTTAATCATCTTCAATCACCTGACAAATAACCGAAAATATATCAATAATGTTAACCGACACATATCATAATCATTTTTATCAACACATCATTTCAGTAATGACTATCCCTAAATATAAAATTGTTGTTGTCGCGTGATAAATACCTTAAAAATACATTATGATTTAACAATATTTACAATTTTTTAACCATCTTTAGTTACCTGACAAATAACCGAAAATATACCAACAATGTTAACAAACAAAGTATCAAAAACATTTTATCAACACATCATCTTAGTAATGACCATCTCTAATTATAAAATTGTTGTTGTCACCTGACAAATACATTAAAAATACATTATGATTTAACAGTATTTATAATTTTTTTAATCATCTTCAGTCACCTGATAAATAACCGAAAATATACCAACAATGTTAACAAACACATATCCTAAAATTTTTTATCAACACATCATTTCAGTAACGACTACCCCTAAATATAAAATTGTTGTTGTCGCTTGACAAATACTTTAAAAATACATTATGATTTAACAATATTTACAATTATTTAACCATCTTTAGTCACTTGACAAATAACCGAAAATATACCAACAATTTTAACAAACGCATATCATAAACATTTTATCAACACATCATTTTAGTAATGACTATCCCTAAATATGAAATTGTTGTTGTCGCTTGGCAAATACCTTAAAAATACATTATGATTTAACAATACAAATAATCGAAAATATAACAACAATGTTAACACACAAAGTATCAAAAAAACATTTTATCAGCACATCATTTTAGTAGTGAACATCCCTAAATAAAAAATTGTTGTTGTCGCTTAACAAATACATCAAAAATACATTATGATTTAACAATTTTTTTAATTTTTTAATCATCTTCAGTCACCTGACAAATAACCGAAAATATACCAACAATGTTAACAAACACATATCATAAACATTTTATCAACACATCATTTCAATAATGACAATCCCTAAATATAAAATTGTTGTTGCGTGACAAATACCTTAAATATACATTATGATTTAACAATATTTACAATTTTTTTAACCATGTTTAGTCACCTGACAAATAACCGAAAATATACCAACAATGTTAAAAGACAAAGTATCAAAAACATTTTATCAACACATCATTTTAGTAATGACCATCCCTAAATATAAAATTGTTGTTTTCACATAACAAATACCTTAAAAATACATTATGATTTAACAATATTTACAATTTTTTAACCATCTTTAGTCACTTGACAAATAACCGAAAATATACCAACAATGTTAATAGACAAATTATCAAAAACATTTTATCAACCCATCATTTTGGTAATGACTATCCCTAAATAGAAAATTGTTGTTGTCACATGAAAAATGACTTAAAAATACATTATGATTTAACAATATTTATAATTTTTTAATCATCTTCAGTCACTTGACAAATAACCGAAAATATACAACAATGTTAAGAGCCAAAGTATCAAAAACATTTTATCAACACATTATTTTAGTAATGACTATCCCTAAATATAAAATTATTGTTGTCACATGACAAATGCCTTAAAAATACATTATGATTTAACAATATTTACAATTTTTTAACCATCTCTAGTCACCTGACAAATAACCGAAAATATACCAACAATATTAACAGACAAAGTATCAAAAATATTTTATCAACACATCATTTTAGTAATAAATATCCCTAAATATAAAATTGTTGTTGTCGCCTGACAAATACCTTAAAAATACATTATGATTTAACAATATTTATAATTTTTTAATCATCTTCAGTCACGTGACAAATAGCCGAAAATATACCAACAATGTTAACAGACATATATCATAAAATTTTTATCAACACATCATTTCAGTAATGACTATCTATAAATCTAAAATTATTGTTGTCTCGTGACAAATACCTTAAAAATACATTATAATTAACAATATTTATAATTTTTTAACAATCTTTAATCACGTGACAAATAGCCGTAAATATACCAATGTTAAACAAACAAATATCATAAACATTTTATAAACACATCCCTAAATATGTAATTGTTGTTGTCATTTTGTTAAATATTGCCACACAATTAAGATTTTATGTTTTTTTTAATGTTGAAATGAGATTTTATTTAATCCATTTATTTAATTTCTTATGCCCTTACGTTCGACATTTTAACTTATAGTTGAGCTTGGGATTTCTCCTTGCAAAGATGGAGGCAAGAGGGTTGCAGCTATGGTGCTATATTCTTCCTCGTCGCCCAATATCCACACTTCCTGTACGCTTTTCACTTCACCGTTCTTCTTCTTCTTCTTCTTCTACTACTACTACAAGGATTAAGCCACTCCTCGACGCAGGTTAGCACCTACACCTTTCCCTAGTCGGCACTCTCTCCCTCCTTTAATTTCTTTCTACTCATTGAATTGAATTGAATTCCTCGTTTCAAAACGCAGCGTTTATTAGGTCAAGCAAGACCCAGGAAGAGCAGGATTTGAACGAGTTGCCACCTGAATACTATGATGATGTCAGTTTACCCGCCTTCTATTACGTCTGTTAAGCACTTTCAATTTCCTCTTCTATTGTATTTTGGGTGGCTTAATTAGCCCAATTGCTCAGCTTACTCTGATATCATTGCTGAATTTCATGGGTCAGGAAGGAGTTTTTTTTTTTTTTTCTTTTTTTTTCCCCTTCTTGTTTTGCTCTTTGTGATGATTGTTGGAATTTTTATGTATTGTGTCATAGGGATGTGGTAAATCAGTTTGGTTGGAGATGCTGAATTTAGTAGTCACCAAGTAGATGACATGTATATAAAAGTCAGAATATGTGTTTATGGTGAAAGCTATGGAAATGGACGTATAGCTTGTTACTTGTTAGCAATTGCCTTCCATCTACCGAGTACTCTTGAAATGGAGGACAATATAAAAGCTTTATCCCATTTCCTGCTGTTGTTTGGTAATCCAGTTTCTAATTGATATGGGCTTGTATTCATATTGATGGAGCTCATTCTCGAGAGTTGATCCCCTAGCGTGTAAACTTAAGCGAAAAAAGAAAGAAAAACACATCTTCATTTGGTGCATTATGCAGGTAGTGTATAGATACATAAGATATTGATCTTATGTCGAAATTCTTAATGAAAGTCATAGTGTATAGATACATAAGATAATACATATTTATACGCTGTTTTGTTTTATGTTTTGACTTTTGAATATCAATCAGTGTAGCTTTAGTTGATATTCATTTTGTGTGCCACCTTCATTTGATTTTGCTTTTAATTCTTGTGTGAATTGAGCTCTATTTTGCAAAGTGACATTTGATAATGAGAGCCTTAGTCAGGTTGATGAGTTATCTTCTATTCAATATTCAACACTGAGCATGATCCTTTGTTTTCTCTTCAGGAATGGCAAGCCCGACAAAGGGAGAAGACAAAGGAATTAGAAAGAATGCGTCGAGAAGAGGATGAAGAGGAGGAGCGGAAGGTTCAGGAGTATCGTGAAATAGGCACAAGATTGAAGGATTTTCCTGAAGAAGAGGTTGTGAAAGCACGGAAATTGGTTTCGAGCTTCATTAAAGCTGCCGAAGAAGTGGAAGAGGTATCAAATTACGGTTGTTGTTCTCAACTACTCATACTAATTCTTTTGTGGATCTTTCTTTTTTGCCTCCTTTCCAGTGTTGCTTTGGAATTCTCATTAGTGATCATCATCTTTTATCCTTGAGTTATTCTTATTTATACATGAGCCCACGAATACTTTGAGTGGATACATGGATGACTTACAAAATGGAAAAAAGAAGAGTTTTTCTCTGAAGAGAGAAATATTAACTATGGTTATTCTTTTTATTTTATTTGAGAATATTGAGTTTTAACAGGAGCTGGAGAAACACATATCTCCTGTTTGGAATCCACATTGGTAGTAAATTTGATTTCATTCTTGTTGTAGGGTTATTTTCCTGTCCATGTTTTTTTCTTCTTCTGTACATCTGACCAAATATTGGAGAAATTGAGGATCAGCTTTGCTATAGATCTCTAAGATGACCCTTCTTGCAGGAAATCGAAAAAGCTGCTGAAAAGGGTAAACTTACTGAGCTTGTCCTTCTGGTCATATGGAACCGACTTGATCTTGCTCGACGTGATGTATGTCTTGTTTTCTCTTTTTAAATTGAAATTGAGGTTTCTCGGAGAGATCTGTCTTGATTGATCAACCTATTCTCACTCTATTAGTCTCATGAAATGATTTGTGTTTGCAGGATGAGAAGGACGCTATCCGAAGTCTTGATCTTTTGTACAGAAGAGTTGAGGTATGTTTTTTTGCATGAAATGGCATATAGAGCAGACCTTTATTATCTCATTGCTGGTTGAACATAATTTTCATCAACTATGTTTTGTGCGTTTCCAGATTTTGCTGTAATCTAAGTCATCTTATTTGACATTCTAGACTGAGATATTAAAAAGGGAGGCTTCTCCTGCCATGAGACTTCTGAATGATCTTTTGAACATGCATGATGGGTTCGATGATGAAGTATGGCTCAAGGACTGCAAGAAGCGAATGATTGAGACTTTTCCACGGGAGGATCCATTTAGCATTCTTGTTCCAATTGGATTCGACATTAATAAGGTATTACTCCACTCGAACTCAGATAGCATGCTAGCATAGTTAGACTGCATTTGTTCACTTCTGAACAATTTCTTTGGGCTTCTTAAAATTTGTTTGCCATGAGTCCCTGATAATTTGATTGATAAGAGAGTCTGCATCTCATAACTTCTCAAGAAGTTCCTTATTGAATTTTCTATGTTCTTTATTCACAAAGTTATTGGAAGAACCTCTGTCCTCAATCCCAAAAGCAACTAGTTAGACTGCATTTATTTTTATTTTTACATCTTTTAATTGTTATAGAAACCCAGAGTATCTGTGATGCAGATGCTCTAAGTTGAGACTTGAAATCACCCTACGAAAAGCAGCTAGCTTGTGGCTTGTGAGCTTCTAGCTTAGTTACTAGGCGAACGGGTATCTAAGGGTTTGCTTGTATGCATAATGCAAGCTTTACACACCATCTTTTATGGCCTATAGTGCATAGTTGACATTCAAACAAACCCTAAGAGCTATTATATGATACATATATGTATGACAATGTCCCGTTGCTCTCAACTGTTCAGCATGAAGGTCCACTGGGTCTTCCACCGGTGGCAGATGATTTGTTGTTAAGGATAGATTTTATCCGGGAGGTCGACGAGTTGCTACGAGAAGTGCGTTCAGAACAAGCTAAAGTAGAGACCTCACAGGGGCTTGACCCGGAATCTGTAGCTTCAAAGCTAAAGCACCAAGAGAAACAAAGAACGATACGGCAAGTAGTATATTTGCTTGATCTTGCAGTCAACCTGAAATGGTAGTAACTCATTTGAAATCAAGATTAAGAACTCCATGAGGGCTTTATGGCTGGAAGGGAAACTACAAGCCTGAAAAAGCGTATTCTTTATGAATGCAATGTTACTTCACTTGCCTCCACCTAAAATTAGGCAGTGTTGTTAGCTATTCAAAATTTTGACTGGTTGCTAGCTTTTTGAAACTGAGTAAGTTATCATGTGACTTTTTTTTATATATTTTTTTTAATTCAGAAGTTATAATGTAATTCTTGTAATGTTCGATCCTATTCCAATATAGTTATTCTGCTGTAGATAGAGTTCGAGTGAGCAGCTTTTCAAGTGACAGTTATTTTTCAAATAAGCTAATTTACGTAATTATAAGTAAAACGGTTGGATTAAATAAAAAATATTAAAAGAAAATTTAGCTATATTGTAGGGAGGCAATTGCACCCGCAATAACCCACCACCCAATCCGACGAAAAGGGTAAAAATTGGGTGGTGGGTGGAGCGGGTGTTGAATGGGTGGGTGGACGTTGTATATCCGTTTTCACCTGTTTAATATTCATTTATAGATTTTTATATTATAAAACTTTATTCCCTTAAATTATAAATTATAAACTATATTAAAGTAAATCCTAGATTTCTTTCTTAATTCATTTCGGTCCTTATTGTTGACTAGTCGTAATTTATTTTAATTTTGGATCTTCCTCGCTTAATGTTGTCGTACTTGAACTTAATATTAGGTATAATTTTATGTTATTTTTAGTCAAATTTAAGTATTTTCTTGATTTTTAATAAAATATTTGATTTGTTACAAATCTACAAATTATGTGTTGAACACTCGAAATATCGTTTGGTCTGTTCGCTTCATCCGTTTGATGTAGTGGATTGGATAGGGTGAGAACCTTGACTGTGACTGATTGGAGATTTTGAGTGACTGATAGGGTGGTTTATTGAAAGTGCTAAATCATTATGAATTTATAACTAATAATTAATTACATCGAGCTAGACGGGCAAAAAACTGCGTCGTCAACCCTTTCTGAATTGCAAAACCAATTCTCCTAAAAACAACATTTGATGATGATCTAGAAGACGTAATGTTAACCCGTTGCACCCTCTTAAGAACCTCAACAACATCAGCCGCAAAAAAACCAAAAGTTTCAAACGCAAACGGAAGAAACACACGTTAATTTTCGACACAAGCCCTCTCATGTTTAAATCACCTTTGCAGAAGCTGCATTAAGCGTTGTTCCTTACCACTACAAAAGGTCCATTACCTACACTGTCTAGTGAGTAGTTTTGCTTAGAAAACAATTAACAAGTCAAAGAAAAAGAGGGAATTCAAAAAGAAAGTTGTTATATCAGTCAAAGCTATTGATTATTGAACTGTAATTTTTATTTTTTAAAAAAGGCTACTAAATACGAAAATAACAAAGTCGTCCTTACTCTTTATCACTGAACGAGATGCTAACACTGTGATAATTTCATCATAAATAGATGCCCCCATAATCAAGTTTTATTATAATTGATAGGAACAGGTGGGGGACCTATCACCTATCTATATAATTATTATTTATAAATATATTATTTATTATATAAAATACTAATATAATAATAAGTTTAGTAACGTTAAGTTATAATAATGCATGATAAAGGAAAAAAGAAGATGCCTAATCTTGATATCTTCAAGACCTACTGCTGTACTACCCGGCCCCTCGTTTGACCATTATACAAATCTATACTTTCTCAAAATACCAACCGTATTTTAAGCAAATTTCCTGTTATGTCCCGTATTAGTTCAAAATTTAAGATTTGTTCATATTCTTTTTTACTTTTTCATTCTGTATCCTTTTTTTCCCCTCAAAATATAAGGATTTTGAAATTATTTGAGAAAGTAGTTGAATTTGTCCAAAATATAGGTATAGGACTTGGATTATCCTAAAGAAAAGTTACAGGATGAAAGGGGAGGTGAGTAATAATTATCACCGCTGTTAATTGATGGGCATTTACAGTCTCTTAACTGGCACTCTCATGTCCGCCATGTTCATCTTCTCCTGCTTATAGCTCACCTCTCAAGGGTTTGTTGCTCTCGTGAACTACAACCCAGTTTGATTTCTCAATTGCCCAGAAGATTCGGAGGTGTCTCGAGCTGCGACTGGAGAGGTACGAATGTGTTTTCGTATGATTTTTCTGTTACAATCAATTAGGGTTTGGGTTTTCAATTCGGTTAGGTGTGATTTTCCCCTTTTGATTATGGTGATTTTTTGACTGATTTAACTTGCTATAGAATCTTAATTCATCTTGATAGCTAAGTTGAAGGGATGAAGACAGTTGGTTGGGGTGGGTATAATGGACTGTTTGCTAACTTATGTGCTATAATGGGTGCTTTTTTGTAAGTTTTAGAATAAAGGGTGGTGAAGTGAAAACTGGGTATTTCCAAAATAAATAATATTTTAAAGCTCATTTTAAAAATTGTGATGCGGGTTGGAAATTGGATTCTCTGTTTGTCTTTGTTATTACTCCCCAGGCAAAGATTGTCCTCTTCTATCAGTGGTTTTGCCTCCCTCTTTGCTTCGATACATGTATTTGTGTGTGGGGTTTTGAAAGAAGAAGAAGAAGAAGAAGAAGAAGAAGAAGGGTTTTGGTGATATAATCATGTTGGCATTTCTTCTCTGCATGTTTTTGCCTGTGAACTAAACAATTTATTTGCTCTAAAGGTACATACTTTTCTTTTCTTCTCTTTTTCCACATTTCAAATTTGACTCTGTTTATTTCTTTATTTCTTCCTTCCCCTTTTTATTGGTTGCCCTAGACCTAGATATGTAGTTGGCAGTTTGATTAAACCCTTTATGGCTGAAAGTGTTGTTTAAAAAGTGAGGTTTGTACATTACTCTTTTAAAAAATTGATACTGTTGGTTTGATTGATGCATGTTTGTTCACCATATGCTTGAGTTTGACGTATTCAATCATGCTGCCTTTTGCTTTTCTTACCATTATTGATGCAGGTAATGAATTTGGCTGCTATTGCATTTTGGGGTTGAATTTTGTGGATAATTTGAAGTTGGAACCCCACATTTTGAATTTTATACGTTTTGTACGGGTATAATGGACGGCCGTAGGCATTCAGTGGATGTACCAATCTCAAAAGCACTGGTTGCTCTTAGAAGGGTGAGGTCATTGAGGGACCCTTCAACTAATTCCATGAGCAAATTCTCTAATCTTGTTGATAACCTGAACTGGGATGACACAAACTCCTGTAATGCCATTTCTTTGAGGTTTGGTGGCGGTGGTGATGGTTTGGTTGCATCTAAGCCTTTGGACACTTACGGTGAAGATGAAGTTACAGACAAAGATGTCGAACCACGTGATGATGCAAATGCTTCATTGTCTGCAAAACCCTTAGGGATTAGAAGAAGTGAAGATGACAAGGGATTGGAGTTAACATGTATGAAACCATTTAACCATCAGTTGGAAGGCGGGGATTCTAGTCACGAGCCGAATGTAAAACTATTACCAGGATTGGGAGGAAATGATGATGTCAGCGGGAAATATAAATATCATCTAAGAAACCATATGAGGTCACCTGGGTGCATTGGTGATCTTGTAAGCCGAGCTGGAAGTCTGTGTGGTGATTCTATGTTAGACGGTAGCAACTCTTTATTTGCTAATAATGAAGAGATGGATGTTGAAAGTCGAAGTTATCTTGGATGTGGCATAAGCAGTTGTTGGTCAACCCCGAGATTCAGGGCGTTGAGTCTTATTTCTCATGAAGATAACTATCCGTTGCTGTCAGGGGAACTCGGTGATACTACTGACGTCTCTGGACAAAGTAAGAGCTGGAAACACGTAAAAAACGAACTTGTCCCGTATTCTGAGACTCCTAGGAGTTTAAGCCAGAAATACAAGCCAAAAACATTCAGTGAATTGGTAGGGCAGAGTTTGGTAGCAAGGTCTCTGTTGGGTGCCATTTTGAAAGAGAGGATAACCTCCTTATACCTTTTCCACGGGGCTCGTGGGACTGGCAAGACGTGTGCTGCTAGGATATTTGCTGCTGCATTAAACTGTCTCTCGCTTGAGCAGCACAGGCCGTGTGGGCTATGTCAAGAGTGTCTTTTGTACTTTGCCGGGAGGAGCAGAGATGCTAAGGAAGTGGATTCTGTGAGAATTAATCGTTCAAACAGGGTTAGATCATTGATCAAGAACGCGACCATTCCTCCCGTATCTTCAAGATTTAAGGTCTTAATTGTTGACGAGTGCCAATTGCTCCGAGGTGAAACGTGGGCCACCCTTTTGAATAGCTTGGATGGCATGTCCCGACATGTTGTCTTCATTATGGTGACTCCTGACATAGACAAGGTGCCAAGGAGTGCAGTTGCTAGGGCTCAACGCTACCATTTTCCAAAGATTAAAGATGTAGATATTACGAGCAAATTAAGGAAGATTTGCATGGAGGAAGGCTTAGAGTTTGAACAACTTGCATTAGATTTTATTGCTGCAAAATCTAATGGATCTCTTCGGGATGCTGAGATGATGCTTGACCAACTCAGCTTACTTAGTAAACAGATAACTATGACCTTGGCGTCTGAACTTGTGAGCGCCTATGCACACATTTACTTAGTATCATTATTTTCTTCTTCTGAACCAAATTAACCTCTTTTTTCCCTTGTAAACTTCTCTGTAGATTGGTACTGTTTCTGATGACGAGCTGCTTAATTTGCTGGATCTTGCTTTATCAGCTGACACTTCAAATACAGTTAAAAGGGCAAGAGAGCTGATGCGATCAAGGATTGACCCTATGCAACTAATTTCCCAGCTAGCCAATATCATAATGGATATTCTTGCTGTGAACCTTCAGGATGGAAGTTCTGAAGTCAAGAGAAGCTTCCTGCAAAAACACGCTTGTGAGTACATACTGTATGCAATTTGTGGATTTTAGTCTTTGAAAATTGGTTGATATTGGAGGAACCATATTTGAATGAATATTTTGCATGCTTGTTGGAATACATTGTGTTGTATCAATGACTTTGGTTATATACTCCCACCAACTCCTGTGCTTTTTTTTTTTTTTTTTTTTTTTTTTTTTTTTCCAGCTGATACAGACTTGCAAAAGCTTCGCCATGCCTTGAAGATACTATCCGAAAGCGAGAAACAGATGAGGGCATCCAAGGATCAAACAACATGGCTCACAGTGGCTTTATTGCACCTGAACACCATTGATTCTTCTCTTTCAGATCCATATGAACCAAGGATGTCTGTCAAAGCAACAAATTCTAGAGGTGACCAATCAATAGCTAGCATAAATAAAGCAGTTATTCACACAAGCTTTGAGGAAAAAAAAATCATAATTATCTGAAATGGGCCATTTTTGCTTCAATTGCAGATGGTGATTGTTGCAGTACATCATCTCCTGGAGAAAGGTCGAAGCATATGATTACGTGTGACTGTGATTGCTATCAATTACACCAAGCAGGATCAGGACAACATCAGGGAACCTTGGAGACCATATGGATGAAAGCAACTGAATTATGTGAATCAAACTCATTCAAGAGCTTTCTGCGTAAAAGAGGGAAACTTACTTCAGTTTATGTCAAAACAGGTACACGACTGACTCTTCTTTCTTTGGAATTGTTCTAATTTAGTTGCGGTGAGATAAACATGGTGGTCCAATTCAAAAACTAGTTTAGAACCGTGCGCGGCACGGGTAATTGTGTGTGTATATATTTATAAATAAATCACCAATATACTGAGTATATTGATAATATGTGTTGAATATGATGTACCAAATAATTTGTCGAATGTATAATATACATATACCAATATATAACGATAAATAAATTAATATTATAAATTGAGGTAAAACATTATTAATATATATCTTTTTTTTTTTGGTAAAATTAATATATATCTTTTTAGTAAATATTGAGGTGAATCATTATAAATTTGAAAATAAGTATTTTTTTTTTTTAAATGAAGAAAATTGAAAATTTTCTATGTCTAAAATTCAATTTTGTTAGATGTTTTAAAAACAAATAAGACTAAAAGGATAATATTAAGGAAATCTTCAAATACAAGCAATTTACTCTTGTTTATAAAAATGAAGAAAATTGAAAATTTTCTAGGTTGTGCAAAAGAAGTTGAAATTTCTTCTGTTTTTGGGTTTAATGAATTTACTCTTGTTTATAGGAGTGGCAGTAGCTCAACTGGAGTTTAGTCACCCTGATTACGTATCCAAGGCTGAAAAATCATGGAAACTGATAGCAACCACACTCCAATCTGTTCTTGGCCGGAACGTAGAGCTTAGGATCAATTCTAGTTCCGTTGCAAGCCCGAAGACACCAAGGAGGCGTTCTTTCAGTTTCTTCAACTGTTCTCGTAGAATGTATAGCAAGTCTGAGTCACCACCAACAACTGATCAATCCGATTGCTCTAACTTCACCTCCAATAAAGCAGTGGTAGACGAAAAGTTTCTTGTATGTGGGTCCCACATTCCTCAGTTGTGCAGCCACCAGAGAGTATTAAGGAACAGCGACGGGAACACGCTGAGCACAGCAACTTGTACGCCCCATAGATGCTCTCATGATGGCACTCGGCTTAATAACGATGAAATGATTCCTTCAGATCAATCTGAAATGGCTTGTCTAAATCTCAAGATCCAATCACAGGATAATAATAATAATGTCTCTTCCCCAATCCACGGAGAAGCTTCTTTTGACGCTTACATCTGCAGTGAATACCCTTACATCATCGGCAATGGCTCCGATAATAACACTAGTGATTGCACGCATGACGAAAGGTAAACCAAACACTGAATAAATCTCCATTTTATCCTTACCTTATTTATACTGCATTCCTGTTTGCAGATCAGTGGTTAACTCAAAGGTGCATTGCTGGAGAACTCCTCAACTTCCAGTTAAGAAGGTAAAATATATCTCATAACATTGAATAAATCTCTTCCAAATTTAACAACTCAAGGTATACTAAAATTGAAATTGTATGATTTTGTAGGGATGGCAGCAAAAGCATCAGCGTCAAAAATCACACCTAGTAGAGTGGGTTCTACCTTGTGCTGCCGCCAAGTAAAACCCGTTGTTCTTGTAACTTTCTACACCGGTATTCATATCTCTTGTTACGACTCAGTTTATTGCACCATTCTTAGACATGCTGATTTATGGACATCCATATTCGTATACCAATTTTCGTAGTTTTATCTCATAGTGAACTATTTTAGTGAAATCTTATTAATGCTAATGAAGCCTATGGTGACAGCTGAATTTTCTTAGTTTCATACATATCTGCTAAATTGAACTGTCAATTGTTCCTAAGCTGTACTAAGAAGAATCTTTTTATATGTTGAAGATGCACTTGTTTGGTCTTGACCAGTATAGAGACCTCACAGAAATTTCTTGAGTAACCATTGTCAAAACATGTTTTTATAAAACATAGATATTATGCATTCTGTTCAATAAATCAGCAAGCTTGAAGCTTAGAAGGTTGATTATGACAGAAACAAGAACAAAGGAAGAAAACATACGTTAGTAGATTTGAAGTCATCAAATGATATGCTTTTTAGCTCACAGAACACATATTACAGTCAAAGAGAGAGACATAATAGAGTTTGAAAGTAACAGTAAATTCTTAGGGCCCGTTTGGTTTTAACTCCGGAAACGAAAGTAGAATGGTAATGAATCTAGTCCATATGTATACCTCCTTTGTTCATGAAATATTTTAGAATCATTCCTTGGGGTTTGAAGTAATAGGTAGAATTTGATTATTTTTTATAATATTTTAGAATCATTCCTTGGGGTTTGAAGTAATTGAGGTAGAATTTGATTATTTTTTTTTATACCTATAAGGGAAATAAAATAGGGGAAGCAAATACATTTTGCATGAAACCACATGAAATGATTACAAAAAAAATTCATGAACAAGGTACAGATATGAACCAGATTTATTCCGATTCCGTTTCCGGGACTTTAGACTCATTGATTTTTATTTAAAAAGAAATAAAGTTCTTCTCCTTGAAGCTGTCGATCATCTCCTTCAAGCTCGTTTCGAAAGGAATGAAGTCGTTGCCCAAACTCTTTGCCTTTTCACTAGAAACATGGCATGTCACTCTTGGGATAGTATAATCTTCACACCTAAAAGACAACGTGTTAATAGGATCATTTTAACTTGAAGAAAAGTTAAGTGTACATGTACAGAGAAACAAAGCTTGATATATTTAAAATCACAATTCAATTGATTGTAGACCTTACTTGTCAGGAAGTTGTAGAGTTGGGTAGAGTTCTCTCAAGATCTTCATGGTATCCGAATTGTGCACAGTACTTTGAACCAAACAATACCTACCGTTAGCGGATGCTGTTTCAAAGGCTAGAATATGAGCATTTGCAACATCTTTAACATGCACCACGCGGTAAGGAACGTCCGAGTAAGTTTTTGCTGTCACGTTTGTCGAATAGAAAAAAATGTCAGCAACTTCCCATGATTTTTTTTGTGTTTTACCGGTTTGAAAAATATGGTTTTCCAACGAGTTTGCTTTACGGGTTCCTATTGGATTTCTGTGATGGATTAGGGCGGGAAGCGGAATGGATACATTTGTACTTGTCCTCATCCCCATTTGGATTCAACTCATGGCGTAAAATCTCGACAAATAACGGGAAATCCCCATCCCATTGTATATAGCTATGGATGCTATCATAATAACGAAATTCTCAAACAAATTACATGGAAAATACCCATATGAAGAAACATACCGTTGATCAAGTCCAAGTAGATACCGCAACTATCATTAAGCTTAGGTTGTAACAATGGACCAACAACGTATGCAGGATTCATGGATACCAAATCAATACCCTTCTCTTTAGCATACTTCCATGCAGTTTGCTCTGCTAAAGTCTTCGATAATGCATACCATCTCTGCAGCATAACAAAATCATCGACTTAATATGAAAATGATTTTCCTATTTAGAACAAGTCTAATATTCATATCTTGATATAATATAAAAAAAGTTTATACCTCGTGTTTAATAGGTGGTGACATCATGATATATATACTCCTAATTAGACCTGGACAAACGTGGACAAGCTCGCCTGTCCGTCCAAGAAAACGGGCCGGTATGACACGTAAGGCAGGCCGGTCCAGACCGCTAAGCCCGACCCGAAAATCCGTTTTTATTTAGTTTTTTAATTTAAATATGTAAAATATATAAACGAATAGTAGCATACCCGAGACTTCGAGATACGGTTCAAATATTCAAGATCATTGAACTACTTTGATTTATGTGTTATAATTTTATTTATTTTATATTTAATATGTATATTTTTTAAAAATAAAAATAAAACGGAGCCTGCCTGCCCCGAGGCCCGACTCAGGTGTGTACAGACAAGACCCCAGACCCGAATTCCTGGCTCGGTTCGAGCCCGACACGGGGAAATAGGCAAAATCTTCTCAAAAGTCCGGCCCGGACCCTGGGATGCTCAGGTCTACTCCTAATACATTTTCATGCATTTTGATACGCTAAAAAAAAATAGCGGTATCTCATCCCTCGTATACTAAGATCTACAGAAAAAAAAAAAAATCGGATATCAATCTCGTATTCATAATGATAATCTCATACTCATAATGATACGGATATCTAATATATTATGTCTTAAGTATTGGGACAAATACCCTAAATCAGTTTGTAACCTTGTGTTGACGAAGATAATCTGGATTAGCAAACCAGCTTTCATCCACAACATCTTCAGGAGTTATATCAAGTTTGCCACGCCGTACAACGGTAGCCATTGAAGAGGTTAAAACGACTCGTTTCACTGATGAAAACTTTGAACAAGAATTAAGCACGTTAAGTGTTCCTTCAATTGCAGGATCAAGCAACTCCGCCTGCACGCAATGATATTAATTACTTAATAACTGTGTAATTGACGAAAGTAACAGAGAGTAAATCACTGAGGATAAACCTGTGGATCTTGAGGTTCAGAGAGACAACAAGGAGATGCAGTATGAAAAACGCCATCGCAGCCTTTAATGGAAGCATCAAAAGAACCCTTTTCTGTCAATTCGGCTTTGAACAAGTGAAGTCTTTCATATGCGCCTTCGAGTGCGAGCAAGTGCTGTACCTTCTTCGGATCACCTGCAAGATTTCATTTACGTATTTATATATGTATGTATATATATATATCGATCGGAAAGTTAAGAGAATCGGAAGTTACTGGGATCGCGAACGGTGGCGTTGACGGTGTAACCGCGGAGTAACAAGAACTTAACCAACCAAGAGGCTGTGTAGCCGGAGCCACCCGTTACGCACACTAGCTTTCCTTCGCCACTCATTTTTATCAGTGATGATAATTATTTGGATCGACACTTTGTTGGGTTTATGGATATTTATTGATCATCGTTGGTCAAAATTTCTTACATCATGGGTGATATAATCTGATAGAGATGATCTATTTGAATTTGTCGTAATGGATTACGTCAGCTGGAATTTTATGATGAATTTGCTAATTAGGGTGAGATGGCAATAAATTTGCGATGTTTGTTTCCCTTTATCATATTCAAAGAAAATAAGAGACTAATTCCAATCCGATAATTTTTTTTAAGTAATTAATTAATTTATTTATTTGATGAAGTATATGGTGTTTCAAAGAACAAATGGTATAAGCAAATTTCTTGAAAGGCAAAAAGAAAAAGAAAGTATTACCATTTTTTTCCCATCAAATTAACATATGAAAAAAAATCCAAATAAAAAGAGAACGTGAGTGTCCCTAAGGGGTCGTTTGGTATGATATACTAATTAAAGGTATCAGGTATGAGTATCAAGATATGTGTATCATATTGATATTTGATAACTCTGTTTGCACCAAGAAAAGGACATCCACTGAATTGAGTCCAACATGAAGAATTGACACTTGAAATATGAAAATTTAGGGCTCATGAACACCCAATACTATCGCTAACCATTTTCTCATCTGAGCCCGATCCTTGGTTCTTAACGCCCAATTCCATAAAAAATCAAAAACCTAATTCATTTTGTTACCCTAGATAAGAAAGACCAAAACAACCCAACCCAGAAGGAAATAAAATGTCGAGAAAGAGCGGCTCGTGAGGAAGAAGGAAAGAAGTTCTCCGGTCCGGTCAGCGGTGGCTATCCCAGTTCGCGGTTGTGGCTCCTTGATCCGGTCGGCGGTGGCTATCTTGGTTGGTGGCAGGTGTAAGAGCCTTAGTCTTTTGGAGCTGAGACAGCTTAGCCGCCCCTACGGGTCCGGAGCCGCCCCTGCGGCTTGTGTAGTGTTCCGCCCCTGCGCCTCAGGATTTCCGCCCATGTGGTTTCTTGCGGCTGCAACCGGCTTTGTTGACCCTTTGACCGTGCTTTACTCTCTTCTCTTCCTTCTTAGCCTTTTCCTTGGCTTGCTGAGCAAGAGTTCTTCATTCTAGTTTCCCTCACGTCCTTCTTCTCTCTTCTCCTTCTCCTTGATCTTAGCTTGAGTTTTCCTTGGTTTGGAAGAGTTGGTTGTGTGGCTTTGTTGATGTTGATGTTGTGTATTGTTGCTGAGCTTGGAAGCCAGTTGAGGTGTTGGTTTTGTGATCATTCCTTGGATAGACTACAACAATAGGTGAACTTACTCTTTTCTTCTCCTTTCTTCTTCTTTGATTCCATTCCTCTTCCTTAGCTTAGGATTAGTTGTGCTAGGCACATTTTAATGTTGGAATGTGTATGTATATGTATGATTGTGGCTTAGCTTAGCTTAGGATTAGTTGGTACACGGGACGGGCACTTTCTCGCTATTGATCCACCGGCAGCGGAGGAGGTTCATGAGGTTATTCCTGAGAGTGTCTTTCCTGAGACTGGGAACGGTATAGCTGGGAGACATACACCACAACGAATCCAGTCAGATGACTCGGATTATGTCTATATGAGGGGACCATATTTCCGCGCGTATATCATGCAAGTGGAGGAAGCTGCCAGAGCGGGTAGATGTACCCCGGATCTGCCAGCACAGATGATACAAACGGGGGCGATCTAGATCAAGGAGAAACTTCAACTACTCCTTCTTGGTCGTTCGAGGCGGATCAAACAGTAGAACTTGGTTGATGGGGCTTTAGAAATGGATGCGGAAGCGTACGGTCGATCCGATCTAGGTCGATCGAATCATCCACGAAGTGGAGCGGGATAGTTGATCCTTCAAAAGGATCCTCGAGTATGAGTTCTTGGATCAAAGACTAGATCCAAGATTGAACTTTGAGGAGGGGGGAGAAGAGTGATGCCTAAACAAAAAAGAGGATTTTTCTTCTCTAATCTTGGATTCAAATTAGACATGATTACAAAGAAAGGCCAACACATCCTTATATAGAGGGTGTTGCCTACCTATGGGCCAACCGGCCAAACAAGTCCATAACGAAAAGCCCAAAAAGGGATAACCTAAAAGATAAGATCAGTTAAAAGATAAGATCAAGACGGAATATTGCACAAGAATATTCCTTCTTTTATTACATAATTAATAAAGGAAAATACTCAAAATGTCAAGCTTCATGCCATGGCTAGACATGCCACTTGCGAGGTCCTCTTAGCCGGATAGACGGATGGCCTCGCCATCCGAGGGCATATTATTCTCCTCCCCTTGGCTGTGAAACGTCCTCGTTTACACTATCGGAAAAGAAAGGAGAGACATTGAGAACAAGCCCCTTGACTTAAACTTTGGATGCTCATTCTCGGAGTCGGGCGGCTTGGACTTGTAATCTTTCAAGATGACGGTGACGCCGAGCTTGTCAAATGTGCCGTCAAGGCACGAGACCAAGTACCGGTAACGGATTAGTGACAGTTGATGGCGCCGGTACTCTTTGTAGTTGTGCACAAAGCCTTTGATGGGTGGCAAGCCGGGTGGTATAACAATGACAAACTCCGGATCGGGCGGCTCATACTTATAGTACATGTGGATGGTGTCGCCGGTGAGCTTGTCTACCATGCCGTCAAGACCATTGACGGTGCACATTTGGGGCATGCCAACAAGAATCAAAGGTGAGTCGGGAGGTAAATAATTTGACATAACAAAGACAAACATCGGAACGGGCGGCTCAACTTTGTTGTCCATCAAGATCATAGTGCCATTGTCGGTGACGGCTTCGACTTTGTCGATGACGGTGTCTTCCTTGTCCTCTTCAAAAGACTCATCATTCAATGGATTGTCAACTTGAAGTAGAGGTGCCGGTGTAGATTCTTCAATGACTTTGCCCATGGCTTCGACTTCGTCACACAAAGAGGTGACAACCAACTCACACCTTGGTTGTGCCACCTCTTGGTGATCCTTGGGTTGGACGGTCATCTTGTGGGCAAGACCTCGGGTCTTAAAAGCTTCTAACTCTTGCTTCAAGGCAACATTTTCTCGGGTCAAGGCATCAAACTTTTGTTGTGCCTTGAAAATTCCTAGCTCAAGCTTCAAAGCAGCATTTTCCGCCTTGGCTAAGTTATACTTCTCTTGGGGACTCAAACACCGTTGTGGGATCACTTTGGCAAAATTTTCTCCATACAAACCAAACGGATCATCATCGTCATGCATCATGATGATTTATGACGCACGGCGAAGAACGGTGATGAACATATGAAGAACAACTCAAGAAAATTCAAAGAAAATTCAAGAACATTCAAAGAAAACTCAAGAACATTCAAAGAAAATTCAAGAACATCAAAGAAAATTCAAGAACAATGAAGAACGATGATGAACGATCAAGAACAAAAGTAAAGAACTTGGCCTCGATCCCGACCTTTGATACCAAATGATACAAACGGGGACGATCTAGATCGAGGAGAAACTTCAACTACTCCTTCTTGGTCGTTCGAGGCGGATCAAACAGTAGAACTTGGTTGATGGGGCTTTAGAAATGGATGCGGAAGCGTACGGTCGATCCGATCTAGGTCGATCGAATCATCCACGAAGTGGAGCGGGATAGTTGATCCTTTAAAAGGATCCTCGAGTATGAGTTCTTGGATCAAAGACTAGATCCAAGATAGAACTTTGAGGAGGGGGGAGAAGAGTGATGCCTAAACCAAAAAGAGGATTTTTCTTCTCTATTCTTGGATTCAGATTAGACATGATTACAAAGAAAGGCCAACACATCCTTATATAGAGGATGTAGCCTACCTATGGGCCAACGGGCCAAACAAGTCCATAACGAAAAGCCCAAAAAGGGATAACCTAAAAGATAAGATCAGAAGCTAAAAGATAAGATCTAGACGGAATATTCCACAAGAATATTCCTTCTTTTATTACATAATTAATAAAGGAAAATACTCAAAATGCCAAGCTTCATGCCATGGCTAGAAATGTCGCTTGCGAGGTCCTCTTAGCCGGATAGACGGATGGCCTCGCCATCCGAGGGCATATCAACAGGGGGGATCATCTGAAAGATCCCATGAAGCTACTCAGGTGCTAGTTGTACCAGCACGCGCTGTTAAGATTACTCAAGTTTCAGAGGAGCATAGAAGGTCTGGGAAGAGACAACGAACTGGGCAGACCAGTGGTGCTGGTGGAGTTGTTGGTTCTGAACTAAACCAGAGACGCCCAAATTACCCCGTATCTACACAAGTTGCAACTACGGGTCGACGATGTTATAACTGTGAGGAGCCTGGACATATGCGACCAGCGTGCCCGAGGTCGTTAGTGAATTGCTTTACTTGTGGTAGACCAGGTCACAGAGCTATTTTCTGTAGACGGGGCAGAGCTTCATCACAACAGGGTTCTTCTCCTGCCAGTGTAGCGGGAGGTGGACATAGGCCACCTCAGCAGCAGCAGACACAGGGATTGCAGAGCGTCCTACTACTCAGGGATTTGCTCCTGGGTCGAGTAGAGGTAGAGGTCGTGGTGGGAGTACCACTGACACCAGAGGACCATAGGGTAGAGTTGTTGAGCTGAGGAGTGCAGAGGAGCCAGCTGTACCGACTGCTACAGGTACCATTCTGATCCATGGTTTACCTGTTAAAGTTTTGTTTGATACTGGTGCTACGCATTCTTTTATATCTAATGCATGTGTTGAGCGTCTGAGTCTAGATACGACTGAGGGTATACCCTTTAGTATAGGGCTACCCGATGGTAGTAGGGTCAGAGGTACCCGTGAGATTCGTGTTTGTCCCATTTCTGTAGGGACTCGTGTATTACTTGTTGACTTCTTTGTCATGCCATTAGTGCATGAAGAAGTCATTTTAGGTATGGATTGGATGGATAGACATCAGGCGGTATTAGATGTAGGTAGGAGGACTGTGACCCTCTCTACCCAGTTAGGTCAGATAGTGGTTTTCCAAGGTTGGGACCTTGGAAAGTCAGGCATGGTTATCAGTGCGATACGAGCAGCGAGATTGATTGCAATGGGTTGTGAGGCCTTCCGGTGTTATGCCATGAAGGAGGGGGAGAGTCCAACATTAGAGGATATCCCAATGGTTTGTGATTTTACTGATGTTTTTGCTGAGTCGTCCAGTTTGCCGCCTCAGAGGAGTGTGGACTTCAGTATTGAGTTAGAGCCTGATACGAGACCTATCTCGAAGGCCCCATATCGGATGGCGCATGTCGAGATGTTGGAGCTGAAGAAGAAACTTGAGGAGCTGGCTGAGAAGGGCTTTATTTTCCCTAGCGTGTCCCCATGGCCGGGGAGCACCTGTCCTCTTCGTACGGAAGAAGGACGGATCGTTGAGACTGTGTATTGATTACAGAGAGTTGAACAAGGTGACCATCAAGAACAAGTATCCATTGTCTCGTATTGACGACTTGCTAGATCAGCTTCAGGGAGCGACAATATTCTCCAGGATTGACCTGCGTTCAGGGTATCACCAGGTGAGGGTGAGAGAGCAGGATGTGCACAGGACAACCTTCCGGACCAGATATGGACACTACGAGTTTGTAGTGATGCCATTTGGGCTTACGAATGCCCCAACAGTCTTCATGGAGTTGATGAACATCATATTCATTGACTTTCTGGATTAGTTTTTGGTAGTCTTCATAGTCATTTTGGTGTACTCTCGCAACAGAGAGGAGCATGCAGGGCAGCTGAGGATTGTGTTACAGGTTTTACGAGATAGAGAACTTTATGCTAAGTTCTCTAAGTGCGAGTTGTGGATGCCAGAGGTAGCATTCCTGGGTCATGTTGTTTCAGCTGAGGGGATCAAGGTGGATCCGGCGAATATAGAGTCAGTAGCAGTGTGGACGACACCGACGAACGTCAAGGAAGTATGTAGCTTCCTCGGCCTAGCCGGTTATTACCGACGCTTTGTGGAAGGATTTTCTGTGATTGCCCGTCCATTGACGAGCCTGTTGAGGAAGACTACCAGATTTGTATGGTCTGAGCAGTGTATGCAGAGTTTTGAGGAGCTGAAGAGACGTCTGACTTCCACTCCTATTTTGGCACAACCTGAGGGTACAACTGATTTTGTGGTTTATAGTGATGCATCCAAGCTAGGCTTGGGATGTGTGTTGATGCAGCGGGGCAGAGTGATTGCATATGCGTCTAGACAGTTGAAGACGTATGAGGAGAACTACCCGACTCATGATCTGGCAGCAGTAGTTCATGCACTGAAGATCTGGAGACATTACCTGTATGGTGTTACATGTCAGATCTTCACACACCATAAGAGTTTGAAGTATATTTTCACGCAGCGGGAATTGAATAACCGCCAGCGTAGGTGGCTTGAGCTGATCAAGGATTTTGATCTGGAGATTTTGTATCATCCAGGGAAGGCGAACGTTGTTGTTGACGCCATGAGCAGGAAGACGCCTCGAGAGAAGGCGATTGCGAGGCTGACAATTCAGCATCCGTTACAGAGAGACATGATCTGGTTAGAGTTGAACATCTAGTATCTTGATGAGGTTGCCCAATTGAGTACTTTAGAGGTTCTCTCTAATCTGTTGGATGAGATCCAACAGAAGCAGGAGAGTTGCCCGACACTGATGAGGATCCGAGAGAGGATGTCTCGGGATGAGGCACCACAATTCCTTATAGGAGCAGATGGAGTTATGAGACTCCGCGGTCGCGTCTGTGTACCCGTTGATGTGGATTTACACCAGAGGATATTACAGGAGGCTCACTGTACGCCTTATTCAGTACACCTAGGTACGAGTAAGATGTACCAGGATTTCAGACGTTCATATTGGTGGGAGGGCTGAAGCCCGATGTGGCCAAATTTGTGGCACAGTGTGCGACCTATCAGCAGGTCAAGATCGAGCATTGCAGACCTGGAGGTGAACTCCATCCACTGCCTGTTCCACAGAGGAAATGGGAGGATGTCACCATGGACTTTGTGACTGGACTGAGACCGAGTAGGAGCTTTGATGCCATCTGGGTTATTGTGGACAAACTGACGAAGACGGCACGTTTTATCCCTATCCGGGAAACGTGGCCGGTGAGCAGTTTAGCTGAGGAGTACACTAGACAGATAGTGAGATCCATGGTGTACCGAGGACGATCGTCTCAGACAGAGATGGGAGATTTACCTCGAGGTTTTGGCAGCAGATTCAGACTGCCCTGGGGACGAGTTTGCACTTTACTACTGCGTTCCATCCTCAAACAGATGGTCAGTCAGAGAGGACCATTCAGACACTAGAGGATATGCAACGAGCTTGTGTGTTGGATTGGGGACAAGTGTGGACAAATCATCTCCCACTAGTTGAGTTCTCGTACAACAACAACTGACATGCATCTATTGGGATGGCTCCATATGAGGCACTGTATGGACAGAGATGTCGTACTCCGTTATGCTGGGATGAGCCGAGCAGTGTTAGTGGTTTGATACCTGATCAGATTCAGGATGATGTTGCTCGTGTAGCACTGATTAGAGAGAGGATGCTGACTACATAGAGCCGTCAGAAGTCTTATGCAGATAGGAGGCGTAGACCCCTAGAGTTCAGAGTAGGAGCCCATGTGTGGTTGAGGGTGTCTCCGACACGAGGTGTTAGACGCTTTGGCATTAAGGGGAAGTTGAGCCCCCGATATGTCAGACCATTTGAGATTCTAGATCGGGTTGGGAGCGCAACATACAGGTTAGCTTTGCCTCCGAGATTAGAGGGTGTTCACCATGGTGTTTCACGTGTCTCAGCTGAGGGAGTATATACCAGATCCGAGACATATTGTGAGTTATGATGATTTGGTGGTCGAGCCGAACCACACTTTTGTTGAGCACCCGATTGCAGTCCTAGAACGAGGTATGAGACGCCTGCGTTCGAAGGACATTCCTATGCGTAGTCGAGACGAGGACCTGATGAGGCTACATGGGAGACTGAGGATAGTATTCAGAGGAACTATCCAGAGTTTTATGCCGATGTACCAGTAGGATCGACGAGTAGATCTTAATACTATCTTGGTGAGTGTTATGCTTATGTGCTTATATGCTATGATGTGTTTATTTTCGTACTAGCTATGATGTGATATGTGATCTTAGTAGATCTTGCTGTGCTAGTACGATTGATGTTTCGAGCTGGAGATGGCTCTTTCCTCCATTTTATTGTGATACGATTAGGGTTTAGCTGGAGATGATTATTCCTCCATGCTATTTTGATGGACATAGTATTGCTGGAGATGTTTTTCCTACATGCCCTTCTGTTATGAGTATGTTACGGCTAAAGATTTTTTTCCTCTATGTCTTGTGATGTGATTATAGTTGGCTAGAGATGGTTTTCCTCTATGCCTTGGATAGTATTGTGATCTTGTTGCTGGAGATGATGAGTTCCTCCATGCTTGTATTTGAGGTTATAGAGTGATATAGGTTGATACCATACGTGCGAAGATGTGATGCCCCAATAGAGAGAGTTATACCTCGGCTTATGAGCCCGAGTGGTTTTAGGATTTCCACAAGTTTCGGGACGAAACTTGTTTTTAGTGGGGTGAGATGTAAGAGCCTTAGTCTTTTGGAGCTGAGACAGCGTAGCCGCCCCGCCGGGTCCGTGGAGCCACCCCTGCGGCTTGTGCAGTGTTCCGCCCCTACGCCTCAGGATTTCTGCCCCTGCGGTTTCTTGCGGCTGTAACCGGCTTTGTTGACCCTTTGACCGTGCTTTACTCTCTTCTCTTCCTTCTTAGCCTTTTCCTTTGCTTGCTGAGCAAGGGTTCTTCATTCCAGTTCCCCTCACGTCCTTCTTCTCTCTTCTCCTTCTCCTTGATCTTATGCTTGAGTTTTCCTTGGTTTGGAAGAGTTGGTTGTGTGGCTTTGTTGATGTTGTGTATTGTTGCTGAGCTTGGAAGCCAGTTGAGGTGTTGGTTATGTGATCATTCCTTGGATAGGCTACAACAATAGGTGAGCTTACTCTTCTCTTCTCCTTTCTTCTTCTTTGATTCCATTCCTCTTCCTCAGCTTAGGATTAGTTGTGCTAGGCACGTTTTGATGTTGGAATGTGTATGTATATGTATGATTGTGGCTGTGGAATGATGAAAACGTGATTTGATCACGTGAAGAGTGGAAGCGAAGTCGGGAGATTACGCTCTGCATTGTCGCCGCCCCCGCGCCTGGGAGTTTCCGCCCTCGCGGAACCCTTGTCACCGCACTTGCGCCTCAGCGCCGCTGCCCCCGCGACCACGGTCCCAACGCCTGCGCCCGCGTGTTTTCGCGCCTACGCCTGCTGCCTTTCCTCCCCTGCGTCTTTATGTTCTGCAGGTGCGTCTTGTACATGATCTACTAGAGTAGTATATATCCTTTCCTTTCCTAGTATGAGCGGGTTAGTAACATGCTAGGTATGTATATGAGGATAGAATGATGATGAGTATGATATCGATATATGCCTGTTATGGCTTTGAGGTTTAGTTGTTTATCGAGGTTTATAAGTTGGATATGATCCTTATGGATCCCTTGGGTCTAGGTGTGACCCCTTTGATTGATAAGAGATGTGACATCTCTTTATGCCTTGTTTTTAGGCAGTGTTGTCCTCTAGTTTGGAGTTGATCGTGTTTGAGACTACTTCGAGGTTGAGGTAAGTCCATAGGACTTACTTAGCTACCATCCCTATATTGGATGTATGCATGAGTGGTGTTTGATATATGCTTGATAGCATGTGATGATTGATTATTACCGACCTATGGTTTAGTGACCACCCATTGTAGGACCGTGAGAACTTGCCCTTTCATCCCGTTGGGAGTCTGGGAGGTTCTCTACGGATAGGCCAGATTTGGTACACGGGACGGGCACTTTCTCCACTCCCATAGGGTATACGGGAAAGTGTTACCAGATTATCACTCCAGCTAGCAACAACACCGAGAGGCGAGGATTATATTCCTCGTGTCACATATATTCATATTCATATTCATATATATATGTGAACATCTACCATCCGTATGATTGTTTTGTGTGAACGTCCCTGATTAACAGTTGTATTTGGTAATACTTAAATAATTATTGATCAAGATATTCTATTGCCTAAATTAGATGTGTAATAATATACCAATTAAATTTAAAAAAAAAATGTTATATTCAATATTCACAATCGTTTCATCTCATCACCTACTTAAACCAAACTAAAAAATATAATGATCGTTAAATCATTCAAAAATTATAATGACCTGACAAATTAACGACCGTAATTTTAACCGCCGGCGAAACTTTATTAATCTAGTTAACGACCGTAATTTTAATAATCTAACAAATTAACGACCTAAAATTATAATGACATAACAAATTAACGACCGTAATTTTAACGGCTTAACAAATTAACGACCTAAAACATATTTAACCACCGGTGAAACCTATTTGACCGCCGGCGAAACTTTATTAATCTAGTTAACGACTGTAATTTTAATGACCTAACAAATTAACGACCGTAATTTTAACGTCTTAACAAATTAACGCCCTAAAACATATTTAACCGCTGACGAAAATTAATCTAGTTAAGATCGTAATTTTAATGACTTAACAAATTAACGACCTAAAATTATAATGAACTAACAAATTAACGACCGTAATTTTAACGACTTAGAAAATTAACGACCTAAAACTATAATAAACTAACAATTTAACGACCGTAATATCCCACTAATTTCGACCATAATTTTAACGACCTAACAAATTAAAGAACGTAATTTTAATACCTAACAACCGGTTGGTTATATTTTAACGATCATCACATATATAATTTAACAATCGTGATGATAAAACCAGTTGTTTATATTTTGTTACAATAAATTTGGAGATTTGTTAGTCAAAATTAGTATATATTCTTTCCTACTTTAACGATATATTATATGCTAGTGAATTAAATATGAACAATCTAATAAAACTCACCTATTTAAGCTTATTATGGTCATTCCATCATGAACGTTCAATATTTGATCTGACGGATGTTAGGAGTTCCTACTCCCTACTCTAAGAGAGATTCCCACCGGATCCTGACCCTATATAGTGATATATATAGGGTCAGGATCCGGTAGAACACTCCTTAGAGAGGGAGTAGGGAGTCTTTATAACCGTTAGATAAAACAATGAACGTCTGTGATTGAAGGACTATAGTAAGCTATTAAAGGAGGGTTTCATAGGATTGTTCATAGGATATTGATAAGCCTTTAATAGATTTTAATTTATGGAAAGATTATATTTTATTTTAGGGGTTAATAATATCCATCGAAATAAATTAACGCTGGACAATTATGTTCACGATTTTTTTCAATTACTAGTTTCTCTCTGTGAAGACGTATTTTAAATTTATAAGTTGTTAAAATACCTAGTTTAAAATTATAGGTCGTTAAATTGTATAAGTTATAATTATAGGTGGTTAATTTACTATGTTAAAATTATAGCTCGTTAAAATACGTATTTTAAATTTATAGGTCGTTAAAATACCTAGTTTAAAATTATAGGTCGTTAAATTGTATAGGTTATAATTATAGGTGGTTAATTTACTATGGTAAAATTATAGGTCGTTAACATATGTATTTTACATTTATAGGTCATTAAATGTCCAGGTTATAATTATAGGTGATTAAATTACAATGTTAAAATTATAGGTCGTTAAACTACCTAGTTTAAAATTATATATCGTTAAATGTCTAGGTTATAATTATAGGTGGTTAAATTACTATGTTAAAGTTATATGTCGTCACAATACATAGTATAAATATATAGGTCATTAAATGTCTATATTAATTATAGGTGGTTAAATTACTATGTTAAAATTATAGGTCGTTAAAATACCTAGTTTAAAAATTATATGTCGTTAAATGTCTAGTTTATAATTATAGGGTGTTAAATTACTATGTTAAAGTTATAGGTCGTTAAAATACCTAATTTAAAATTATATGTCGTTAAATGTCTTGGTTATAGTTAAAGGTGGTTAAATTATTAAGTCAAAATTATAGGAAGTCAATGATTTTAATTTAATTTAATAACTTTATTTGTCAACTTTTAAACTATTATAGGAAGTCAATGATCTTAATTAATTCTATTAATAAATTACCATTTATTTAAGTTAATCACAAACGTCCATCTAAATCAATCTAACGGATATTAAGAGTCCCTACTCCCTACTCTAAGAGAGGTTCCTACATGATCCTATCACTATATATATATATAAAAGATTGGGAGTGAATCCCATCAAAATAATAGGTCGTTATATAAGGAATCTAGTACAAGTAGTGGGTCAAACTCGATTAATGCAGAAACAACAAAGAGACTGCAATGTCTAGGGCACCTCGTTTGAGGTCCATGTGCAGCTTTGGACCTCAGTCTAGTGTAAAGTTGCACATCGACGGCTCAATCCACTCTCTTTAGGCTTCTTCTATGATGGTTTTTTCTTAGTTTATATTCGGGTTCTTCGGACATTGTGCTAGACTCGTAAAGGGCATTAAATTCGTCCTTAGGAGGCTCGGGGCTTCTTGAGGTCTTTCCCTGGATCACCATTGTTATTCTTTGAGTCTTATCCTTTCCATTGAATGCGGATGAGGGATGGGTGATGATGTCCTTCTTGCTTGGCCATGGAAACTTGCTTGGATGATCCTTTTTTTATCTCGGTTTTGGGTCAAAACACCTAAAAATACACAAACACAAGGAGGTATATGTCTACTTGATATATTGAGATCAAACTCAAACAAACGCCTAATCCAAGCAAATCTAAGGAAAAATAGCAAAAAGGACATCTAAAAGCATAGTACGAAAAATGTACGAGCAAAATGCTCCATACTTAGTTCTTGTTTATCCTCAAGAAAGAACGAACATAAAGCATTAAAAAATCACAAAAGAAAGAAAAACAAAAATCTTTACTAGTAGCATGCTTCAAATAATTGATCACTTTTAAAATACTATTATCATGGCAAGGCTAGAGACAATGTCAAGAGTAAAGTATATGAACAAACACAAAAGAAATAGTCAAATTTCACGCATGAAACATATACTCAAGTATCTCAAGTTATTACAATTCAAAAACTTTCAACTTAAAGGTCTTAAGATGCTTGCATTTGGTTTGTATTGATTTACCATATGAGTATAGAAATATAGTCCATAAATCAAAACAAAATCATGTTTGATCGAGTATTTACAACGCTTTTTAATCATGTTTGACCAAACAAATAAAAACCTATATTGTACGTTGGAATGCTTACATTCACTTGCATTTATATATCAATTCACATACAATAGCCATGGAGGCAATAGACATTGAAAATAAAACAACATTTAAATTACTATGTTAAAGTATATGCTTGCATTTGGGTTGTTATGTTTCACTCAAGTATTGAGGCCCTCTTTGTTAAGCATATGTGACATTTTCTACCTTTATATGTGTTTCTCTTCTATTAGTCACTTATTTTGTCTTTGTTTTTCCTTCTTTGGCGCCCCTAAAAAATGCGTTACAATCGTGTATAGCCTCATTTGACCCTATCCAGGGTTGTGATGGAAGAAGATCATGAAGAAAAAAAGTATGGGGTTCTCCCATGAAGATTCCAAATTAAATATAAGAAGAAAGGGCGCGAGTTTTGATACACATTGTTGTAACACCCCAAATCCGTAGGACTCGGAGTGCTACTGGGCTAGGATCTCACAATGGATCCTGACCCTAGCCTGACAACAATTTCACTGATCTTACAACAAGGCACATATAGATTAAAACAAAACATGAAACTGATATATAAATATCAAAAGGTTTATACAAGTACTGTTGAGTACAACAAAACATAACCATACATAGTCAAAAGATCCCATCCCACGAGGACGACCCAATGTACGGAGCCCTCAGCAGATCACCCATCTGGATCACTCTGCAGTTCTCCTAACCTGCAAAGGATCTACAACACGGTATAACACCGTTAGCTAACCATACACATATATAAGAGATGCAGAGCACAAACACACATCAAAGAATACATTATCTTTATAAAGTCCAACAATCAACTCGTATATATATATATATATATATATATATATATATCCATATAAACATATGTGACACGAGGAATATATAATCCTCGCCTCTAGGTCCAATAGCCAGCTGGAATGGTGCCTGAAACACCACCCCGTGTACCCTAAGAGAATGGGGAGTGCCCGAACCGTTTACCAGGTCTGGCCTGCCTACAGAGAACCTCCCAGACTCCCGGCGGGATGAAAGGGCAAGTTATCACGGCCCTACAATGGGCAAACAATATACCATAGATCGGTAATAACCATAACGCATGCTATCAAACATATACCACACATCACTCATGCACACATCCAATATAGGGATGGCAACTAAGTAAGTCCTACGGACTTACCTCAACCTCAGAAATAGTATCACTACGATCAGCTCTCACTCAACTCCACTCCAAACTGGAGGACAACACGGCCTATACAAGGCATACATATATATATATATATATATATATATATATATATATATATATATATATATATATATATATATATATATATATATATATATATATATATATAACTCCTAACACACAAAGGGTCACACCTAGACCCAAGGGATCCATAAGGATCATATCCAACTCGTAAACCTCAAAGCCGTAACCGGCATGTCTATATCATACTCATCAACATCCGATACCTAGCATGCTACTACCGCTCATACTAGGAAAAGAAATGATCTACCTAATTTTAGGTAGATCCGGGACAAGACGCACCTGCGTGACACAAGGGACGCAGGGGCGGAGCAAGCAACCCGCAAGCGCGGCAGAACTCAGCCGCGGGCACGGTGACAAGGCTGCAGGAAAACGCAAGCACGGCGCAGGCGCGGGCGCTGCGGCACGGCTTCCGCAGGGGCGGCGACTTCCAGGCACGGGGGCGGCGTCTGTGCAGAATGTGAACCCGCGATTTCTCTTCGGCTCTTCTCGTGATCAAATCACGTCTTTATCATTCCAGATTCACACACATGCATAAACATACACATTCCAACATTAACCTACATTCAATCATCTAATACTAAGCTAAGGAAGGAAGAACAAGGAAGAAGAAAGAAAGAAGAAGCAAGAGAGACATACCACAGCTGTGGCCTAAGCATGAAACTGCTCCAAGACAGCACCTCTACTAGCTCTCAAGCTCAGCAACAACATCATACCACATCATCATCATCATCCACACACAACTCTTTCAACTCTAAGGAAGAATAAGATCAAGCTCAAGATGGAGAGAAGGAGAAGCAAGGAGGACGTGAAAGGCTGGATTGGAAAGTGAAGAAGGAAACCCTTGCTCAGCAAGGAAAAGAAAGAAGTAAGGAAAAGGGTAAAGCACGGGTCAAAGGAGTCAACAAAATCGGCTGCAGCCGCCGGAAACCGCCGGGGCGGGTTTTCCTGGCCGTAGGGGCGGAACAACAGAGGAGCCGCAGGGGCGGCCTCACAGACCCGCGGAGGCGGCTAAGGCTAAACTAGCTCCCAAAGACTAAGGCTCTTACACCTCACCCCCCCTAAAAACAAGTTTCGCCCCGAAACTTGAAAAATCCTCAAACCACTCGGACTCACAAGCCGAGGTACAACTCTCTCTATAACCTCCAACATAAGCATGGAGGAGACCATCGATTCCAGCACGAACACTATCCAGGGCATAGAGGAAAACTATCTCTAGCCAACCAGCATCACAAAAGCAGGGATGAACGAACCATCTCCAGCTATAAACAATCGCACTAGCACAACAAGATCTAATAAGATCACACATCATATCAAGCTAGTACGAAAATAAACACAGCATGGCATATAAGCACATAAGCAAACACTCACCAAGATAGCACTAAGATCTACTCGGTGATCTTACTGGTGCATCTAACTCAGCATAGAACTCTAGATAGTTCCTCTGGATACTATCCTCAGTCTCCCATGTAGCCTCATCAGGTCCTCGTCTCGACCACTGTATCCTCAGCATAGGAATGTCCTTCGAACGCAGGCGTCTCATACCTCGTTCTAGGACTGCAATCGGGTGCTCAACAAAAGTGTGGTCCGGCTCAACCACCAAATCATCATAACTCACAATATGTCTCGGATCTGGTATGTACTCCCTCAGTTGAGACACGTGAAATACAGGGTGAACACCCACTAATCTCGGAGGCAAGGCTAATCTGTAAGCTGCGCTCTCAACCCGATTCAGAATCTCGAACGGTCCGACATATCGGGGGCTCAACTTCCCCTTAATGCCAAAACGCCTAACAACTCGTGTTGGGGACACTCTCAGCCACAAATGAGCTCCAACTCTGAACTCTAGAGGTCTACGCCTCCTATCAACATAAGACTTCTGACGGCTCTGCGCAGTCAGCATCCGCTCTCTAATCAGTGCTACTCGAGCCACATCATCCTGAATCTGATCAGGTGCTAAACCACTAACACTGCTCTGCTCATCCCAGCATAACGGTGTACGACATCTTTGCCCATACAGTGCCTCATATGGGGCCATCCCAATCGATGCATGCCAACTGTTGTTGTATGAGAACTCAACAAGTGGGAGGTGATCCGTCCACACTTGTCCCCAATCCAACACACAAGCTCGCATCATATCCTCCAGTGTCTGAATGGTCTTCTCTAACTGACCATCTGTCCGAGGATGGAATGCAGTCGTGAAGTGCAAACTCGTCCCCAGGGCAGTCTGAATCTGCTGCCAAAACCTCGAGGTAAATCTCCCATCTCTGTCTGAGACGATCGTCCTCGGTACACCATGGATCTCACTATCTGTCTAGTGTACTCCTCAGCTAATCTGCTCACCGGCCACGTCTCCCGGATAGGAATAAAATGTGCCGTCTTCGTCAGTCTGTCCACAATAACCCAGATGGCATCAAAGCTCCTACTCGGCCTCAGTCCAGTCACAAAATCCACGGTGACGTCCTCCCACTTCCTCTGTGGAACAAGAAGTGGATGGAGCTCACCTCCAGGTCCGTTATGCTCTATCTTGACCTGCTGGCAGGTCGCACACTGTGCCACAAATTTGGCCACATCGGGCTTCAGCCCTCCCACCAATATGAACGTCTGAAATCCTGGTACATCTTACTCGTACCTAGGTGTACTGAATAAGGCGTACAGTGAGCCTCCTGTAATATCCTCTGGTGCAAATCCGCATCAGCGGGTACACAGACGCGACCGCGGAGTCTCATAACTCCATCTGCTCCTATAAGGAATTGTGGTGCCTCATCCCGAGACATCCTCTCTCGGATCCTCATCAGTGTCGGGCAACTCTCCTGCTTCTGTTGGATCTCATCCAACAGATTAGAGAGAACCTCTAAAGTACTCAACTGGGCAACCTCATCAGGATACTAGATGTTCAACTCTAACCAGATCATGTCTCTCTGTAACGGATGCTGAATTGTCAGCCTCGCAATCGCCTTCTCTCAAGGCGTCTTCCTGCTCATGGCGTCAACAACAACGTTCGCCTTCCCTGGATGATACAAAATCTCCAGATCAAAATCCTTGATCAGCTCAAGCCACCTACGCTGGCGGTTATTCAATTCCCGCTGCGTGAAAATATACTTCAAACTCTTATGGTGTGTGAAGATCTGACATGTAACACCATACAGGTAATGTCTCCAGATCTTCAGTGCATGAACTACCGCTGCCAACTCCAGATCATGAGTCGGGTATTTCTCCTCATACGTCTTCAGCTGTCTAGACGCATATGCAATCACTCTGCCCCGCTGCATCAACACACATCCCAAGCCTAGCTTGGATGCATCACTTTATACTACAAAATCCTTTATACCCTCTAGCTGTGCCAAAACAGGAGCAGAAGTCAGACGTCTCTTCAGCTCCTCAAAACTCTGCATACACTGATCAGACCACACAAATCTGGTAGTCTTCCTCAGCAAACTCGTCAATGGACGGGCAATCACAAAAAATCCCTCCACAAAGTGTCTGTAATAACCGGCTAGGCCAAGGAAGCTACGTACTTCCTTGACGTTCGTCGGTGTAGTCCATGCAGCTACTGCCTCTATCTTCGCCGGATCAACCTTGATCCCCTCGGTGGATACAATGTGACCTAGGAATGCTACCATTGGCATCCAGAACTCGCACTTAGAGAACTTAGCATAAAGTTCTCTATCCCGTAAAACCTGCAACACAGTCCTCAGCTGTCCTGCATGCTCCTCTCTACTACGAGAGTATACCAGAATATCATCTATGAAGACCACCACAAACTGATCCAGGAAGTCGATGAAGATACTGTTCATCAACTCCATAAAAATTGTTGGGGTATTCGTAAGTCCAAATGGCATCACTACAAACTCGTCGTGTCCATATCTGGTCCTGAATGTTGTCCTATGCACATCCTGCTCTCTCACCCTTAGCCGGTGATACCCGGAACGCAGATCAATCTTGGAGAACATTGTCGCTCCCTGAAGCTGATCTAACAAGTCATCAATGCGCGGCAATAGATACTTGTTCTTGATGGTCACCTT
Organism: Fagopyrum tataricum; assembly: GCA_002319775.1. Classification (NCBI taxonomy): domain Eukaryota; kingdom Viridiplantae; phylum Streptophyta; class Magnoliopsida; order Caryophyllales; family Polygonaceae; genus Fagopyrum; species Fagopyrum tataricum. The sequence continues at coordinate 36,525,526 of CM008284.1, forward strand.
GTTCAACTCTCTGTAATCAATGCATAACCTCAGTGATCAGTCCTTCTTCCGTACGAAGAGGACAGGTGCTCCCCATGGGGACACGCTAGGGCGAATGAAGCCCTTCTCGGCCATCTCCTCAAGTTGCTTCTTCAGCTCCAACATCTCGACAGGCGCCATCCGGTATGGGGCCTTCGAGATCGGTCTCGTACAATGCTCTAACTCAATACTGAAGTCCACACTCCTTTGAGGCGGAAAACTGGACGGCTCAGCAAATACATTTGTAAACTCGCAAACCACAGGGATATCCTCTAATGTTGGACTCTCCCCCTCCTTCATGGCATAACACCAGAAGGCATCACAACCCTGTGTAATCAATCTAGCTGCCCGTACCGCACTGATAATCGTGCCAGTCTTTCCAAGGTCCCAACCTCGGAAAACCTCTATCTGACCTAACTCGGTAGAGAGGGTAACCGTCCTCCTACCTACATCTAAAACTGCAGAGTGTCTATCCATCCAGTCCATACCTAGAAGTCATGCTCTAATGGCATGACAAAGAAGTCAACTAGTAAAACACGGGTCCCTACAGAAATGGGACAACCGTGAATCTCACGGGTACCTCTGACCTTACCAACATCGGGTAACCTATAATAAAGGGCATCCCCTCAACTGTATCTAAACCAAGACGCTCTACACAGGCATCAGAAATAAAAGAGTGCGTAGCACCAGTATCAAATAAAACTCTAACAGGTAAACCATGAATCAGAATGGTACCTGTAGCAGTAGGTGCAGCTGGCTCCTATGCACTCCTAAGCTCAAAGACTCGGCCCTGTGGCCCTCTGGTGTCAGTGGTGCTCCCACCACGACCTCTGCCTCTACTCGGCCCAAGAGCAGATTCTGAGTCGTAGGGTGATCTGGGACCCTCTGCTATCCCTGAATCTGCTGCTGCTGAGGTGGCCTCTGCCCACCTCCTGCTAAACTAGTAGGAGAAGAACCCTGCTGAGATGAAGCTCCGCCTCGTCTACAGAAGGTAGCTCTGTGACCAGGTCTGCCACAAGTGAAGCAGGTCACCGGATGCCTCGTACACTATGATCTCATATGCCCATACTCACTGCAGTTGAAGCACTATACTCCCTTATCTGCACCCGGTGCAGATGAAGGATGACTCTGGCGACTCTGACCTCGCCCTAAACCAGCAGCTCCACCAGTACCACTGGTCTGCCCAGTCCGCTGTCTCTTCTCAGACCCTCCAGTCTGAGAAGCTCTCCTCTGGCTAGCCCTCTCTCTCTCGTAATCAGAAGCCCGGTCCTGATAATCGACCAAGGTCTCACAGTGAAACCCTTCCATATAAGTCCGGGTAGCATCCCTCAGTCGTCGGAAAAACAGATATACATGCTGATCTGTAGGAGGTGCCGCTGGACACAACAATGCCAACTCCTCCTGAAATCTCCCGATGGCCTCTAAGACCGGTACATCCTCGAACCCAGCCTCAACAAAGTCTCGCAGTGTCTCCCTCCTCAGCGAGGCAGGGCAGAAACGCTCTCGGATCAGAGTCCTCATCTGCTCATAACTAGTAACCTGTACTCGTACAGACCTCCACCAGTGTTGTGCCAAATCTCTGAACAGAGTCTGCACCAACTCAATCTGCCTGTTAGCTGGACATCTAATAGACTCCAGAGCTGAGTCTACATGTCCTATCCAGAGCTCCACCTCTAACCCCACCTTCCTAGTGAAAGGAGATACTCCCATCTGATGAAAAGCCTTCAAACAAGTGTCTGGTCGAGGCCCTCTATGCTCCTCTGTAGCTCGAGCAATCTCAACGGCAGGTGCCGGTGCAGCTGACACCTGTGCAAATACATGGGATCTCTCAGATGATCCCTCCTGTGCTGGCGGATCAGGGGCACACCTACCTGCCCTGGCAGCCTCCTCAACACGTCTAATGTACTCGCGGAAGGCTGGTCCCTCCATGGAGACACGATCAGACTCCCAAGACTGGGCTCTCTGTGGTCCCTGTCTCTCAGCTGCACCGTTCCTAGTCTCAGGAACGGCACTCTCAGCAACCTCCTCGTGGATTTCTCCCGCTGCATGTGAACTGTTAGCAGGAGTCCTACCACGTCCTCTACCTAGGGGGTCTACCTCTACCTCGTCTAGCTGCAAGTACGGCTCTAGTCTGAACCATCTGCAGAAGACGTAAACCTAACTTAGAAGGCTAAATATATGTCATATGTATAGATATATATCAAATCAATCACAACAGAATATCTATATATATCTATACTGTCGAGATCTTCAGAGGGGCGATGGCTCACGTACACGATATCCCAAAACATTTGTACTCATTTCAAAACAAAAACCTTTTGAAAAGTCAGACCCCTTTCGGGTTCTGTTTATTTATCTATTCGACCTTTATTGCAGATTACAAGTGTCATTGTTGTCAACCTGGGCTCTGATACCAACTTTGTAACACCCCAAATCCGTAGGACTCGGAGTGCTACTGGGTTAGGATCTCACAATGGATCCTGACCCTAGCCTGAAAACAATTTCACTAATCTTACAACAAGGCACAGATAGATTAAAACAAAACATGAAACTGATATATAAATATCAAAAGGTTTATACAAAATTGTTGAGTACAACAAAACATAACCATATACATAGTCAAAAGATCCCATCCCACAAGGACGACCCAATGTACGGAGCCCTCAGCAGATCACCCCTCTGGATCACTTTGCAGTTCTCCTAACCTGCAAAGGATCTACAACACGGTATAACACCGTTAGCTAACCATACACATATATAAGAGATGAAGAGCACACACACATCAAAGAATAATAAACACGTCAACATGATATCACACATTTACCCGGTTCATTATCTTTATAAAGTCCAGGAATCAACTCGTGTATATATATATATATATATATATATATATATATATATATATATATATATATATATATATATATATATATATATCCATATAAACATATGTGACACGAGGAATATATAATCCTCGCATCTGGGTCCAATAGCCAACTGGAATGGTGCCTGGAACACTACCCCATGTACCCTAAGGGAATGGGGAGTGCTTGAACCGTTTACCGGGTCTGGCCTGCCTACAAAGAACCTCCCAGACTCCCGGCGGGATGAAAGGGCAAGTTATCACGGCCCTACAATGGGCAAACAATATACCATAGATCGGTAATAACCATAACGCATGCTATCAAACATATACCACACACCACTCATGCACACATCCAATATAGGGATGACAACTAAGTAAGTCCTACGGACTTACCTCAACCTCGGAAGTAGTATCATTACGATCAGCTCTCACTCAGGTCCACTCCAAACTGGAGGACAACACGGCCTATACAAGACATACATATATATATCAAACTCCTATCACACAAAGGGTCACACCTAGACCCAAGGGATCCATAAGGATCATATCCAACTCGTAAACCTCAAAGTCGTAACCGGCATGTCTATATCATACTCATCAACATCCGATACCTAGCATGCTACTACCGCTCATACTAGGAAAGGAAAGGATCTACCTAACTTTAGGTAGATCCGGGACAAGACGCACCTGCGTGACACAAGGGACGCAGGGGCGGAGCAAGCAACCCGCAGGCACGGCAGAACTCAGCCGCGGGCGCGGTGACAAGGCTGCAGGCAAACGCAGGCACGGGGCAGGCGCGGGCGCTGCGGCACGGCTTCCGTAGGGGCGGCGGCTTCCAGGCGCGGGGGCGGCGTTTGTGCAGAACGTGAACCCGCGATTTCTCTTCGGCTCTTCTCGTGATCAAATCACGTCTTTATCATTCCAGATTCACACACATGCATAAACATACACATTCCAACATTAACCTACATTCAATCATCTAATCCTAAGCTAAGGAAGGAAGAACAAGGAAGAAGAAAGAAAGAAGAAGCAAGAGAGATATACCACAGCTGTGGCCTAAGCACGAAACTGCTCCAAGACAACACCTCTACTAGCTCTCAAGCTCAGCAACAACATCATACCACATCATCATCATCATCCACACACAACTCTTTCAACTCTAAGGAAGAATAAGATCAAGCTCAAGATGGAGAGAAGGAGAAGCAAGGAGGACGTGAAAGGCTGGATTGGAAAGTGAAGAAGGAAACCCTTGCTCAGCAAGGAAGAGAAAGAAGTAAGGCAAAGGGTAAAACACGGGTCAAAGGAGTCAACAAAACCGGCTGCAGCCGCCGGAAACCGCGGGGGCGGGTTTCCTGGCCGCAGGGGCGGAACAACAGAGGAGCCGCAGGGGCGGCCTCACAGACCCGCGGGGGCGGCTAAGGCTAAACTAGCTCCCAAAGACTAAGGCTCTTACATTTGTTCAATATGGAATATATTTTCATGGTTGGTGAAAGAGACAAAAAGTCTCTAGTTGTCATCCCTGTTGTGCAAAGAAGTAATAATTGGTTTGAAAGTGAAGAAAAACTTATCCCTAAGAAAAAAGACAAAGTACTGTAAAGATGAAAACTATTATGTTGCATGGAAAAGAAGTGCAAAAATGAAGAAATGTGTGATTTGGTGAATCACTGAAGGATTTTTTCATATTGATCACACTCGACGTCCTGGATTTTATTTGCCATTTCATCCTACTTTTTGTCCCACCAACATTATATTTTTATGTCCCATATCCTTGTTAAAACCATTATAAAGACCTAAATGATTTATATCTTGCATGTTAGTTTCATTTGATAGGTAGTGGACTTTGAGAACGCCTTGACAAGCTTATGGTAAGATCTTTTCATGAATTTCGATTTTGAGTGAACCTTGTTATATATATATATATATATAGACACACACATGCGCAAGATTGAGAGAAACACATTATCCATGAGCGGTTTGGAGAGCTATTATTCCTTTTGCAATAATTGATGTTACAATGGCATCCTTTGAGTTGTTTGTTCTCTTAATTAAGGCAAAAGATTTGTTTTGCACATAGTATATTATATGTCATGATCTTACTCGAGGACGATTATGGCTGAAGTATGATGTGTCTCCTAGATCTTCAAACGTAGTTTTCAAGAGGATCGGTTTTGCTATCCAGAAAGAGTTGGCGGCGCAACTTGTTGTCCGTGTACCTTCTAGCTTGATGTAAATAATGTTATATGTAAGAGCCTTAGCCTTTAGAGCCACTTTTGGCCTTCGCCGCCCCTGCGTGTGAGTGAGGCCGCCCCTGCGGCTCATCCGTGTTTCCGCCCCTGCGGTCCTAGCTGCCGCCCCTGCGGGTTCCGGCGGCTGCAGCCGTCTTCTTTGACTCTTTGACCCGTTCTTTACTCTTTACCTTTCTTAATCTTTTCCTTGGCTGATCAAGGGCTTGTTCTTCACTTTCCTTCCAGCTTCTCACGTCCCTAGCTTCCCTTGCTTCCCTTTGACCTTGATCTTGGTTTTGAAAGAGTTTGGCTTGAGTTTTGTGTGAGGAGTGGTTGTTGTTGTTATTGTTGATTGTGTGCATGCTGAGCCTGGAAGCCAGCCTGGAGGTGTGTGAGCTCTTTTCTGCAGCTAGGACCACAAGAGTGGTAAGCAATCTTGCCTTCTTCTTTCTTTCCTTGGATTCAATCTCTTAGCTTAGGTTTAGATGCATGTATAGGTGTGTATTGATGTTTGTATGTGTATGTAAATGTATGTGTGTGAACCTGAATGAGAGAAGACGTGTGTGATTACGTGAAGAGCTGAAGATAAATCGCAGAATTGTTTCCAGCGTTGATGCTGCCCCCGCGGCCGAGAGTCACCGCCCCCGCGGCTACCGTGTCGCAGCGCCTGCGTCGTGCCAGCGGCGTGCCTGCGTTTGCCAGCGTTCCTTGTCACCGCCCCCGGGGCTACCTTCTGCCCCTACGTCCCTTGTGTCGCGCAGGTGCGTTTTGTTCCGTTTCTACCTAGAGTTAGGTAGATCCTTTCCTTTCCTAGTATGAGCGTTAGTAGCATGCTAGGTACGAGTATAAGGTTAGAGTGAGGTGGAGTACGGTATCGTCTATGCCGGTTACGGCTTTGAGGTTTACGAGTTGGAATATGATCCTTATGGATCCCTTGGGTCTAGGTGTGACCCCTGTTATGGATATGGGTGTGATATATGTGTTATACCTTGTTTAGGCTGTTTTGATCTCTAGAGTGGAGCCGTTTGAGTTTGAGTTTGAGACTCCCGAGGTTGAGGTAAGTCCATAGGACTTACTTAGCTGCCATCCTTATATTGAATGTGTGCATGAGTGGTGTGTGTATATGTTTGTTATAATATTGTTATTACCGACCTATGGTCTATTGATTGCCCATTGTAGGGTTGTGACAACTTGTCCTTTCATCCCGCCGGGAGTCTGGAGGTTCTCTACGGGCAGGCCAGTATGGTTCAGTGGGCCAGCCACCTGTCCACTCCCATAGGGTACACGGGAGGTGGGACCGGATCCCCACTCCAGCTGGTACTATTCCTGAGAGGCGAGGGTTATATTCCTCATGTCACATACGTTCATATTGAGATATTTATATATTTTTGAGTTGAGTGATAGACTATGATTATAAAGATAATAAATCGGGTAAATGCGTGATATCATGATGAGGTGTTTAGTACTTTCTGATGTGTGTTTGTGCTCTTGCATCTTCTTATATATGTGTATGGTTAGCTAACGGTTTCATACCGTGTTGTAGATCTTTTGCAGGTTAGGAGAACTGCAGAGTGATCTAAAGTGGGCGATCTGCTGAGGGCTCCGTACACTGGGGTTGTACTCGTGGGCTACGGGTTATTTTGATCATGTATATACGTTATGTTTTGTTTGTACTCAACAGCGTTGTATAAACCTTTTGATACTTTTATAACAGTTTGATGTTTTGTATTTAATCTATCGGTGCCTTGTTGTAAGATTTAGTGAACTTGTTGTCAGGCTAGGGTCAGGATCCATTGTGAGATCCTAGCCCAGTAGCACTCTGAGTCCTACGGATTTGGGGTGTTGCAAAGTTGGTATCAGAGCTCAGGTTGACAATAATGGCACTAGTAATCTGCAATAAAGTTCGAATAGATAAATAAACAGAACCCGAAAGGGGTCTGACTTTTCAAAAGGTTTTAGTTTTGAAATGAGTACAAAATGTTTTGGGATATCGTGTACGTGAGCCATCGCCCCTCTGAAGATATTCTGTTGTGATTGATTTGATATATATATATATATATATATATATATATATATATATATATATATATATATATATATATATATATATATATATATATATATATACATATATATATATATATATATATAGATATTCTGTTGTGATTGATTTGATATATACATACGGCATATATATAGCCTTCTGAGTTAGGTTTACGTCCTCTGCAGATGGTTCAGACTAGAGCCTTACCTGCAGCAGGATGAGGTAGAGGTAGACCCCCTCTAGGTAGAGGACGGGGTAGGACTTCCGTTGTTGATCCACGCGCGGCGGAAGAGGTTCATGAGGACGTTGCCGAGAGTGTTGTTCCTGAGACTGGGAACGGTGTAGTTGGGGGACAGGGTCCACAGCGAGTCCGGTCAGATGCCTCGGATTATGTCTCCATGGGAGGACCAGAGTTTCGTGACTATATCCGGCGAGTAGAGGAGGCTGTCAGAGCAGGTAGACCTATTCCAGATCTGCCAGTACATGAGGGATCATCTGAGAGATCCCATGGGGTTACACAGGTGCCAGCTGCACCGGTACCTGTAGATGAGGTTGCTCGAGTCACAGAGGAGCATAAAGGGCCTAGACCAGACACTTGGTTGAAGGCATTTCACTAGATGGGTGTACCCCCTTTCTCTGGGAAGGTGGGGCTTGAGGTTGAGCTGTGGATTGGACATGTGGACTCAACTCTGGAGCCCATTAGGTGTCCAGCAGACAGGCAGATAGAGTTAGTGCAGACTCTGTTCAGAGACTTAGCACAACACTGGTGGAGGTCTGTACGAGCACATGTTGACAGTTATGTTCAGATGCGGACTATGATCAGAGAGCGTTTCTGCCCTGCCTCACTGAGGAGGGAGAAACTGCGAGATTTTGTGGAGGCCGGGTTTGAGGATGTACCAGTCTCAGAGGCTATCCAGAGATTCCAGGAGGAGCTGGCATTGCTGGGACCAGCTGCACCTTCTGTGGATCAACATGTATATTTGTTTTCCCGACGACTGAGGGATGCTACCCACGCCTACATGGCGGGATTTCATTGTGAGTCCTTGATGGACTACCAGGACAGAGCCGCCGATTATGAGCGTGAGCGGGTTACTCAGAGGAGAGCTTCTCAGACCGGAGGGTCTGAGAAGAGACAGCGTATTGGGCAGACCAGTGGTACTGGAGGAGCTGCTGGCTCAGGACAAGGCCAGAGCCGCCAGAGTCAGCCCTCATCTGCACCGGCTACAGATAGGGTACAATAGTGTTTCAACTGTGCTGAGTATGGACATATCAGACCAGAGTATACGACGCAGATAGTGACTTGCTTCACTTGTGGTGGACGAGGGCACAGAGCTGTTTTCTGTAGACAGGGTGGAGCTTCGTCTCAGCAGGGTTCTACTCCTGCCAATATAGCGGGAGGTGGGTAGAGGCCACCTCAGCAGCAGCAGATACAGGGACAACAGAGAGTCCTAGATCGTCCTACCACTTAGGGATCTGCTCCTGGGTTAGGTAGAGGCAGAGGTCGTGGTGGGAGCACCACTGACACCAGAGGGCCACAGGGCCGAGTTTTTGAGCTGAAGAGTGTAGAGGAGCCAGCTGCACCGCCTGTTACAAGTACCATTCTGATCCATGGTTTACCTGTTAGAGTTGTTTGATTTTAGAGCTATGTCTTCTTTTAATTCTGATGCTTGTATTGAGTGTTTGATTTTTGATATGATTGAGGGGATACCCTTTAGTATAGGGTTACCCGATGGTAGTAGGGTCAGAGGTACCCATGAGATTCGTGACTGTCCCATTTCTGTAGGGACCCGTGTTTTACTAGTTGACTTCTTTGTCATGCCATTAGAGCATGAAGAAGTCATATTAGGTATGGATTGGATGGACAGACTTTCTGTAGTTTTAGATGTAGGTAGGAGGACTGTTACCTCTCTACCGAGTTAGGACAGATAGAGGTTTTCCGAGGTTGGAACCTTGGAAAATCTGGCATGGTTATCAATGTGATATGAGCAGCTAGATTGTTTGCACATAGATGTGAGGTCTTTTGGTGTTATGCCATGAAGGAGGGGGAGAGCCCAGTATTAGAGGATATCCCAGTGGTTTGCGAGTTGCAGATGTGTTCGCTGAGTCGTCCGGTTTGTCGCCTCAGAGGAGTGTGGACTTTGGTATCAAGTTAGAGCCTAGTATGAGGTAGATCTCGAACGCCCATATCGGATGGCGTCTATTGCGATGTTGGAGCTGAAGAAGCAACTTGAGGAGTTGGCCGAGAAGAGTTTTTAGTCAACCTAGTATATCCCCATGGGGAGCACCTGTGCTCTTCGTACGGAAGAAGGACGGATCGTTGAGACTGTGTAGTGATTACAAAGAACTGAACAAGGTGACCATTAAGAATAAGTATCCATTGCCGTGTATGGATGACTTGTTGGATCAGCTTCAGGGAATGACAGTATTTTCCAGGATGGACCGGCGCTCAGGATATCACTAGTTGAGGGTGAGAGAGTAAGATGTATCAGGACTTGAGACGTTTATATTGGTAGAAAGGGTTGAAGCCGATGTAGCCAATTTGTGGCACAGTGTGCGACTGCCAACAGGTCAAGATAGAGCATTGCAGACCTGGAGGTGAGCTCCATCCCCTTCTTGTTCCACAGAAGAAGTGGGAGGACGTCACCATAGATTTTGTGACCGAGCTGAGATTGAGCTGGAGTTTTGATGTCATTTGGGTCATTGTGGACAGATTGACAAAGACGGCACGTTTCATTCCTATTAGGGAGACGTGGCCGGTGAGCAGATTGGCTGAGGAGTACACTAGGCATATAGTGAGACTCCATGTTGTACCGAGGACGATTGTCTCAAACCGAGATGGACGATTTACCTCGAGGTTTTGGTAGCAGATTCAGACTGCTTTGGGAACGAGTTTGCACTTTACTACTGCGTTCCATCCTCAGACAGATGATCAGTCAAAGAGGACCATTCAGACGCTGGAGGGTATGCTGCGAGTTTGTGTGTTGGCATACATCTATTGGGATGGCCCTATGAGGCTCTGTATGGGTAGAGATGTCGTACACCGTTATGTTGGGATGAGCCTAGTACGGCTAGTGATTTGATACCTGATTAGATTCGGGATGATATGGCTCGAGTACCACTGATTAGAGAGCGGATGCTGACTGCGCAGAGCCGTCAGAAGTCTTATGTTGATAGGAGGCGTAGACCTCTAGAGTTCAGAGTTAGAGCCCATCCATGTGTGGCTGAGAGTGTCTCCGACACGAGGTGTTAGACGTTTTGACAGTAAAGGGAAGTTGAGCCCTTGACATGTGGGATCGTTCGAGATTTTGGATAGGGTTGAGAGCGCAGCTTACAGATTAGCTTTGCCTCCGAGATTAGAGGGTGTTCACCCTGTATTTCAGGTGTCTTAGCTGAGGGAGTACGTACCAAATCTGAAACATATTGTGAGTTATGGTGATTTGGTGGTTAAGCCGGACCACGCCTTTGTTGAGCATTCGATTGCAATCCTAGAACGAGGTATGAAACACCTTCGTTCGAAGGACATTTCTATGTTGAGGATACAGAGGTCGAGATGAGGATCTGATAAGACTACATGGGAGACTGAGGATAGTATCCGGAGGAATTATTCAGAGTTATAGGCGAGGATAGATATACCTATAGGATCCAGGAGTAAGTCTTAGGACTAGCCTGTGGAGCGATATGATTACGTGCTTATGTGCTTACATGATATGCTATATTTATTTTCGTGCTAGCTATGATGTGTTTATGATCTTACTAGATCCTGTTGTGCTAGTACGACTGTTAGGTAAAGCTGGAGATGGTTCTTACCTCCATGCTATTGTGATACGACGGTTAGGGATAGCTGGAGATGGTTCCTACCTCCATGCTATTTTGATGGACATAGTTTGGATGGAGATGTCTTCTCCATGCCCCGATGATGGTTTGGCTAGAGATGTTCCTCTATGCCCCGAATAGTAGTGTGATCTTTTGAGGTATAGTGTCACACGGGCTGATACCTTATGTATGAGATATGATACCTCCGATAGAGATAGTGTATCCCGGTTTTATGTTTGAGTGGTTTCGGAGTTTGTACAAGTTTCGGGACGAAACTTGTTTTTAGGGGGGTGAGGTGTAAGAGCCTTATCCTTTGAAGCCACTTTTGGCCTTAGCCACCCCTGCGTGTGAGTGAGGCCGCCCCTGCGGCTCATCCGTGTTTCCGCCCCTGCGATCCTAGCTGCCGCCCCTGCGGGTTCCGGCGGCTGCAGCCATCTTCTTTGACTCTTTGACCCGTGCTTTACTCTTTACCTTTCTTAATCTTTGTCTTGGCTGATCAAGGGCTTGTTCTTCACTTTCCTTCCAGCTTCTCACGTCCCTAGCTTCCCTTGCTTCCCTTCGACCTTGATCTTGGTTTTGAAAGAGTTTGGCTTGAGTTTTGTGTGAGGAGTGGTTGTTGTTGTTATTGTTGATTGTGTGCATGCTGAGCCTGGAAGCCAGCCTGGAGGTGTGTGAGCTCTTTTCTGCAGCTAGGACCACAAGAGTGGTAAGCAATCTTGCCTTCTTCTTTCTTTCCTTGGATTCAATCTCTTAGCTTAGGTTTAGATGCATGTATAGGTGTGTATTGATGTTTGTATGTGTATGTATATGTATGTGTTTGAACCTGGATGAGAGAAGACGTGTGTGATCACGTGAAGAGACGAAGAGAAATCCCATAATCGTTTCCTGCGTTGTCGCCGCCCCCGCGGCCGAGAGTCACCGCCCCCGCGGCTACCGTGTCGCAGCGCCTGCGTCGTGCCAGCGGCATGCCTGCGTTTGCCAGCGTTCCTTATCACCGCCCCCACGGCTACGTTCCGCCGCGCCCGCGGTACCAGCCTTCCGCCCCTGCGTCCCTTGTGTCACGCAGGTGCGTTTTGTTCCATTTCTACCTAGAGTTAGGTAGATCCTTTCCTTTCCTAGTATGAGCGTTAGTAGCATGCTAGGTACGAGTATAAGGTTAGAGTGAGGTGGAGTACGGTATCGTTTATGCCGGTTACGGCTTTGAGGTTTACGAGTTGGAATATGATCCTTATGGATCCCTTGGGTCGAGGTGTGACCCCTGTTATGGATATGAGTGTGATATATGTGTTATACCTTGTTTAGGCTGTTTTGATCTCCAGAGTGGAGCCGTTTGAGTTTGAGTTTGAGACTCCCGAGGTTGAGGTAAGTCCATAGGACTTACTTAGCTGCCATCCTTATATTGGATGTGTGCATGAGTGGTGTGTGTATATGTTTGATAGCAGTGTTATGATATTGTTATTACCGACCTATGGTCTATTGATTGCCCATTGTAGGGCTGTGACAACTTGTCCTTTCATCCCGCCGGGAGTCTGGAGGTTCTCTACGGGCAGGCCAGTATGGTTCAGTGGGCCGGCCACCTGTCCACTCTCATAGGGTACACGGGAGGTGGGACCGGATCCCCACTCCAGCTGGTACTATTCCCGAGAGGCGAGAGTTATATTCGTCGTGTCACATACGTTCATATTGAGATATTTATATATATGAGTTGAGTGATGGACTATGATTATAAAGATAATAAATCGGGTAAATGTGTGATATCATGATGAGGTGTTTAGTACTTTCTGATGTGTGTTTGTGCTCTTGCATCTTCTTATATATGTGTATGGTTAGCTAACGGTTTCATACCGTGTTGTAGATCTTTTGCAGGTTAGGAGAACTGCAGAGTGATCCAGAGTGGGCGATCTGCTAAGGGCTCCGTACACTGGGGTCGTACTCGTGGGCTACGGGTTATTTTGACCATGTATATACGTTATGTTTTGTTTGTACTCAGCAGCGTTGTATAAACCTTTTGATACTTTTATAACAGCTTGATGTTTTGTATTTAATCTATCGGTGCCTTGTTGTAAGATTCAGTGAACTTGTTGTCAGGCTAGGGTCAGGATCCATTGTGTAAATAAATCGAGAGGCTTGCTTGTTTAGAAAAATCGTGTGTAATACTAGTTTTTGACGGACCTTGTGTTTTGACGGACCTTGTGTACCCAGACCTTGTGTACCGGACCTTGTGCACCCGGACCTTGTGTACTGGACCTTGTGTACCCCGACCTTGTGTACCCGGACCTGGTGTACCCGGACCTGGTTGGGCTTGGGCTTGTATAACCCGAGTGGGCCTTGACTTTATAAAATAGGTTGGTTGGGCTTGGGCTTGTATATCCTGATTGGGCCTTGAATTTATAAAACAGATTTGGGCTTGTATAGCCTTATTGGGCATTGGATTTATAAAATAGAGTGGGTTTGGGCTTTAATAAGTTGCAATTACCAATTCACCCTTTCAATTAATCTTTATATATAATTATAAGGGGCCTACTTTATGTACATTTTTAAAAAAGAGCCTCCCTTATGCTCATTTATACACAAAGGGCCCTACGCCCCATTTAACCCATTGAAATGTTATCGATAATTTAATATATTTATTTTATTTTATTTTATTTTAAAATGGAAAGCGGTTAGATTGAACTATATCCTCGAGGTAATCCAACCTAAGCATCCTTGCGGATGAGAACACGAAGTTCGGGGTCTTCAGAAAAATTGGTGTTGGGGGTCGAGTTTCCCAGTTGGATCAATCGGTCAGCAACACAATTTAAACTCTTTGAAAATATGTCTAATACGGACCTCATCAAAGAAATGAAGTCCAGTCTGGAGTCGGATATAATCATCTCGATATCCCACGGACAGCTCCACAAACCTTGGAGTGCCTTGATAACACACAAGTTATCACCTTCGATTTCAATCTTATTAATATGTATTCTAATTGCCTCTTGTAACCCGGTTTTGAGGGCAAAGGCGTCAGCTTTTATAACCGAATTAAATGTCAAGGCTAACAACATCACCATTGTGATTTCGGATTACATATCCAATAGATGTTATACCCGAATCGAGTTTTGAACCATCAAAGTTAAGTTTAAAGAAGCCGGGTTTTGGTTTATCCCATTTAACATTGTGTTTTTCCTTATGTTTGAGTTATAATTCTTTGGATGTTGTTTTATGTTGTAATCGTCCTCATCAATAATGTTTGTTTTCTAGTTATGAATTTGGTTTTTAACGAAAGTAATTACTTTATTATCCAAGCCCATAGGTTCATTATTAAATATAATTTTGTTCCTGAAGAACCAGATGCTCCACCATACATTTGCGAGACACGCGAATTTGTTTGTTCCTATTTTGTTTTTAATATCTTGTAGGATGGCATGAGCTTTTTTGTTTTGGAGATTAATTTTGTTAAGTTCGGTGAGAATTGTTCTATCGATTTTTACGATAATTTGTTTAGTGCGAGGACATTCAAAGAGCAGATGAACCAAGTCCTCCAGGTGATAATTGCAAAGTTCACATTGCCTTGTGACGGCAATCCTTCTTTCATCAAGTTTTGCTTTTGTCGGAAGTCCGTTAATTGAAATTTTCCAAATAAAGTTATAAATTTTGGGTTGGGTATCCAATTTCCAAATCCATTCACATAAATAGTTTGGTTGGGTATTTGATTCCTCTTCAATCATACCGGAAGCCGATTTTGTAGAAAACCATCCATTTTTACTACATCTTCAATAAAGTCTATTTTGGATCTCGTTTTTTGGAATGATTATTTCCTTAATCATTCTCCTAATATCCGGTAGCTCGTGATCAATTTTGTTGTTATCCCAATTTTTTGAGTTATTTATGAAGTGACTGACTTTAATATTTGTATCAATTTAGTTGGTATTTTGGACCATTTTTATTGTGGTGTCGCAGACACCCAACTATCGTGCCAAAAGTTGATGGTTTTCCCATTTCCGATCTACCAAATGATACCTTTTTTGAACTCGGTTTTAAGTTTCATAAGATTGTTCCATTGCCATGAATGGAGGATGTTTTTATTTTTTAAGTATTTTTCGTTTATAATTTTAACCCAAATATTGTTTGGATCAACTAAAATTTTCCACAAGAGTTTCATTTGTAGCGCTTTGTTTGTGATTACAGATTTTCTTAAACCTAGGTCGCCATTCTTTTTTAATTTACAAATTCTGTCCCAACTAATGATAGGTCTGTGTTGGTCTCCTTTATTCCAAAAGAATTTTTTGTAAGTTTTATCAAGCTCCTCCAAGTTATGGCTTGGGAGCATAAAGCTTTGCATGGTAAATGTTGGTTTAGTTGCGAGGTTGTGTTTTATGAGCCTGTTCCTACCTTCTTGTGAAAGAGAATTTGCTTTCCATTTTAAAAGTTGTTGTTTCGCTTTAAGGTTAGTTTCACCAAAAGTTTCTTTTGTCACTCTTCCATTTATGATTGGGCACTAAGATATTGATCAAGGGATGTAGTGTGATACATATTTAGAGCATTTTTTAATTGGTTGATATTACCATCGTTGGTATTTCTCGTTGTTTAGAAAGCCGATTTTTTAGAATTTTTTTTTGTCCTGAAATAGAGCAATACATTTCCAAGAATTTGCTTTACCCTTAGACAAGAGACTACATTTGCTTTAGCAAAAACGATCATATCATCAGCAAAGGATAAAAAGGGGGTAGACGTTGCTTGTCTACAAAAAGAGAAGCCAATATGGTTATCGTAATTGTTGCAATCGTCTTGGATCATTTGTGTAAGAATTTCGCTCCCTAAATAAAAGGGTAAGGGGATAAGGGATCACCTTGTCTTAGTCCTTTCTCGGAGAAGAATTGCTCTGTTGGTACATTATTCACGAGGACAGAGAAAGACACTGTAGAGATACACTCCTTAATCCATCCAATGAATTTATCATTGAAACCAAACTTTTTAAGTATACAAATGATAAATTCCCAATTTACTTGGTCATTAGCTTTTTCCATATCAAGTTTAATGGTTTTCCATCAGTCTTTACTCTTTTTAGACCGAAAAGAGTGGAAAATTTCATGAGTAATAAGGATATTGTCATGAATCGACCTATTAACCACAAACGCTCCTTGAAGAGGATGAATGAGTTTGGACATGATGAATTCCATTCTTTTTGTTAAAATTTTAGCTATGATTTTGTAAATTGTTGAGCAAAGGTTTATGGGTCTAAAGTGGTTAATTGATGTGAGATTGTCCATTTTAGGGATCATAGTAATAAAAGTATGGTTGATTATTTTAACATTTTTCCTCTTCTGAAAAAATCTTCACTGATCTGGACACATCAGTGCCCACAATATGCCAGTATTTTTGATAAAAGTCAGCCGGCATACCATCTGGCCCGGGGGATTTATCACACCCAATATCGAAAGTTGCATTTCTAATTTCTTCATTATTAGGGGTTTTTGTTATGAGTAGATTGTCCTCTACGCTGACTTTATTTTGATGGATTGTAGATTCTCGTTGAGAAGAGATTGGTCTATTGGTGTTTTAGAAAATTTGCTTTGGAATTCTTTTTTTTTAATTTCTAATCGGATCTCTTTTTCAGAGGTTAGAACAACTCCCATTCTAGTTGTAAATTCTTTTAGATGTTTTCGATTTCTTCTTCCAGTAGCAATGCGATGGAAGACAATCTATTAAAACTAGAGTTTTATTTAGAACTAGTGGTTAAGAATTATTATTTAAATATTAATTAAATTGTTTTGTATAAGTTTATACTTTTTTGTTTCTAATATGTATGGTTGTACATCCAGTCCGGATCGGACCGATGGACCGAAATTTTCAAAAAACGTATACTGAGAACCGGACCAGAATAAAAAAAGTAAAAATAAAAAAATATTTTCGTGAAAACTAATATATATATATATATATATATATATATATTGTAAAAAATATATTTTTTTTGTATATATATTTATGTACAAAAAAATATATTTTTTACAATATATAAAATTAAATCTATAAAACAATTCCGGAATTTCATAAAACAGTGGACCGTAGACCAAATCGGATCCGGTCCGGGTCAAATTTGCACATCCCTACTAATATGTATACTTTTATAGTGTTTTACTTTTTAGTTTTAAAATACAATTAATTAATTGTTTAAATACTTTACAATATAGAATATCATACTAAAATTTTATATTTTATATCTTTCGATTTAAATTTCGGCCAACCCTAAAAGTGTTCTTGCCCCGCCCCTAGCCCCAATTGCACATTGGTTTTCTACTTTTAATTGCTAGTTTCACGTTGGTTCTCACACATGAAGGTTGATAAAAGTCACAACCCGTTAAAAGCAAAAGTGACAAACCCATTAAAATTTATAATTATAAAACGACCCCACTTAAATTCCAAAATTGTTTCACATATAGGTAACCAATGTAAGATATAACATCTCCCGTTGAGAACCAAAATGGAAATAGAAATCGCACGTTGGAAACCCACTTGCGATTGGGAATGCGTTTCCACGGGACTTGCAACGTGATAATTATCAGTTCTACGCCAACCCGTACGAGTAGACGCAAAAACAATTCGAATACACTTTGAGTACAGTGTGATAATATAAGTTCAACCATTCATTGATACAAAACAAAACTAAATAAGTTCCGATTTAATTTATCACATCAAAACCTAACCCCTAAATTTCGAAACTTAAAACATGCAAAACAAATGAATTTTAACTGTTTTGTTTACGAAATTATACCTTAAAAACATAGATAATATCACGTAGATGCACTTTGAGTCCTCAAACATTAAAATCCGCCAAGATTTGAAGTGTAAATCTCACTTATTGTGAGAATTTTAAGAGAAAAGAGCAGGTTGAAAGAGAAAGAATGGAAAATGAGACTAAAAATTCACAATACGTAATCACTGTCGAAAGTGCTTGAGAATGGGAAATGAGACTAAAAAATCACATTACGTAATTTTCACCTATCCCCTACAAAAAAGCCTACTTTTAAAAAAAAAATTGTATTTAGAACACAAAAACCTTATTTAGCCAATAAATTCTGCATTATTCCTCGAAAGTGCTTGAGAATGGGAAATGAGACTAAAAAATCACATTACGTAATTTTCACCTATCCCCTACAAAAAAGCCTACTTTTTAAAAAAAAAATTGTATTTAGAACACAAAAACCTTATTTAGCCAATAAATTCTGCATTATTCCTCGAAAGTGCTTGAGAATGGGAAATGAGACTAAAAAATCACATTACGTAATTTTCACCTATCCCCTACAAAAAAGCCTACTTTTTAAAAAAAAAATTGTATTTAGAACACAAAAACCTTATTTAGCCAATAAATTCTGCATTATTCCTGGAAACTATTCGTCAATGGCGACACCTCTGTTTAATCATCCCAGACGTTTGTCATCTTTGTTGAACTTGAAAACTTGGCGGAAATTTGCAACTATTTTTCCTAATTGTTTAGTTCGGATTGAACAGATATGATTACATGTTACCAAAGTCTATTTAAAAAAAAATATATCTTTACACATAACCTATGTTCCTTCCTGGGCATGTACAAAAAATGGACTACAAAAAAAAAAAAAAAAACCTCACTGGTTGTATATGTTCATACCATGTCCGGCCCACTCGCAACCGATGTTGCTCTACTACTCTTCTGCGACCTTTTTGTTGCAACAAGAGGAGTGTCTTCATCACTGTCGATTGGCTTTATCCAGTCAATCTCTCCGCCCTTGAAAACTGGATGCAGATATGCATCGTGGAGATAAGTTCTAAGGTTTAGCTGTGGCTCGAGTGCTCGTTCTAGAGTATCCCTTGCCATTGCATCCTACAAACCACGTTGTCATCAAACCATATAAGTAATCAAGAGAATAGATGGATTGAACAATGAATTTAGCAATATCTTTAGTTAAGATAGCAGATAATGATCATTTCTGGGGGGAAATTACTCAACAATACAAAATATTGGAGATCAAGCGAAAACTAAACCAACTATAGAATTATCACCAATGTGAACAGTTGGATTGAACAATGAATTTAGCAATATCTTCAGTTTTCCAGACCTTTTGAAGATAAATTTGTCTAATTGATGTGTGATTAAAAAGGTCAAATTATGTAATTTGAGTACCAACCTGTAAAGGAAATTTCTTGAATGCTGATTCATAGCGACCCTTGCAAAATATGTGAAACCAAATTGTCAAAATAGGAAGTGCTAGAAGCACTGGTGTTGACTGTGCAAGTCCCTTGGTGCTCAACAGTCCCAACAGCAGAAGCTGTGAAATGATCAGTCCAATAATGATACGGCGATTGACATCGGGCCAAAAGGCTGCGGCGCTCTCATATTTCCGGTCATAGACGTTAATAATCTGGAAAAAAACAAAGTGGATTCAAATTCCAGAAACATGTATATGAGATTATTAGACAATTACACTTGATCTATAAATATAAAATACCTGATGACGGAAAACCAGGTAGGCAAAAGCAAAGAAGACAATGATGAAAGGAAGAAGCAAAGGTGTCACTGTTGAATATACGAGCCCAAGCAGAAAGTAAAGTTGTATCCTGGGCTCGTATGTGGCAAAGTCTAGAAAACCAGGGTCCATTGCTTGCTCCCTGTCTTGTTCTGTTTTAACCAAGAATGTATTCTTTAAGTGGAAAAGAACGAATGGTACAATTCTCATTACTTCAGCAGCAACTCCAGCCCAGCCATCAACCATGACGTATGTTATGAAGAATGTGGCCTTCATTGGAATAGAGACTCCAATTGTTCTGGGTATGCTGCAAGGAATGATAGATGTCGGTATACATTAATAAGATGCAGCAAAATTAAGACTTACACCCGAGAATAGGGTTCATAAATGACCTTAGCAATTTACTGATAACTATATAAAATGACTGAATCGAAATGGGATAAAAAAGAACGACTACATCGCAAAACCATTTGTGGCTCGATAATTAGTTGGCTTACACTAGATGACCCGTTGAAAGTTATATTTCTTATAAGTTCTGTTTTTACTGAAGTAAGAAGAATAACATACTCAGTTGCAGACTGATGTAAAAACTTGTTTAGATGACCCGTTGAAAGTTATATTTCTTATAAGTTCTGTTTTTACTGAAGTAAGAAGAATAACATACTCAGTTGCAGACTGATGTAAAAACTTGTTTAGCTGTTGAAATGCTGTCCCGGTGATTATGCTTCCAAGGAACACGTTCACAAGTATAAACAAATGATACTTTGCAGCTGATCGTCTCTCCAAATATGAATATGATGTGAAACCTTCGATCTTTGACATTGCCATCAAAATCATTGGAACAAGGATGAGGAATATCTTCAACACCATTCCAGGAAGAAATCCCTGTATGAAAGACTTGACTCCATTCCTGAAAATGTCAAAATCAGAAGAATGGTTTACCAATTTATTGATGAACATACAAAATATTAATTTGCCAAAAGAAACTACAATGCGAACAATGATGTATCTGCAAAGTTACAGAGACCCCAGAGACAAATAGACAATGTATATAAAGAACAAGCACAGACGATTAAGCAAATGCTTAATGGACTTACGATTCCATCAAGTGTTTCAGGAAGGGAAATGTCTTCTGGATCCCATCAATGTTGGCCAAGGATTGCACAAATGCTATTGGAATCATGAAGAAGAAAGTCAGGAAGAAGAATGCAACAGCCATAATCAACCTCCGGATATTAAGCTCTACATATGGTATAGTGAGATTGTTCCAATAAACGTCGCGCGGTTCCGGAGCCCATTCTGTTAACCATATTGTAGGGTTACTTGACTGTTGAGTTTGAGCACAAACAGCAGCTCCCCACCGACTCTTGAATGAAACAAATGCTGCAGGTAGTAGAGCCTCTGGATCACTCCGGACTCGTTTCCTTTCTGCATCTTCCTATAACATAAGAAATAATCTTACATTTAGAAGGATAAGGAAAGCAAATCTTTCAGTCACATTACATTTCAAACCATTTTACAACTTAACCAGCTCTTCATAACTGACCATAATGGAAGACTGAAACCTCTCTTAAGCAACAAAAATAGCCAAAAAGACCACAAAACAAAAACCGGAAAATAGTATAGCACTTGACAAGGATGAGACATAAGCATTGGATACTCACTTGGTCTGTTAGTTTTTCAATTTCCTCAGTGTAGTAGTCAATTGCATCCACTCGTGCACCCCAAAGACCGCAAAAACCTGACTGTATAAACCAAAACTTGCAGTGATGTGCTTGAATTTATATATAGTTTTTGGTCAACACTGACTATAGCAACTAAATTCAAGCAAAAAGCTTCCAGATGCAGACTACCTTAATAATAGGTCTCTTTGCAGGCTTCCTCTCATACTTATTTTGATAGTATGTCAGCCAGTTATGCATGCTCTTCTTCTTATCTACCAAACTTGCTAGCTTATTGGCATTGTATAGAACCTGGAAGTATAAAAAAAAGGCTTGTTAGAACTTAATTCCAAAAAAAAATCAATCAAAAGATTTATACCACCAAACTATTTCCTCGGCATTTAATCCATATGTAGCAAAGATCCAAGCAGAAAATAATGTTTTTGACATCAAGTTGTCACTCTAGTTATCAGTTCAACTAAGAAACGAGGAGGAAAACAATGGCACACCTGATGTAGAAGATAGTGATCAGGATGGTTCACACAGAAAAAATGTTCAATATGCTCAGATACTGATTCATCAGGGTCCGGGGGAACATTTCTCACAAGAACCTATGGAAGGAATAAAATCATTAAAAGGTAAGTTACATGAATTTTCTTGATACATATTTTGAAATATCTAATCCTTAAAACGATATTGCAGAAATTGGTGATGTCTAATATTGTTTTTTAACTTGACTTACTGTGAATTGATCTGGTCGTCTTTCTGCTTGAGAGATAAATCTCAGCCTCATAGCTGTTATGATCCCATACTCCTTGTACAGCATATACAGTGTCCAGAATGTAACAACGTAACACATTAGTATATGTGCCCAGAACCTGTTGGCATACATGAATTAGATGGAAAAAAGTCCAGCCAGATCACAAACATTAGAATTATGACTGGTACTGCACCAACAGAGGACGACAAATGACTAGAGTTCAAAGCTTCGGTATGGAAACATTATTGAAATGGAACTTTAAACATAAGTAAATTATACTTCTTAATTTCTGTTAACACCTCCAAACTGATTAATCTACTACATAATACTAAAAGCAGAAGTAAATAAAGCCACTTGTCGTCCTCACGTTAAACCACCTCATCTTTTGCCACTTGGCGACACCATATTACACCACGTCGGATTTTGCCACATGTCATTCTCATATTAAATGGCATATTTGGTAATGTTAATCATGGAAGATTGTTCCAACTTTGACTTACTTATTTCATCTTCACACAAAATTTTATTTTAAACGACAAAAAAAACTATTGAGCTAAGTTTTTAGATATATTATAGAAAAACATTCATATTTCTTAATTATCGTGTATAATATTCCTTAATAGCAAATTTGTTTGTTTAATATTTCACATTATTTAGTTGTAATGATTAATATTTTATTTACAACTCTTTCCATAGGTTGTTGATGATGTAATTTGTTTTTTTATATAGTTATGTTATTATTTCATTCTAAATTCTCAGTGTTTACTTTTTAGATATATTTATTTCTTCTTTTACATCGTATATCTTTAAAATTATATGTTTTTCTATAACTAGCAATACTTTAGTTCAAATTTTACAAATCCCGTGCAAGGAACGGGTAATGAACTAGTGTTTATATAAGACGGTGATTGCTAAAATCCCGTGTCAAATAGTGTGCTAGAGTTTGCAATCAATCTGACAGTCTCTGCCTCCTTGTAAAAGTGAAGCAACTCAGGAAAGAAATGATTCATAAAAAGCGAAGTAACTCAGGAGAGAAATAATTCATAAAAACTAAAAAGCTATTTTAAAACTTTGATATGTGAGGGAGGTTGGTTTTTACATCTGGACAGGGGCTATCAGTCTATAAAACAACAGAATGTAAACAAGATTAATAGGAAACCAGGATTCAAACGTGTACAGTGTTACTTCAATATTCAGTAGCATGTCAATTCACCGATGTTCAAAACAGAATAAAATAAGAGAACACAAAACTAAACTGCAATATAATAGCAAAAAAAATCTCCCGATATTCAATGCTGACAAATATATGTCATGCATCACAAACTCTGAAAAAACTTAGAAATCTTGTGAAAAATTGAAGTAACATTTTCACGTACTATAAAAGCATGGAAATAATTCGGTGAATGAGTTCAAACTAACCTGTTTGACCCAGGGGGGATATTTGAGATTGACAGCTTGTCTATATCACTATAGTTTAGATCACGTGTTTGACCCAACATTTTCCCGGTCCAATTAACCGGCACCAAAACACCAAAAGCTAGTACTGCAATTGGAACAAATACCTTCAAACTGCATATTGAAATCAGATTACAAAAATCAGCCAGATTGAAGAACTTACATATCTTTCATATAAAAAGATAGCATAAAATACATTAGTAGCTCCATTCCAAATTTATTTGGTATTGTTATCTCAATTTTTCCATTAAGAACAAGAAAAACACAAGAAACTTTTAACAAAAACTGTCATATCAGTGTATAACCCACAACAGCTACACTCATTGATCAAAGAGTCTCTCTAATGCTAGTTAACTTAGGAACTTACCCAAGGAGATAAATTCTAATATATGCCACTGAATCAAGTCCAGCATGCTCAATAAGCTCAGGCTCTGGCATTCTCAATGCTTGAGGCATCCAGTTCAAAAACCTTATATACATTCTCCAGTCTAGGTTGAGAAATTTGCCAACATAACCTCGAGAATATGTAGGACTGTCTCTTATTCCCTTTAAGTACCATTTTGGAAAGTATACTCTATCATTTACTGGTTGAAGCCGAAATATAGCAAAGAGAATAAGGAAAGCAAGAGCTGAAAGAAGATTGACTGCAGCAGAAACCCCGATGTCTTGAAGTGTAGCCATATATACTCCTGTTCTTCTAAAATATCTGCAGTTCAGTAAACTTTACTAAGAAATGAGATAAGTATATAATTGCAGAGAGTATTAAACAAACCTACTTTTCTTTAGTCGAGTTCTGATAAAGCTTTAAGCTCTTGAATAGAAAAAAGGTATACATGAACTGGTTTACTTTTTAGGAAATAAGGAGTAAGGACACACAAGGTTCTCCTCGAAAATGCAGTTCTTAAACATGCATTTGGAGTTTGATCTTTAGAATCAGTTTCATTGTTGAAAAATAACAAATGTTTAATCAGAGCAAATCAATATGAACTCAAAATTTATCCACGAAATACGTAAATGGAAACTTCCTACCTACCTAACACGCATCAAGTGTTTGTCAACAAAACCACCGATAAACGCATGATTAACTAAGCTTCTGTTATGCGTTCAACACACAAATCTCAGCTGTTAGCTTATTGTTTACTAAACCTAGAAATTTTTACTTTTATCATCGAATCCTTTTTGTGAGCAATGATATAATAAATTTTGGAACCAGAAGTTTCAATAAACATCAGCGAGTCTCCTAATTCAATCGAAGGATAACCTATTCCCCTAAACCTCAAAATCACACGCATAAACTGAAACAAAAAAAAATAAGGAATAACAATTGGAATAACATTAACTTCTACAATCTAATTCTCCCAAACAAACAAAATATTGAAGAGACAGATGAATATACCACCGACTCTATTCAAGCTTTGTGCAATCGTATGCTGAAAATCTGTAAGCAAAAGAAAAGAGCCAAGGCTTTGATTCAAAACGATGATCGTTGATCGAAGTTGAAGAAAATAGAGGATCGATTGATAGATCAAGCGCGTTGCCGACTTGTTGAGCTTATTGTCGTGCCTGCACACTTCGTTAATGGCGTTTACACTTTTCAAGTAAATGCTTTTTCTTCTTTCTTTCTCTCTCCTGCTTACTTAATGTTGCAGTCGAAACCAACGTTCTTATTTTCAGAAGTCGATTTTAAGCCATTTGACTGATTTGCCCCTCTAATACTATACGCTCTCTCTTAGACACGTGTCGCTCTATGTACCTGCTTTTAAACTCGACTTAAAAATAAGAAAAGGAATATTATTCCGTTAGTCCACGTTACCGACATGGAGTTTCTAGCACTTTTCCAGTTTTCAATCTCAATAAACTTAAGTTTATTTTTATTGAACCCATGTTCCTCGAATAGATAAGTATCATATCATCTTATCAATGTACTATATTAAAAAATAAAAAATAATTAAATCTCACGTGTCAATCGTTTGTACATCGGATAACACGTGTTATTTTCTCACAATTTACCATCTTGTTATAATTATTTATTTATTTTTATTATATTTTTCATTAACTAAAATCTAGTTATTGTTACATATAAGTTAATATAAAATAAATATAATGTTAATCTAAAAAGGCAACATCTAGCTAATTGATATTATTATGTTCTAAACACATTTTAATATTTTAATAAAGTTTGATTTTCATGTATTCATTTCCTAATATACTCGATTGAGTGGATATTTTTTCAAACTTAAATTTTAAGGCCCTTTTTGTGGTGGGTAAGGCGGCTCTCAACGCGGCCTCTTTGAAAGTGGCTAAGCATGAAAAAGCTTGTCTTGAAAACCAATATGTGTTTCTTCCGTTCGCTTTCGATACATTTGTTTTTCTTGCGCCTGTGCCATCGAGTTTCTCGAGAGGGTACAACGAGTCTTGCATGGTAATATTGTGTCACCTAGGTATTCAGATGTAGTGTCAATATTGTGTCACCTAGGTCTTCAGCTGTAGTATTTAGGAGGATCGGGTTTGTTATTCATAAGGGATTGGCGGCACAGCTTGTTACCCGCCTAACTTCTAACTTGATGTAATATGTCTCGTAGTTATTTCTACTTTAAAACAACTCTACTAAAAATGTGAGAATTTTAAATTGCCGAAAATTATATTTATAGTAAACCAAATAAAAATGTACTTTTAATTGTAATTGTTAGAAAATATAATTATAAAACTTATATCACGTTAATTTAAAAAAAAACGTGCAAAGTACGGAGAATTACACTATACTACTATTTAAGCCAAAACATTTTTTGTCACATGTCACTTCGTCATTCATATTGTACAACATGTCATTTATTTTAGAATTTTTGATAAATTAATATAAACATAAATATATTGTTTCCATTTAGATGTTTATTAGTTATCATAATTTTCAACATATTTTAAAGAATTTCAAAAAAATAAATTTGTAAGATATTCTTATTCATTATTTTTGGAATATTTTTTACTTTTATTTATAAAAATATTAAATAATTTATTACTCTAATTTTAATGCGTAAATATATTGTTTCTATATTAATTAGAAATAATCACTAAATCAACAAATGTATTATAAGTGTTATATTTTTGAAAAAAATAATAACTTAAAAGCTAAGTTTTTTTTTGTGCTGTTTGAATGTACGATATTTTAACATTTATATTTAATTGAAATTTATTTTTAATTTCTTAAAAAAGATATTTATTTTATTTTAGCATCCTCATAACTGGTTTAATAGCATTAATTTAGTTGTACACTTTTGTATTGTATAAAAGATGCAAAGTTAGAATATGTAATATTGTCTAAATTGGTTTTTTTTTTTAATTGTTGATTTGAGATTGTAGTTAGTTTAATTTTAAAGTTTTGATTTTTTTGAGTTAATTATTTAACTTTATGATACATTAATTTTTTTTAAATTTAAAATTTTATTTAATCATTAATTTTAAAATTATACCCGTGTCTTGCTACAAGAAATACACTAGCCTTTTACAATTATTTTATACGGAGGATGATCAATCATATTTTATGATTATGTTTTTAATAAGAAAACAACAATTTTAGAAATAAATTATTCATCTATATTTAGGGAAAAAAATATAATCAAATAAATAATAGAAAATCACTTTTCAGTAAATATTAATAGGAGATTACTCATCGTTTTTGGTACAAACTTTCCATTTATCATTTATTCATCGTTTTTGGTATTATAAACACTGGAATCGAACTCGTAATCGTCGAATTGAGGCTCAAATTAGATTTATTAGATAAGAGTGCGAAATCAGATAAGAAGATCAGACAGGAAAAAGGCAATCTTCATGGAGTTAAGAGTACTTCGTGCCGGAGAAGGAGGAGGATGGAGGATCCATGGAATCTCGCCAGGGAGGAGATTGCTTCGGTTGGTTGGACCTGAGATTGAGATAGAGGATGAATTTTAGAATTAAAATTCTCACAAATAAATTCACTGCTCACCATCTATAAATAGTGAGAACCCTAACTATTGAATTTATAGTGTCCAATTTACTTTATAACCTTCTCACAAATAAATTTTTGAATTAAAATTTTAGTGAAGAAATAAAGGGGCCTATTTTGTATCAGCATCAAAAATTCAAAATAGATCCTACTACCCATTCTTCTCTTTAAGAATTTTATTTAAATTACATTTTACTTCATTTTGATTATAAATTCTATTTAAATTCGATTTTACTTTCATTGGACTCCCATTCTTTATTTATTTTTTATTTTTAAAAAACATAATAATACAATTTCGATTTAAATTAAGTTTTTCATTCTTTTTAAATTACTTAATATATAGTATTATTTCTTTCACTTAATCAATCTACCTACTATTTAGTATTAATACTTCAGTGAAAAAACAACAATTTTAGAAATAATTTATTCATCTATATTTAGGAAAAAAATATAATCAAATAAATAATAGAAAACCACCTTTCAGTAAATATTAATAGGAGATTACTCATTGTTTTTGGTACAAACTTTCCATTTATCATTTATTCATATAGTAAAACAAATTTGTCCAACCAAAATTATATAAATCAAAGTTATCTACATAGTATACTAAAGAATAGGGGTTGACGATTACGTGTTCGTTTTGTCTTTCATGCGTGTTGCATTGAGAATAAATGTCGCCGATATTTTTAAATTAAAATGCTTACATCCAATGTAAATATAACATTTATTTAAGGAAAATTAGTTAAGTAGACTATTTGTGTAAAGATGAACACAAATAAAAATTAATTGAAAGCACAAATTGATCTATCAATTTACTAAAATTTAAATTCAATTATTTTAATGAAGTTTCAATTGTTTTGTTTTAATGAAGTCCAAAGCCCAAATATTTTAATAAAACCCAAATGTTTTAATAAAGTTCATGTCCGGTCCAGTTACGCAAGCTTAGGCCCGGTCTAGTTACACAAGCTTACGCCCGAGCCCAATACACAAGCCTAAGACAAAGCCCATTACACAAGCCTATGTCCGGTCCCAATACACAAGCCTAGGACATGGCCCAATACACAAGTCTAGGACATGACCCAATACACAAGGCTAGGACTCGGGCCCAATACACGAGCTTAGACCCGGGTCCAATACAAAATATTAATAAGTCTTGTAGTTATTGAGTTTTAAACTCTGGATGAGAGGCCCTCTCTCCCACCCTTATACCAACCGGAGTAATTGAACTTGTGTATTCCATTATTGTTTTTTTGTAATGTTATACTTAAAACCGAAAATTGATACCCAACGTTAATACACACTTCCGTCGTTTACAAAAGTCAATCATTTACACAAGGTCGAGTTACACATGTCTAAGCCAAATCGAGTTACACAAGCTCAATCAAGTTACATAAGTTCAAGGTCCATCGAGTTACACAAGTCTAAGGTCCGTCGAGTTACACAAGTCCAAGGTTCGTCGAGTTACACAAGTATAAGGTCCGTCGAGTTACACAAGTCCAATCGACTCGTGGGATTCTCGGTGCTTATCCTGTAAGGTTCAATATTGTATGAGCAAAACAAGATTGAAAATGTATCAAAGTCAACTTTTGGGTTGAAAATCTCAAGAACAGCCTTCACCTTCACAAGAACACGTCTAGCAGGGAGAAAAGAGAGAGAATTGTAACTTGATCAACACCAAATGTGTGATATCTAATACAATGAACCTATGCTTCTTTATATAGGCCTTATTATATACGGTCCCCTCTCAAAATGGCTAAAAGAATCTCTAACAAACTTGTAATTGGGGGGCGGTTTTGATTTTGCCTTCGTCCGAGTTTCCCATTCCACTCGATCGAGTAGAATGGAAATTCTGGGAGTTTTCTTCTTCATCCGATTCCCCATTTTACTCGATCCGCGTTGAACTTCACTCGATCGAGATGATCTAAAAATCAAGTCTTCTTCCATCGAGTAAAATGGAATTTTGGAGGCGGTTGAGCTCAAGTCATCTCACCGGATCGAGACGTTGGTCGAGTGGAGATTTCTTCTTCTCCCGAGTGGATTTCACCCGATCGGCTTGGTACAGCTCCGGTCTTGTTAGGAGAGCTAGATCACTTCTTGCGAGTGGATCTTTCTTCTTCAGTCGAGTGACCACTTCTTCTTCAGTCGAGTGAAATGTCACTCGGTCCAATGGACATTGCTTCTCCTTTAGTGAGATTTCCATCTTCTTTGTTGGTTCTTGACCTTCCTTAGCTTCATGCTCTGAGGCTTCTTGCTTGCTTCCATGATGACTTTAAGGGCTCTTTAGCTTTCATGGATTTTGTCTTTTTAAGTTCCAACTTGGACCTAAAACACCTAAGACACAAAACACAAGGGGAGTAGACACTGTTTGATGTATTTAAGCACTAGAAAAGATGTAAATACCTTATCCCATGCAAAAACTAAGGAAAACACATAAAAACAACACTACAAATATAGCATAAAAATATGCTATCAAATACCTCATACATAGTTCTCACTTGTCCCCAAGTAAGAACTAAATACAAAGAATGAAAAGAAAGAAAGGAAAATAAACATGAAAACAAATAAAAATCTTTTTGGAGTATGCTTCAATATGTTGGATCACATTTCAGAATATTCTTTGTCATGGCAAGACATTACGAGATGATTGAAAATAATGAGCATGAAATTAAACAAGTAAGAGTATATGCTAAATGATTATTCACAGAACCAATAATCTAGAATCCTAAATCATCACAACTTATTCATGCTACTTAGAGGTCTTTATTGATGCTTGCATGTGACTTGTATTGTTTCACCAAATGATCAAAAACATAGCTAAACACTCACATTACTTAAAGTGCAATCAAGACATGATCGGATCCTTTATAATGTTTTTCTTCTTGGACTCGGTCTAACAAATATAATCGTCATGCTCTTTTTGGAATGGTTTATATTCACTTGCATTCATCTTTTGATGTGTATACTTGACCTCATTGGTATAAAAGCAAAATAAAATGAAAAATAAGCATTATAGTCAAGTAGCTTGTCAAGTGGCATTTTGAACTTTGATTTGCCGTTCTTTGGCTTTTTCTTTTCTTTCACATGATATAAGTCTTTTGCCTTAAGAGATAGTATTTTTCACTCAAGTGAGTCTCAACTAATGTAAGCTTTCCTAGGCCGCGTAATTAAGAGTTCATAACCAATACACATTATCATGAACCTAACCAATGCTTACTTTAGCTCAAATTTTCTTAATATAGGATTCACTAAGTCATACATCAACCAATATAAATCATAAGTGTTTAACTAAATTCATCGATCATATACATTTCATTATTGAACTAATTAAACATGCTTCTAATGCTCAAGTTCACACACATTACTATCAAACAAGTCACATATTATTGCCATGATTTAGAACATAATCTCATCATAAAGATTACTCCCACATTGTATGAAGCACACACAATTTTATTTTTTTTTGGATTTTGAAACTTTTTCAATTTTTTTTAAAAACTTCTAAAACTAACACAAAAATAAAAGGTGAATGATAACATGATTTATCGACCTAGTTTAGTCATGCATTTAGGTAGATTTCCCCTTTCCGCATTCATGTTTTAACCTTAGTTTGTGCCATTTATGCTTGTTTAGTTCTACTTTGCAAGAATAGATGTCTACACATACTATTTGTGGCTTTGTATGTGATTTGGCACATTATGGAGCTAAAACGATGTATTTGAGGATCAAGCCTCGAAGTGGATGCATTGAAGAGAGCATACGTGCACGGGAAAGGGCTAGGAATCAAGTTAAAGACATGAAGGAACACTAAGGAGTCATCTCGGGCGAGATAGAAGCATCTCGGCCCGTGATCCAAGCTAATGTTGTGCATCTCGGTCGGCATCTCGATCGATTTGACCGAGATCCAAGAATGCTGAAAATCGAAGACGAAATCTCGGTCCCGATACTGAGAAATCTCGGCCCGATATTTTCCCTGAGCATTATATTTTATTTACGAGATTTTTCCTTTTCAGCCCAATGTCTTTTAGCCAGGTTTTTGTGTATAAAAGAAAGTATTGGATTCATTCCAAGGTGTGTTGGGAGTCGCACAAAGTTAACCCTAGAGGGGGAGCCATCTCCTACCCTGCCGTCTTTATCATTCATCATTCTTCTTAGTTAGTTTAGATTAAAGTTGGAGACTTTTGTATTCATATTTGTTGGGATACATTGTTGGATTTAAGATTTCATTGAAGTTGAGTTATTTCTTCCCCTTTTCATGTTTTGTTTGTCTTTCTTAGTTATAAATTTGATATGATTGTTATTGGCTAGAACTTTGTGGTTCCAAGGTTGATAGAGATTTGTTTATGCCTTGGACTATGATTGATTAGATTGAGCTTAGAATTGGTTTCAAATTGCTTAAAATCCTAATGGTTGACTTGGAAAATAATCTAGGTTAGGATCTTCTAAACTAGTAACCTGAGTTGGAATTGAGACTTATCCGGTGATATTCCTCTTGGATACATAAGTGATTAATCATAGGTAACAAAGGTGAAACCTTTGTTGGTTTGAATGTGCTTGATTGCTTTCTAAGTCTAGTAATTCCTGAGACTTAACCTGTAAAGGGTTACTTGATCCTTAGTTATATAATCTGGTTTGTAGTGAATTTCCCCCCTCTTTACCTTGAGACTTACCCGGTAATAGGTAGTTAGGATTGAGACTAGATGATCTTGAGACTTACCCGGTAATAGACCATCAACCTAGAAACGTTCATCCATGTTGCTTTTCTACCATATATCCCTATGAGTCGTCCTGAGTCTTTATGCCATAAACAATGACCTTGAACCCTTGAAATCCATTTTCTTTCCTTTAATTTAATTATCTTTTATTTTATTCACTTTTATAAAATTGTTTTCGATCGAAGGTGACATTCGATTGCGAACGCCAAAAACCTTTTCAAAAAACATTTGATTTCTCTTTCCCTTATCTTTTCCAACCTCCTTCTTTATTCGAGATCTATCGTATCCTTAATCACTGATGCACATTTATCCACCCAGTCTTCGTGTTCGAACCTAAAACATCTGTCCTACTTCGTACGATCCATACACTGTGGGTTCGTTGCTATTTAGGGAAAATATTTACAGGTTATAAATTTAAGACTTTCGCTTCCTCGTTTTGCTATTCTGTGAGTTTCTATCATTATTGATAGGGATTTATAAGGATGTAAAACCAGCGAAAGTTGTTGGCGCCGTTGTCGAGGGACTGTGGTTAGTTTAGTTTGCAGCTTTGATTGTTTATAGTATAGATCTTTCTTGTTACTTTTGATCTTGTTCTCTTTCTGTCTTTGCCATCTCCCAGGTTTAACAAAATGGCTATGAGAAGCCTTCGAGCTGAGTTAGATGAGACCTTGGAGCGGATTGACTATCTGGAAAGGGAACTGGAATATGAGATATTCTTGGTGAGCCGACTAGGAGAAAGCTAGTGAGGAAAACTGAGAGCAGATCCGTTATCTAGAGGATGAAATTATGTACCAGAGATATGAAGCAAGACGACAACGGGAAGAATATGAATCTTGGTACAAAGACATTGTGGAGAGAGCTGACATGCTTTATGAGAACATAGCTCCCAGGGAAGAGGCTCGACCGGAGGACGTGTGCAATAAGAAAATTGAAAAATTGAGTGTCATTCCCGTCGAAGCCGAAGTCAAGGACAAAGACCAAATGAAAGTCGAAATCTCGACCTCCTCCGTACCCATCTCGGCCGAGATCGAGACTATCTCGACCGAGATTCCATAACAAAGAGTTGGATCTCGGCCTGAAATCATAGTCATCTCGACCGATATCCTTCTACAGAAAGAAAATCTCGGCCTCATCTACACTCATCTCGGCCGAGATTTCACCCAG
Organism: Fagopyrum tataricum; assembly: GCA_002319775.1. Taxonomy (NCBI): domain Eukaryota; kingdom Viridiplantae; phylum Streptophyta; class Magnoliopsida; order Caryophyllales; family Polygonaceae; genus Fagopyrum; species Fagopyrum tataricum. Next base: position 36,558,706 of record CM008284.1, read on the forward strand.
GGCTGCCCGAGATCTGTTGAAAGTCATCTTGAAGTTTTCAATCCTGCTCCTACTGCACCTGAAACCTGGAGGGCAGTGCCAAATGAACCTCCCAAGGTTAGATTGAATCTTCTCCCTCGTCAAAAGAAGCTATCATTCAAGTATGGGGTAACCCACAAGGTTGTTATTCCATACCATCCTCATATGTTGGGAAGAGTGGAGATCTTCCACAAGGACATGAAGAGAGTTCTAAAGAAGAAACTTTATGGGTCATGTGAAGAGTGGTTGCAAGGACTGGATGAGTAGTCCAAGGTTTTTGATGTGAGCTGAAGCAACCACGGAATTGGGTCTGGCTAGAGACCTTAAACCAAGCGCTTCTCGGGAGGCAACCCGAGGTAAGAGTCTTTTTGTCCTTTGTTTTTCTTTTTGCTTTTTGTTTTTGCGTTTCTGCGCGTTTTTGTGTCTTTTGTCTTTGTAGGTATTAGGTAATAAACAAAGAAGATGCTTGAAGGGATTTGCACAACCACTTGTTTTCACTACCTCTATCCACATGAGCCAGATCGCTGATTTTTATATTGTGAGTATTCTTTTTCACTTCTATTTACTCTTCACATTGAGGACAATGTGAGTTTTAAGTATAAGGTGGGATACTTGCATTCCTTTTAGCATGTTTCCTTTCATTGCATTGCATTTAGATAGTTTGATTTTCTAGTCACATGTTTCCTTTTAGCATGCATATAAAAAAAAAATTTAAAAATGAGAAATGACATGACCCCTCTAATGATATTGTGTTAGTGAACTAGCCTTTGATTACTATTTTGAGCTCAATTTGATTTATGACATATATGAGATTTGAATACTTTTTAACTTGAATTTTATGTGAATTATGAAAATTACCTTGCCTAATTGGATTGAGTTTGGATAGTTGAAGTTGCATGATAAGTTCTTATACATTGCATAAGGATGATTTAGGCAATTCGACTTCATTCTTCTTCTATATTTATCATGCTTAGCCCCTCAAACATGAAATCCACTGTCTCCTATCCGGGAATTAGGAATATGTAGTTTGAAGGTGTGTGGAAAACATATTGTGTTGTGAATTGTATGAAGAAGTGTGAATAATGTGATGTGAAAAGCAAAGCTTTTAGGGGAATGTTGGCTATGAAAGATGAGTAACTCGGTACCATTCACATAGTCGGGTGTTTGTATCTTGACAAAGTCTGGTTAACTAAACGTCGTAACGAGTGATTTGGTATGTGCATCCGGTGTGAAGTACATGAAGGAAACTGAGCACAAATGTGTCGGCTACTGTGCACCAATGTCTTTCACTCAAGAAAAAGAAAAAGAAAGAAAAGAAAAGAAAAGAAAAAAAATGCAAGGGTGGTGAATGTTGAGTTAAAAAGATGAAGTGTGTTGTTCTTCTTCCCGGATTAGCACCACTTACATGACCTAAAGAACATCCTACCCTTATCACGTTTCTTGACCTCTTTGTTGTTAAGTCCTTTTGATCTATGTACACATGTATATGACTTGGTAGGCTTAAACTTGAATTTCTCTTGATCATTAGAAATTGGTAGTTTTGATAATGAGCATGAAATTCTTGTAAAGTATGATTATCTTTTCCATGCCTACTTCATTTGACCTTAAAAAGAAATATATATATTTGTCTATGAAACTACACTATGGAGGGTGATCATAATTAGAAGCACTACCAAAAAGGTTTTTCATATTTGTTTTGCATAGATAATTTATGTTATCTTATCTTAGATTTATTTTTTTTGCTTGAGGACAAGCAAAGATAAGTATGGGGTATTTTGATAACATAATTTGTCGACCTAATTTATTCATGCATTTAGGTAGATTTCTCCTTTCCGCATTCGTGTTTTAGCCTTAGTTTGTGCCATTTATGCTTGTTTAGTTCTACTTTGCAAAAATAGATGTCTGCACACACTATTTGTAGCTTTGTAGGTGATTTGACACATTATGGAGCTAAAACGACGTATTTGAGGATCAATCCTCGAAGTGGATGCATTGGAGCGAGCATATGTGCACGGGAAAGGGCTAGGAATCAAGCTAAAGACATAAAGGAATGAGTAAGGAGTCATCTCGGGCGAGATAGAAGCATCTCGGCCCGTTATCCAAGCTACTGTTGTGCATCTCGGGCGGCATCTCGGTCGATTTGACCGAGATCCAAGAACGCTGAAAATTAAAGACGAAATCTCGGTCCCGATACTGAGAAATCTTGGCCCGAGATTCCACCCGAGATTTTCCATGAGCGTTATACTTTATTTACGGGCTTTTCCTTTTCAGCCCAATCTCTTTTAGCTAGGTTTTTGTGTATAAAAGGAAGTATTGGATTCATTACAATGTGTGTTGGGAGTCGCCCAGAGTTAACCCTAGAGGGGGGAGCCGTCTCCTACCCTGCCGTCTTTTTCATTCATCATTCTTCTTAGTTAGTTTAGATTAAAGTTGGAGACTTTTTCATTCAGATTTGTTGGGAGACATTGTTGGATTCAAGATTTCATTGAAGTTGAGTTCTTTCTTTTCCTTTTCATGTTTTGTTTGTCTTTCTTAGTTATAGATTTTGATATGATTGTTATTGGCTAGAACTTTGTGATTCCAAGGTTGATAGAGATTTTTTTATGTCTTGGATTATGATGGATTAGATTGAGCTTAGAATTGGTTTCGAATTGCTTCAAATATTAATGGTTGACTTGGATAATAATCTAGGTTAGGATCTTCTAAACTAGTAACTTGAGTTGAAATTGAGACTTATCCGGTGATATTCCTCTTGGATACATAAGTGATTAACCATAGGTAATAAAGGTGAAACCTTTATTGGTTTGAATGTACCTGATTGCTTTCTAAGTCTAGTAATTCGTGAGACTTATCCGGTAAAGGGTTACTTGATCCTTAGTTAGATAATTTGGTTTGTAGTGAATTTCCTCCCTCTTTACCTTGAGACTTACCCGGTAATAGGTAGTTAGAATTGGGATTAGATGATCTTGAGACTTACCCTGTAATAGATCATCGTCCTAGTAACGTTCATCCCTGTTGCTTTTCTGCCATATATCCCTATGAGTTGTCCTGAGTCTATATGCCATAAACAATGACCTTGAACCATTGAAATCCATTTTCTTTCCTTTAATTTGATTATCTTTTCTTTTATTCGCTTTTATAAAACTGTTTTCTATCGAATGTGACATTCGATTGCGAACAACGCCAAAAACCTTTCCCAAAAATATTTGATTTCTCTTTCCCTTATCTTTTCCAACCTCCTTCTTTAGTCGAGATCTATCATATCCTTAATCACTGCTGCAGATATATCCACTCAGTCTTTGTGTTCGACCCTAGAATATTTTTCCTACTTCTTACGATCCATAAACTGTGGGTTCGTTGCTATTTAGGGAAAATATTTACAGGTTATAAATTTAAGACTTTCCCTTCCTCGTTTTGCTATCTTGTGAGTTTCTATCATTGTTGATAAGGATTTATAAGGGTGTAAAACTAGCGAATAGTAAACTAAAAAAGAAAATAAAGAAAGAAAAACACGCAACACATATATACATATGAATGTAAGCATTCACTTACCTCATACTTAAACTTTGCATTGTCCCAAATCTAAAATAAAGAGATATAGAGTAAGGAGACTTACAAAATGCATTGGTGACTCTTGTTGCTTAGGTGAAGCCCATAATTTCATGTCCAATTTTATTGTTATCGGGGTAGTTCGAAGGTTGCCTTTTGTTGAGTTTTTGGCCACTTGGACTTAGTTGTTTGTGAGACACTTTGCATGGAAGAGTCGTGTACTATGAGGCCGAGTGGTTTGTCATTGTTGTCTGAGTGAATATTTCTTCTTTCTCCGAGTGGATTTCACTCGGTTGGCTTGGTAGAGCTCTAGTCTTGTCGGGAGAGCTAGTTCACTTCTTGCGAGTGAATCTTTCTTCTTCAGTCGAGTGAAGTGTCACTCGATCTAGTGGAGTTTGCTTCTCTTTTGGTGAGGTTTTCATCTTCTTTATTGGTTCTTGGCCTTCCTTAGCTCATGTTCCGAGGCTTCTTGCGTGCTTCCTTCCTTGCTTTCATGATAACTTTGAGGGCTTCTTAACTTTGATGGATTTTGTCTTTTAAGCTCCAACTTGGACGTAAAACACCTAAGACACAAAAACACAAGAGAAATATACATTTTTTAATGTATTCTTGCACTAGCAAATATTTAAATGTCTTATTCCATACAAAAACTAAGAAAAAACACATGACAAAACACTACAAATATAACATACAAACATTCTATCAATTAACATTAATTATAACTTACAAAAAGCACATAAATTTGAATTCTTTTTTTTTCTTTTTGTAAATTCAGCACTTTTAATTTAATTATTTAAAATTAGAAAGCAGAAAAAGAAGAAACAGATTAATGCAAATCGTTTTAATTCAGCCCAAAATCTAATAATGCAAATCTTCTTCCAACTAAAATATATGTCATCGGAATCTAGCTCATTTAGTTAAAAATTAGAAAATAAAATTGTAATCTTCATTCCTAAAATTATCGAGATTTATTATTTATTAATATTTATTTCAAAATTTGTATTATGTACCACCTATATAACAAGTTATTTTTTCTCTTTAACAAATTTAATTTAACTAGTGTATTACCCGTGCTTTGCACGGGATTTTGATAAAAATATTATTTGTTATTATATTTCCTTAAGAGATTATATATAAACTATTATTTTGTCATTAGATAGAGTAGATAATAAGCAATAAATATTTGTACACTTTACATATAATATCATATAATACATTTATAAAAAATCTAACCGTATAATAATTCATATTTTGATTTTTCTCCCCCTTATTATACTGATTCATATGTTAATATAAATAGTACATTGGTAGTATATGGTGTTAAATTAATTGTTATATATAAATTAATTTAAGAAATAATCATGTTTGTTGTATAACTGGCCCAATTGATTGGACCGATTTAATTAAAATTTGATTTTAATATTTTGTTAAATAATTTTTTAATGAATAAACTTAATTAATATTTTGGTGGGGTGTGATTATGTAACCGAATCCAAAAACAACAAACTTAAAAAAAAAAAAAAAAAAAAAGAATCCTTTCAAACAAACTTCTTCTAATTCTTAACAACTCGTTTGGTAAAATGTTATTACTTCTCAAACACGCTTCTTTTACTAATCTTACATATGTATATACTCTTTATTGTTATGCATTTCTCCTATCTTCTATTGATCTAAAAAAAAAATTGATTGTAGGAATGAAGATCGGAATTTTCAGTCGTCTTTGTTCAAGAGAAAAACAAATATATTTGCATATCGCATACATGGATAATAAGATGCACATGGTTCCATAGATGAATCTCCTTTTTCTTGCATGCACATAATTGGGCCAATGATTGAGAATCTTGAAGCCTGAATGTTGCCTACCTTGTTGGCTTGATTAAAGTGGTGATGTTGTACTAATTTGATGTTCTATTTGGCTCATGTTGGATTTGTTTTTTGTTTACTGAAATCTCAGCCCATTCATACTCCTTTTTGGTTTCATAAGTAACTTATCATGGCTATGTCTCATGTTGTCACAAAGGTTATGTTGATAGGCTTCACTAGAAAGGGATATCACGATGGAGTGCACACTTTTTATACTCATTCAACAAGAGTATTATGTTACTCCGTTGGGTATTAAAATATTGTGTATCAGACTTGATTATTGACATATTGGGTATTACATTTGTGTATTAATATACATTGAGTATTAACATATTAAGTATTACGTTGGGTATTAACATATTTTATATCTGACTTGGGTATTATGTTGTATCAGACTTGAATATTATGTTGGGCATTAAAATGTTGGATATTAAATTGGGTATTAACGTATTGATTATCACACTTGAATATTAACAAATTGGGTATTACAGTTGAATTTTGACATATTGGGTACCACACTTGAGTTTTAACATATTGGATATTACGTTGAGTATTAACATATATTGTATCAGACTTTGGTATTACATTGGGTGTTAAAATATTGGAGTATTACGTTAGTAATAACATATTGAGTATCAGACTTAGGTATTAACATATTGGATATTACAGTTGAATATTAACATATTGGATACCACACTTGTATTTTTAGATATTTGGTAACAAATAAAAGATAGTTTTTCATTCTTATTTTTTCCCAAATCACTCAAGTATATAGCATACTTTGTACATAGTACACTATTAAAAAAAGTGCATATACTTTGCACACCTAATTAAAAAAGGAAAAATAACCCAAAATAATATCAACTATCAACAGTAAACAAAAAATAATACCAACTTTGAAAATTACTAGGAGCGATACATACTATCAATGTATTTACCAAAAATAATACGTCATACTTTTCCGGAAAAAATCCTAACTCCGGCGATGACGTGGCAACCAGAATCTTATATGTCATCAAAAAAGTTGGTTAATTGTGTGATGTGATTTTTTTTTTAAAATCAATTTAATAATATTTAATATATTAAATTTTTTTAAAAAAGGATTTTTATTTATTTTTAAACAATAATTTTTTAAAAAAAATTTCAATAATATTTTTGTAAAAATATTTAATTTTTATAAAAAGTATTTTTTTAAAAAAAAGTTTGAACATATGTTTTATATAGACTAGTAAAAAAAAATTTAATGTAAAAATATTTATTTGAATTTTTTTTTGTTTTTTACGAAACAATTTTTTAAAATATTTTTTGCAAAATTACTTTTTAAAAAATAAATCGTTTTCTTGTGAGTTTTATTAAAAAAAATTTTGGGAATATTATTTTTATTATATATTTAACTAATTTTAAATAATATATATTTTTTTTCATAATCAGGAAACAAATCTTTAGGCACTAGGTTAGTGAAATTAGTTTTTTTTTTATAAATCCAATATTTTTATACATATTTAAAAAATTATCAAAAAAATCTGAATATAAATTTCATAAAAAAATTCTATTTTTTTCTCAAAAAAATAAATATTATTGAAATTATTAATATTTTTTTTATCATATTAAATAAGTCTAAGTTGTTGTTTTTTTGTAATTTAAATCCACATCATACTTCTCATCCAAATATTATGATGATATATAAGATTCCGGTTATCATGTCATCACCGGAGTTAGATTTTTCGCCGGAAAAGTAAACATATTATTTTTGGTAAATGCGTTGATAGTTTGTATCGCTCCCAGTAATTTTCAAAATTGGTATTATTTTCGGTTCAAGATTAATAGTTGATATTATATTGAATTATTTTTTCAAAAAAAAATACATACTTACCAAATTCACTCATCTTAAATTCACCTATTTTATTTATTAATATTTTTATAAAATCCATTTAGTATAATTATAATTTTTTTTTCAAATCAAAATTTCTATTTTATATCTTTAGGATATCTAAGTATTATCAAATCATATATTTTAGCAAATCAATCTACACTGATTTGTTGGTATGGTGGAATTAAATTATGTGCAATGAATCAACAACCAATCCCATTACTCGACAATTATGGAAATGCACTTAAATGTTACAATAAATGAATGAAATGTCCCCATCTATCGAATCATAAATTGAATGTCAGAGGTCTTCCCATTAATTGCATAATACATACGGAGTATAAGATTGTAATTCCAACCAAAATATAAAACATTAAAAAAAAGTGAATATGATTGTAAAATTATTGGGAAATTTCATACCATGTCCCTATATTTTATAAATTTTAGATTATATTTAATAATTTTAAGTTTTGAATAGTTTTTAAAATATATATCTAAAGGAGCTCAATCTGATTGAATTTATATTTATATTCTATTAAAACATTATACATTATCGCTAATGTGGTGCTACGAGAGTAGTATTTTTATATGGGGTTTTCACATACAAAAATTTTTTAAAGCCGTTTTTATTATTTTATTTTTTTCATCCGATTTTGAAGATCTTCATTAACCAGCTCCGTTATTTATATTTATTTTTTTCATCCGATTTTGAAGATCTTCATTAACCAATACGATCTTACCAGTAAAATTTTCCATCCCAATTAATATATGATCTTATCAGTATATTTATCTTATTGATGAAGTTTCGTAGGGATTATATGTCTTCTATATATACTTATCCTATAGGGTTTGAGTCAAATAACTAATACATTCTTTTTTCTATTTTTGAGTGTAGAAACTCTATTCCGCCGGCACCACATGATCGGTCTCTTATTGCTTCTACAGACTACAATAATTTGTTCGAACGGTTAGTTTTATATATTCAATATGTTAGGTTAGTTTTATATATTCTATACGTTATGTTTTTATGTCTATAATTTAGTTTAGCTTGACTAATATCGATTCTCTTATACCTTCTACGACCATTTGTACGATCATTTATCATATGTTAGATCGGTTAGTTTTATACATTCTATACATTATGTTTGTTTTTGCTATGATATTTAGTTTTGGTTGACTAATATGGATTTATGTTCCCACTTCGGTTTTCTCTTCTAATATTTTGTTATGATTTTTTTTCTTTCCAGAATTTTGAAAGTTTCATGTTTTCCGCTTCACATTTCGAAATCCTGATTTTTTGGTTTTTGCGACAATGGCTGCTTTTGTTCAATCTCGTGTGTTGGTTTGGATTGCATGAGCATTTTTTTTTCTCCTACCCAACAACTTGGCATCCGTTTCTAGACTACCAAGATTTGATTCAATCTATTAGTTCGGAGACTCTATCTCCTCTAACACCCCGAATTTTGGAAATCTAGAGCGTTACTGGCTAGGACCTTACAGTGGGTTCCGACCTTAGTTTGACAACAATCACAACGGACCTTGCAACAAGACACAAATATTAAAACATTAAATCTTTAAATAAAGTACTCAAAACATAAAGACACGACTAAACATAACATCAGTCAGTCTCTAGGACGAGTAATTCTAACGATAAAAGTAAACTGCATAATTAAATAACCGAAAGAAAATAACCACAACACCCAATCCTAGTACGGAAACCCGGCTGACCACTTCACTCTCGATCTCTCGGTAGAGATCTAACCTGCATCATCTAACAACACGGTAAAAACCGTTAGATACAATTCTAATACTAAAGTGTCACTAGAGCACAAACACATACAAGAGAATACACAATAAATCACTCAACATGAACACACAAATCCCGGTTTATTATCTTTTCATTACGTGACTTGATCCATTCTATTTTCCATCTTATCTTGTAACACAAGAGTCTCCCGACTCCTGCCCCCGTCCCCGTAAACCAGTAGGGCTGGTGTATGTACCTCTTCCCGTATACCTACTGGACTGGTCGCGGGGCGATCCTCCGGCACCATCGGCCCAGACCAACGTTTACGGCACATTATCATACACTTGTGCCTTACTTAACAAAATACAGTATCGTGATCTAATCCGTTCATTTTATTTCACCAGAATATAACACACACCACTCAAATGCACACTCAGTATAAAATGGTAACTAAGTGAGTCCTACAAACTCACCTTAATGGTACTGGTCTCAAAGTCTCGAGATCTTGCCAGCTAAAGATCCGATTATCCCGTTCCACAATTTATCCATTATTAGAGTAGTTTCCAGATTTAATTTTCATTCAGCATTCATTAACACTATGTTATCTTTATCCAAAGTATAGTCATTTTCTTAAAGTATCACTATCTTAGAAGTGCATACTTGGTCCACGTTATCAACTCCGGGCTATTCCGCATTCTCAAACTAGTTTCGTTATTACCTACTCATCTCGGTTCAATCCAACGTTTCGCCTTTTCCTATTTAATTCCGCAGTACTACACATGTCACTTTACCACTATTTAATTAACACTATGTTATCAACCTATAGTTAATTAATTATATAATAATTATCTACTAAATTATTAATGGAAAAATAATTAATTTAATAACTCGGGAAATTAAATCGACGGAAAGGTATTGGCTCAGAGTCTAACCGAATAGGGCGGTTAACAATTCAATCGCGGTATCAAAGGCGTCAAGGGTAAGACCACTGGTTACCGGTTCAATTCCTGAGGATTTAACACAAAATTTAATCGGGCGCAATGCGATAGCGCTTAGCGGACGCCAGCGCTCAACTTTTTTTTTTTTTTTTTTTTCGGGAAAAAAAAAAACGGGCGCCGGCTGATGGCGCCGGCGCCCTTAGTGAATTTTTTTCTCCATATTTATTTTTTAATTAAAGTCTTATAGTAAACTTAGTAACCAAATTTTATCTCCATTTTGTTAAAAAAATTTCATCCCAATAATACTCATCAACCCTATAAATTTCCTCTACCGAATGAATCCAAAGTGACTTATATTATTTTTTACAGTAAAAAGAGAAATATATGAATTGAATGAATCCAAAGTTACTTATATTATTTTGTATAGTCCGACACCCTCTTTTTTTTATTTAAAAAAATTCTAGAACAAAATAAAATAATTGAGCGTGGGAACTGGATGGAAAAAATGTTTGGCTCCGGCGCCATAATCTATTTCAATTCGATTTTATCTTTTGTGTAAAGCTCAATGTTCATCCACAGTGATCGTTTTCAACCCCATAAATTCCCTCTATCACGGTTTAAGTCGTACTGTATGGAGAAAGAGAAATTTATAAATTGAAAAAGTTAGTTATGTAATTTTTTTCATTGCCAAAACATTTGCTTATAAACATCGGACATCATCAACCAATACTAAGTTTTTTTTTTTTTTTTTCATAAAAAAAAACTGGGCGCCGGCGCCATCAGCCGGCGCCCGAATCTGAAAAAAAAAAAAAGGTTAAAAAAAATATATACATGGAGGCCGGCGCCATTAGACAGCGCTCAAGCTTGGCGCCGGCGCCATGCGCCTGTTTTTGACAACAAGTAATTTGAAGTCCGTATTTATAACACGCCCCAATTTAATTAAACATCAGAGGTGTCTGATTCGATTTCCCTCTACTACATAAAGGCTTAATTAAGACAAGGTTCAGAGATCTCACGATTCGAATCTCACATGCGACACGGAAAGTGAAAGTGTCTCACAAATTCGCGTTCAGGAGGTCTAGGGTTCGAGATTCTCTAGCAACAAAAATTTCACAAAAAGACTCCTGGCTAGCAGCTCCCTGTTGTCCAGTGTTCGAGTCCCGCTGGTCACCCTGAGAAGACGTACAAAGGCATGAGCATCACTAGATCGAGAGTTCGATATTACATAATCACACGCAACACAACGGCTGAGGAGGAGCTTACCTAGGGGTACTAATGTCGCGGTCTCGGTGGCCTTGGGTAGCGGTCGAACGCATAGGAGAACGCTGAAGTCACGGCCTGAAACTCCTCTCCTACCTACCACAGAATAATTAACTCGAATTCCGCCATGGAAGGGTGAGCGAGATCGATATAAAACTTACCACTGCGGACGGTGATTTATGTCGAGAGGAAGAGCGCCGAGTGATTCAGTGATGTTGGAAGGAGGGTTGCAGTAGGTAGCCGGGGTTCGCTAGGGCGGTTTAGCAGGGGAAGGCTCGAGGTGCAGAGAGTAGCGAACGAGTTAGGGTCGGTCGAGAGATGGTAACAGGGGAGGAGCGTCGAGGTTGGCAGAGATGGGTAAACAAGAGCGAGGGAGTTACGTCTCCATCAATTCTGACGTTACGGACGGTTCTTCAATTGCCATTAATGCCGTCGGCCGACCGTTGCAGAAAATGAAGACGACGAGTTATCGGGGAGGACGAAGAGGCGTGGTTTGCTCCACTCCGTGGCCCAGAAGGAGCTGTGCAAGTCGCCTAGTGGGTCGTCCATGTTGGGCTAAGAATGGACAGATTGGGCTCAATCCCTGAGTAAAGCTAAGGCAAGGACATCGGTTCGTCCTCCTTAAATGATGAACCGGTGGTCCGGTTAAGCTTGTTTTAAACTAAGTGATGACAACGCTTGAAACTCGACTCAGATCGATGAATTACGTTAATAAATTTTTTACTAATAATAATAAAAATAATAATTTTTCCAAATTTTTTTCCGGTTATTACATCTCCGACACTAGAAATCTAATGAGGGAGTCCCCGGTGTCTTTTTGTTCGTTTATTAGTCCTAACGGTGAATCCTTACCGAAAGACAAACCCACCGGGCGTTGCTCTAACTAGGGTTGTGCAACCGGTCCAGACCGGACCGGAATTTTTAAAAATCTGGACCAGAGACCGGATTCGGACCGGAATTAAATAAAATAAATTAAAATAAATTAAAATAAATATATTTTTATAAAAATTAAAAAATATATATTTAAAAAATATATAATTTTTATTAATATTTACATAATATATATGATTTTTTAAAAAATATATAAATTAAAATTAATAAAATAATAAAAACAAGTTCACTGAATCTTACAACAAGGCACCAATAGACCGGGACCGGAATTGGACCAGGACCGGACCGGACCGGAAAAAACCGGTCTGGTCCGATTTTTCGGTCCGGTTCATATTTGCACAACCCTAACTCTAACGGCCTTCTCATGATTGCTTTCTTTGGTAAGTTCATCAATCTAGCTACCCCTTTGATATTTAAAGGTACACTGTATGGAAATATGGTTGCTTGATTACTATGATCCAGCGAGAGCCTTCAATCTCCCACTTCTTTGTAACACCCCAAATTCGTAGGACTCGGAGTGCTACTGGGCTAGGATCTCACAATGGATCCTGACCCTAGCCTGAAAACAAGTTCACTGAATCTTACAACAAGGCACCAATAGATTAAATACAAAACATCAAACTGTTATAAAAGTATCAAAAGGTTTATAAAACGCTGCTGAGTACAAACAAAACATAACGTATATACATGGTCAAAATAACCCGTAGCCCACGAGTACGACCCCAGTGTACGGAGCCCTAAGCAGATCGCTCGCTCTGGATCACTCTGCAGTTCTCCTATCCTGCAAAGTATCTACAACACGGTATAAAACCGTTAACTAACCATACACATATATAAGAAGATGCAGGAGCACAAACACACATCAGAAAGTACTAAACACCTCATCATGATATCACACATTTACCCAGTTTATTATCTTTATAAACATAGTCCAACACTCAACTTATATGTATATAAATATCTCAATATGAACGTATGTGACACGAGGAATATAACCCTCGCCTCTAGGGAATAGTACCAGCTGGAGTGGGGATCCGGTCCCACCTCCCGTGTACCCTATGGGAGTGGACAGGTGGCCGGCCCACTGAACCATATTGGCCTGCCCGTAGAGAACCTCCAGACTCCCAGCGGGATGAAAGGACAAGTTGTCACGGCCCTACAATGGGCAATCAATAGACCATAGGTCGGTAATAACAATATCATAACACGGCTATCAAGCACATACACACACCACTCATGCACACATCCAATATAAGGATGACAGCTAAGTAAGTCCTATGGACTTACCTCAACCTCGGGAGTCTCAGACTCAAACTCAAACGGCTCCGCTCTGGAGATCAACACAGCCTAAACAAGGTATAACACATCTGGAAGCCTCGTCTCTATTATAGATTAGCTTACGAAATAAAATTTAAATTTCATAATCATATATTTATTACTCTTAAACTATGTTGTAATGTTTTTAAATATCTTATATAATAAACTACAATGCGTATTCTTAATTGTATGTCATATAGGTTAAAATAATATGCACGACTCACATACACTAGACGAGATCAATACGAAGTAACCAACTATCAACACAAATGGAAGATTGTAGTTATAATTTGTCGATTGTGGATGAATCTATACATCTATAAGCTACTATAGCTATATATACATTAAGCAAATTTTTTAATATTTTTGTTGATCTTCAATTAAAACCGACAAAACTGAATTATATAGATTTGACTTTGTACGTACACTTTTCTCTTTTTATTCCCTTAGTTAATTATAAATTTGCTTTGATTGTGTACGTATATTTTTCATTATTTTCCTTAGTTAAATTTTTTGGCTATTTTAATTTTGTAACCACATTTGATCAATCCCTTAGCTTGTATAACAATTGACCTGATTTGGTTCTAACTAATTTATTCTACGAGCATCCCGAAGATTTCAATCTCATTGTTATATATACTTCATAGCTAATTGTTCTAGTCACATTGTTTCATTGTTTTCTGGTTTGAGTCGATTCTTCTACATAATTAATAAGGTATTGTCTTTAACTTTTTCTATCATTTTCACCGGTTTGTAGTTTTTGATTGGCAAACGAATGTTGTTTGTTGTATTTGTTTGGGTATAGCAGGATTGGATGTTTTCTTAACCTTTTTGTATTCTAATATTTTTTTTGTATTCTAATGTTGATGATTTTTTGATTTGCATAATAATGTTGCCTTTGGTTTTTATATAGCAGGATTTTGAAACGAATGTTCCTCAACTTGTCGTCTTCACTCTTTTTCTCAATTCCGCCACTCTACTTCGGACGCAAATGGTGACGATGATGAAGATCCTCCGACTTGGACGGTTTCGGTGATGTTGTAAACCTAACATTAAAACCCAAACTACAACTCCTTGCATCTCTTACCCTAGTAGCTTACCCCACCGCTTCTGCCACCAACACTGTCGCAACCACTGTCCATCACTCCGAGCTCTTCAAAACTCTAAATGTTTTTAATTGAGAGGCTTAGTAGAGCGATTGTATTGAACGCGATAAGACGAAGGCTCGATATTGTTGAATATATGGGAATTCAAATGTTTTTAATTGCAACACGTTGTTTATATTGATTTTAGCAATATAAGTTTTTATTTTGATAGGATTATAAAACGAACTCTCCAATTTAGAGGGTTTTTTTTTTGATACAAGATAAGGAAAGTCGGTGGATCAGTTTTTAGAAACCGATCGACCTACGGCATCCTTTCGGATGAAAAGCTCCACATCGTCTGGAATGGCATCATCGTCTTCTTGCGTAAAATTTCCATGCTTAGCAAGCGTATCCGCCACATAGTTGACTTCTCTAAAAACATGTCTGACGCTCGAAGAAGGGATACTCGTGATCATGGCGGATATGTCTGAAATGATCATGTTCGTCTCCCATGGTGGCTTCCAGATCTTGTTGATTGAGTTTATGAGTGTTAGATTGTCCCCCTCGATCTCAATGGCTGAGAACCCAAACTATATGGCCTTTTGAAGACCCTTTCGCAGAGCGCAGGCTTCTGCTTCAAGTACTGAATCCGTTTTGCACTTTCCTTTTCCTGAACCAAGGGGTTGTCCCTGATTATCTCGAATAACGAATCCATAAGCAATTTGGTTGGAGTTTTTTTGTTGATGCGTCGAAGTTTAGTTTGACAACATTTGCATTTGGTTTTTGCCATCTGATATTCTTAGTTTTCCATCTTGTTCTCGGTTGATTGTTTTCCTTGAGTTTAATGTTGGCTTGATCACATTCCTCTAATTGTTTTTGAACAATTACTTTTAGGTTTGTTGTTGGTTTTTTGTTGCTAAAGATAATTTGATTTCTGTCTAGCCATATATTCCACCAGGGCATGATAATTTTTCTCATATCTAATGGTGATATTTGTTCCTTTAGTTGCATTAGTGTGTCATATATAGATTGGTTGTATGTGTCAAAATTTTCCAGAATATTCGATATTTTCGAGTCATCCAAGGAATCGTGAGTACATTTACAATCAAAGAAGAGGTGTTAAGCGTATTCTGTATGGTGGTTGCAGAACATGCAATGCATTACTACCGAAATCTTTTGTTTGTCAAGATTTTCATTTGTTGGGAGACCGTTCATAGAAAGTTTCCAAAAGAAGTTTTTCACTTTTGGCATTATACTCATGTTCTATAGCCATGATATGTCTTCTGAAACTCCAACTTTCCATTGTTGGATCATTGCCATAGCGGATTTAGTTGAATACTTGATACGGGGTTAGCCGTGAGGTTGCCCGATCTTTCAAAACCAAAGCTTAAGATAGAAGAGAAGATGATAAGACATGGAGATGGGATAGAAAACGTGAGATTGGGCGGCTGAATGATCCGATGAGGGTGACTGGATCGTCGTTGGATAGTCTGGTTGAATCTCCTTGAAGCAACCGAGAGCACACTAGGGAAACTAAGGCCCTAACACACAACTCGTGATGATTGAAGTGACTCTTCCGCTATAATCTTATGCTGAAGGGAAAGACCGATTATTCCCAAAGCACAAGAAGTCGTCTGGAGATCGAAGAGAGATCGATCTTAGAATCCACAAAGATGGACGGCTCCTTGAAGGCTCCAAACTAGGGTTTGGATGTGATTCCACCCGTCCGGTTTGTGAATAGGAATTCACCTATTCGTTATCAATTCCACGAGAGAAGAAAATACTAAAAAGTATCGAAATTGTGTTTATTCAAAGCTGCCAAAATAATTAAAACAAAACAAAAATAAAATCAAGCTAGCCCAATATTAAAATAGTCCAAATATGGGCTGAAAATAAAATAGCTTGTCAGTCCTAATTTACCCACTTAAATTGACCCGAAATCTCTCATCTTCACGAGCTTCCTTCTCTAGGACTTCCTCCAACATATCTCTCCAATCTCGTCCAGTTTCACGTGGATATGGACTGAAAGATTCTCGATCCATTCCATCATCATTTTGGACGTCATTTCCTTCAGGCTCACTATGATCTCGTCTACTACTGGCTTGATCACGACTGGTATCTCGGCTGCCAAATGTAAGACTTCGGTCATCTCTTTCCTTAGTCTTTTCCTCATAAGCTTGTCCTTTCTCATGCTCCAATCGTCTCCTCTTAGCTGGCCTCTTCATTTGGAGTGGCGAGGTTAAGCTCTCAGATGCTCTTGCATCAATACCAACCTTCTTCGTTACTCGCGCAGTATACTCTGTCTCTAATGTCATTTATGGGTAAGTTATAATTCTTAATCTTGTTAATAATATTGACTGGGAGTGTACCTACCAATTGGTCAAGGAGTGGTTCACTCCATTTTTTTCCGGACATAAAAGTATAGATATTTTCCGTTTGATTTGTTTTGATTTGTGTAAGCACTATAGAGCTTAGTGGTTCCTCCATGAGCCACCTATCATCCCAGAATTTAATTGTCTTACCATCCCCTACCCACCATCATAGGCCTTTAATAAATTCTTCATTCAGCTTAATCAATTTTTTCCATTGCCAAGAGGAGTTTTTTCCACCTTCATATGTCCATACACACTTACCCCGAAGGTATTTTTCTTCTACAACCTTAACCCACATGTTATCTGGTTCCGCTATAAATTTCCATAGAAGTTTCATCTGTAGTGTTTTATTCATATCTTCCGCCTTTCTTACACCGGTTCCTCCTAGGGATTTTGGCTTACTTATCCCAGCTAATTAGTGGGTGGTAGTTTGGTCCTTTATTCCAGAAGAAGTTCCTATTGATCTTGTCCAATTCTAGATGGATACTTGAAGGCAACATGAATGCTTGCATGAGGTTGATGTGGGGATAAGCCGCGAGGGTTGCCCGATCTTTCAACACCACGAACTAGATAGAGAGGAGAGATGGTAAGACGTGGAGATGGGAAAAACGTGGGGTTTGGATGGATGGATGATCCGGTGATTGGGATGGATTGTAGCAGGATAGACTGGTTGAATTCCGAGAAGGAATTCTTCTCTCTATAATCTTGAATTACGAGAGAAAGACGCGATAGATCTCAAGAACGCAAGAAGTTGCCTAGAGACCGAAGAGAGACCAATCTTGGAATCCACCAAGGTGGACGGCTCTCCTATCCTACTAAGATAGGGTTGAGTAGGAATCCACCCACTCAGGGTTTCTCGAATCCACGAGAGAAATACTGATAAGTATCAAAGTGTTTATTAATCAAAGGTGCCTCTAATCACACATCTAGCATGCCTTTTATAGGCTATACTGGACGTCCAACTTGAACTTACAGGGCTGCGGGCTTTATCCAAGATCGAGCCCGAAAAGAATAAAAGAAATAAAATAACATGCGGAAAGATAAGATCGAATCTTTAAGAGATAAAATCTTCTAACAAACGGATAAGGTCAAATCTTTAGGAGATAAGACCTTCTAGAAAATAATAAAATAACAATAAAAATAAAAGCAAAACCTAAATTAAAGTTGCCTCAAAATGGACTGAAAATAAAATAGAAGCTGTGCCTAATTTAATTACTTAAATTAGCCCGAGGTTTGTAAAATATATCCGGTCTTCTTCACTTAGCCCTTCGGCCCATTTATTTTCTCCATTTCTTCCATTTCCTTCCTTTTCACGTGGCTCATACGGACTAGCAGACTCTCGGTCCAATCCATCTTCATTTCGAACACTATTTCCTTGATGTTGATCCAACCAATCTTGAACCTTCTTTCCCCGAGTCTCACTTTCATATCTCGTAGAATTACTACCTCTCTCACAGCTAGTAGCCTTGCTAGTATCTTGGCTTCATAATGTCACACTTCTCTCCTTGGTCTTCGTAGTCTCTTCCGCATATTCCTCTTGCTCGAGTCGTCTATTCTTCATTCTGCACGTTGAAACGAGGCTTCCAGATGCTCTTGCATCATTCTCCCTTTGTTGAAAAGGATTCGACCTCGAATCCACGAAAATCGGACTTGATCTCTGCTGTAGGGGTGTCACTGACTTCGGAGTCTTCACGGAGATAACCTGTTCACGTGCTCTCTTCTGCAAGAGTATCACTATTTTCAGGGAATTCTCGGGAACAGCCTGTTTATGTGTTCTCTCCCTTGACATCGTGTCTTGCTCTGGAACTAGACAGCATGGACTCAATTGAGTCCTCGTTTCTCTCCGGATTAGCATATTTTGCTCTTTTGGTCTTTCTACTCCTGTAGTACCAACATGAAGTAATAAAACACATCTATTATCCGGGCAAGATGAAAAACTAGCACCGTATAATCTCAACGTCTTATTCCGAATACCCGAGAAAAGTTTCCTCTTCTGAGTATTATGCGTATATGGTGTAGGAATGAGGTGTAAAAGATTAACCTGTACAGTAACCCCTGTGGGAATTTCCTCAAAAAATGTAACAATACTCAAACGAGGATATATAGTAGTCAGGTATCCCCAATTATAGACGGATATTGCCTCCTGTATGCTCCTGAGAGCTCCTCCAAGACTCTCCAACATACCAATCTCAAACATGGAAATTATAAATTCCCGACACACAACACTATAGATAGGACATAAAAACGGATCTGCATGTGATGGTCCTGCATCATTTCTATCACTCTCAAACCGCAACTCTCTCCTTACGGGCCTTTTAGGTGCATAACCTTCCCTGTCCCCGTTCTCTCTCTCTCGCTCTCGGATACATATCACGCAATCTACCTTGCCTGCAAATTTCTCAACTAAAATCAATTAATCTTGAAAAAGAAATTAAATTAGAAGTAGCCTGAAATTAAAAAAAAGGCAAGGAAAGGCTCAAGAGGAAAAAAAGGTTGAAATGGAATTTTGAGTAGTGCCTGCAGGGAATAAAAAAAATGGGAAAGGGGAACTAAACAAAAAGGCAAGGGACAAAATAAATCAAATGCTCCCTTTCTTGGAAACGAAAGGGTATTTTCCGCAAGGGTCTCAAAAAGGCCATAGATGATCGAAGTTCCGTTTCCGTTCTCGTTTCCGCTCTCTCTTCTATTTTATTTATTATTTTTTTAGAATATCCGAAACCCTAGGAGGGCCGGACGGCAGCTGCTGCTTCCGAGGGTTGCTGGATGGTGGCTGCAGCGGCAGGAGGATGGTGGCGGAGGCCGGAACAAGGCCGGCGGCTGACGGGCGGCGACTGCAGGCGGCCGAAACCTGCGGGTTTCGTGGGCTGTAGGGGCGGGGTAGGCGGCTGGGGTGGTGATGAAGGCTGGTGGTGGCGGCTATAGAGGCCGAAACCAGCGGGTGTGGGCGGCAGGCGGAGCGGCTGGGCGGCGGGCTTTCCGGCGGAGAAGTGGTGAAAACCGAGAGGTTTCACGGTGAGAGTGTGACTGTAGGGGTGATTGAGGCCGGCAGGGGCCGGACGGTGGTGGGGAGGTGCTGGCGGCGTTGGGCAGTGCTGGTGGTGGCCGACAGAAGGGTGACGGCGGCGGGCGGCAGAACTAGGGTTACGGGCGTTGATTTTTTTTTTTTTTGAAAGGCCGAAACCTTAGAGGTCCGGCTGGGGGTTTTCTGTGGTAGTGGTGGTGGAACTGGTGGATTGGCGGTGGGGCTGGTGGTTGTAGGCCTCAGGAATCTCGGGTGATTTCGGCCGAGATCGGTGGAGAATTTTTTTTTTTTGATAGGGCAGCGGCTGCTGCGAGGGTAGGGGATGGTGATTCAAGAGTGACCGTGGCTAAAAGATCGTCTTGGTTGGTTTTTCCGCAATTAGCCCAAATAGGTTTTAACAAAGTGAATCAAGGGTTTTGGCAAGAAAAAGATTAAAACTTGGCTGAGTTATGGTGAGATAATTC
This sequence comes from Fagopyrum tataricum, assembly GCA_002319775.1. NCBI lineage: Eukaryota > Viridiplantae > Streptophyta > Magnoliopsida > Caryophyllales > Polygonaceae > Fagopyrum > Fagopyrum tataricum. Next base: position 36,579,102 of record CM008284.1, read on the forward strand.
AGGCCACAATTAATCCTTTTCAAGATATTGAATTTAGATTGTGAAAAAGCAAAGTGTCTAGCGTGAATAGATTTACTAACCGTAGCTTTTCTGCTCCCAATCGCTTGTTTTTGTTGAAGCCTCTCGACGAGTCTTGAAAGCTTCGATTTTTCTTCTTAACGGCGCGGTTGGTGTTGATGAACCTTAACTCTGATGCCAATTTGATGCGGGGATAAGCCGCGAGGGTTGCCCGATCTTTCAACACCACGAACTAGATAGAGAGGAGAGATGGTAAGACGTGTAGATGGGAGAAACGTGGGGTTTGGATGGATGGATGATCCGGTGATTGGGATGGATCGTAGCAGGATAGACTGGTTGAATTCCGAGAAGGAATTCTTCCGCTATAATCTTGAATTACGAGAGAAAGACGCGATAGATCTCAAGAACGCAAGAAGTCGCCTAGAGACCGAAGAGAGACCAATCTTGGAATCCACCAAGGTGGACGGCTCTCCTATCCTATTAAGCTAGGGTTGGACGTGAATCCACACGTCTGGTTGAGTAGGAATCCACCCACTCAGGGTTTCCCGAATCCACGAGAGAAATACTGAAAAATATCAAAGTGTTTATTAATCAAAGGTGCCTCTAATCACACGTCTGGCATGCCTTTTATAGGCTTTTATTGGACGTCCAACTTGAGCTTACAGGGCTGCGGGCTTGTTCCAAGATTGAGCCCGAAAAGAATAAAAGAAATAAAATAAATGCGAAAAGATAAGATTGAATCTTTAAGAGATAAAATCTTCTAACAAACGGATAAGGTCAAATCTTTAGGAGATAAGACCTTTTAGAAAATAATATAATAACAATAAAAATAAAAGCAAAACCCAAATTAAAATTGTCTCAAAATGGGCTGAAAATAAAATAGAAGCTGGGCCTAATTTAATTACTTAAATTAGCCCGAGGTTTGTAAAATATATCCGGTCTTCTTCACTTAGCCCTTCGACCCATTTATCTTCTCCATTTCTTCCATTTCCTTGTTTTTCACGTGGCTCATACGGACTGGCAGACTCTCGGTCCAATCCATCCTCATTTCGAACACTATTTCCTTAATGTCGATCCAGCCAATCTTAAACCTTCTTTCCCCGAGTCTCACTTTCATATCTCGTAGAATTACTACCTCTCTCACAGCTAGTAGCCTTGCTAGTATCTTGGCTTCCCAATGTCACACTTCTCTCGTTGGTCTCCGTAGTCTCTTCCGCAACTTCCACTTGCTCGACTCGTCTCTTCTTCGTTTTGCACGTTGAGATGAGGCTTCCAGATGCTCCTGCATCAGAGGTAACTCGGCTTAGCATTAATGTTAGATTTGATTAGGGTTGATCTACCCTCTTGTCAGAGGGATGATGCTTTCCACTTGGTGAGTTGTTGTTTGGATTTTTGTATAACTGCATTAAAAGTCTCTTTATTGGCTTTACCATTGATAATAGGACTTCCCAAGTACATTTCGAAATTGTAGATGAGGATATGCCAAGTTGCTCTTGGATTCTTGTTTTGCTGATTGAGTTTACATTAGTCGAGGTTTGGAAGGAGGATTTTTGGTAATTTATTACTTGGCTTTACGTTTCTAAGTAATCTTTTAATATCGAAAGGATCTTGCTGCTTGCTTCAGCATTTGGTTTAGAGAAAATAAGAATGTCGTCCACAATTGCTAAGAAATGAATTATTGTTCCTTTTCTTGTTATAGGGAAACCTATTGATCGTGGATACTCATTACTTATTTTTTGGATGTTTCTTGTTAGGATTTCTGCTCCTAAGTTAAAAAGGAGTGGGGATAATGTATCTCCTTGTCGGATTTCTCTTTGTAGGACAAATATAGTTGTTAGCAAATCATTAATAAGTAATAAATATGAGACAGTAGTTATGCATTCATTTATCCAATACCTAAATTTGCCACTGAATCCAAAGTGTTGAAGAACCAAGTTAAGAAATTTCTATTCTAATTTTTCATATGTTTTTTCCATGTCTAATTTAATTTCCATGTACCCCTCTTTGCCTTTCTTTGATGGAAACCCATGGAAGATTTTATGGGCTATAAGGACGTTATCGTGAATTGCTCTGTTACTTGTGAATGCGCCTTGAAATGGATGAATGAGTTTGGGCAATAGTAACCCTAATCTTTTTGCTAGGATCTTTGCTATTATTTTGTAGAGCGTCGAGAAAAGACTAATTGGTCTATAGTTAGCAGTTGTTGTTTGGTTATCCGTTTTTGGTAGTAAGACAATATCGTGTGATTTAGTTGTTTAAGGATTTTTCCGGTTCTATAAAAACTTTTTACTGCCCTGATTACTGCTGGACCGATAATGTGCTAGTATTTTTGGTAGAAACCTGTCGTCATACCATCAGGCCCATGGTAATTTCTCACTACCAATATCAAAAAGGGCGGTTTTGATTTCACTAGTGGAAAAAGGTTTGCCCAGTTCACAGTTATCTTCACTGGTGATTTCTGGTTGAGTTACTTCAAGTAATTTGCTAAGTTTTTCCGTTATTGATTGTTGAAGCTTGGAAACGTGTTTTATAGTCTTTCAGAAATTCGTCTGTTATATCACTATCTTTATAAAGAATTGTTCCATCGTTTCTAGCTTGTTACAGTTGCGATAATCTTCTTGTTCCTTCTACATGTTGCTTTCCTATGGTGAAATTTGGTATTTTGTCCCCTAGTCGTAGGTTTTCTATTTAAGCTCACTGCATCCAGTACTTATGTTGATATTCCAGTATGCATTATCTTTTCTTATTTAGCCTATTAATTTTATCGTCTAATTGTTGGTTAAAAGATGAGTGTAGTTTATTTGGAGTTCTTCTATTTGTTCGCCTACATGTCTTAGTTGTGTATTTATATTGCTAAATTTCACGCGGCTCCATGCTTTCAGTTTTTGTTTAAGAAGGTGAGTTTTCTTAACAAGATTAAACATATGTGTTCCTCCGAATTGAGTTCTCCATGTCTGTTTAATAAGATTTTCACAGTCAGGTCGTGAAAACCACATAGATTCAACACGGAAAGGTTTGTTATTAACTATTATACATAATTTTTTGATTTTGGAGGTTAATCGAGATCATGCAATGATCCGAGGAGGTAAAATCATGGTTTCTTGTGTGTATACTCGGGTATTCTTGGATGATTTCAGTTGTGGTCATTGCTCTATCCAGTTTTTCATACATATTGTTGTCTCCTTCCTTCTTTTTCTTCCAAGTGAACTCGTTTCCTTTAGTAGGAAGAATAATAAGTCCGCATTGATTAGATATGTCCTGTAATCTATCAAATTATTGTTAGGGATGGGAGCTCCTCTTTTTTTGTCAAAGGGTACTCTGAACTCATTGTAGTCTCCGACGACAATTGTCGGTTTCTCCAAGGTTTTAAATTCCGTTATAAATTGTGCCCATAACTCGTTTTTGTTTTGTTCATTTGGGGGAGCATAAATACCAAATATCCTTTTTTGAAAATCCACATCCAAATTCGTATGATTAATGATGATAATACTACTATGGTTACTTGTTATTTCTATTTTTTCATCTCAGAGTTGATATTCCTTCCATAATACACATAAGCCCCTCCCGAAAAGCCCATAGCTGGGATAAAGAGGATTTTATCGAATCCTGCACTCTTCCATAAAGATTCATCGGGTTCAGTGTTTGTTTTGGTTTTTGCTAATATAATCACTTGTATGTTCTCGTTTTTTCATACAATATTTAGAGTAGTCTAGAAATTCTTCTTCCGCATACCCTACAATTCCAGAAAACTACTTTTATTTTTCTAATTTAGAGGGTTTGTAAAAGGGGTAGATAGAAAAAAGTGTAAAAAAAATTCTATTTTAGGTTAATATATGATTTTTGTACGTAATAATTTATTATTTATATATAATGAGTAAAGTAGTCACAATATAAAATTGTTTGTATTTGTATAATTCTAACCTATAATTATATACTACTAAAATGAATTAGTGATTTATACATATCTTAAATTTTATTTTATCTAAAAGAACTCATATACCTTTTTGACGAAATATGGCCAATAACCACAATTTATTTTTGTAACTAATTGTAACACCCCAAATCCGTAGGACTCGAGGTGCTATTGGGCTAGGATTTCACAATGGATCCTGACTCTAGCCTGACAACAAGTTCATTGAATCTTACAACAAGACACATATAGATTAAATACAAAACATCAAACTGATATATATATATATCAAAAGGTAATACATAAGTACCGCTGAGTACAAATAAAACATAAATCCGTACAACATAAATAACCCATATCCCACGATATCGCCCAGTGTACGGAGCCCTCAGCAGATCACCCCTCTGGATCACTCTGCAGCTCTCCTAACCTGCAAAGGAGATACAACACGGTATAAAACCGTTAGCTAACCATACACATATATAAGAAGATGCAAGAGCACAAACACACCTCAGGAATATTAAACACCTCATCATGCTATCAAACATTTATCCGGTTAATTATCTTTATAACGTCAATCACTCAATCGTATAATATATATATATATATATATATATATCTGAATATGAATATATGTGACACGAGGAATATAACCCTCGCCTCTCGGTGGTACTGGCCAACTGGAGTGGTCATTTGGGATCACTTCCCCGTGTACCCTAAGGGAGTGGAGACAGTGCTCGTCCTGTGTACCAGATCTAGACTCTCCACAGAGAACCTCCTTGTCTCCTCGCGGGATGACAGGGCAAAGCTGTCACAGCCCTACAGTGGGCAGTCACTAAACCATAGGTAGGTAATAACAACATCGCATGCTATAAAGCAGATAACACACACACCACTCATGCACACATCCAATATAAGGATGGTAGCTAAGTAAGTCCTATGGACTTACCTCAACCTCTGAAGTAGTCTCAACCAGGATCAACCCTCAACATGGTCCACTCCAAACTGGATGACAACACTGCCTAATAACAAGGCATAATAATATATCACACTCATATCCATCAAAGGGGTCACACCTAGACCCAAGGGATCCATAAGGATCATATCTTAACTCATAAACCTCAAAGTCATAACCGGCATACAGATATATCACATCCTCATCATTCTATCCTCATACACGTACCTAGCATGCTACTAACCCGCTCATACTAGGAAAGGAAAGGATCTACCTAACTCTAGGTAGACCCGGGACAAGACGCACCTGTGTAACAAGAGAGACGCAGGGGCGGAACGGGCAACCCGCAGGCTCGGCAAGACTCAGCCGCAGGCGCGGTGACAAAGGCCCCAGGCAACGCAGGCACGACGCAGGCGCTGTGGCACGGCTTCCGCAGGGGCGGCGGCTTCCAGGCGCGGGGGCGACGACGGTGCAGAGTGTGTTCCCGCGATTCCTCTTCGGCTCTTCACGTGATCAAATCACGTCTTCTCTCATCCAAAACCAAACACATACATATACATACATATTCCAACATCAATCTATGTTCAATTCATCTATTCTAAGCTAAGGAAGGAAGAAAGAAAGAAAGAAAGAAAGAAAGAAGAGAAACAAGGGCTCACCTCTACTGCTGGACTAGGCAAGGACAAGCTCCACAACCACAACTCAGCTGGCTTCAAGCTCAGTAACCATCTACCATCATCAACATCAACAAGAACACAAACTCTTTCAACTCTAAGGAAGAACAAGATCAAGCTCAAGAAGAGAAGGAGAAGCAAGAAGGACGTGAATTGGCTGGGAAGGAAATGAAATGGAACCCTTGCTCAGCAAGGTAAGACGAAAGAAGTAAGGAAGAGAGTAAAGCACGAGTCAAACCGGTCAACAAAAACCGGCTGCAGCCGCAGGAAACCGTAGGGGCGGTTCCCTAAGCCGCAAGGGCGGAAAGCTACACGAGCTGCAGGGGCGGCTCCCCTGAACTTGCAGGGGCCGGCTAAGGCCAAAACTGGCTCCAAAGACTAAGGCTCTTACACCTCACCCCCCTAAAAACAAGTTTCGTCCCGAAACTTGTAAATACTCAAACCCTCGGACTCACAAGCCGAGGTACAACTCTCTCTATAACCTCAAACATAAGCATGGAGGAAATCGTCAACTCCAGCAACAAAATCATACTATCCAAGGCATAGAGGAAAAACATCTCTAGCCAATACTATAAACACATCACAAGGCATAGAGGAATCACATCTCTAGCCGTATCATACTCGTAACAAAAAGGCATGGAGGAAAAACATCTCCAGCAACACTATGTCCATCAAAATAGCATGGAGGAATAACCATCTCCAGCTAAACCCTAATCGTATCACAATAGCATGGAGGAAAGAGCCATCTCCAGCTATAAACAGTAATCATACTAGCACAACAAGATCTAATAAGATCATAAATCACATCAAAGCTAGTATGACAAATTAAACACATCATAGCATATAAGCATATAAGCACACAATACTCACCAAGATAGTACTAAGATCTACTCGGTGATCCTACTGGTGCATCTAACTCGGCATAGAACTCTGGATAGTTCCTCTGGATACTATCCTCAGTCTCCCATGTAGCCTCATCAGGTTCTCGTCTCGACCACTGTATCCTCAACATAGGAATGTCCTTCGAACGCAGGCATCTCATACCTCGTTCTAGGACTGCAATAGGGTGCTCAACAAAGGTGTGGTCCGGCTCAACCACTAAATCATCATAACTCACGATGTGTCTCGGATCTGGTATGTACTCCCTCAGCCGAGACACATGAAATACAGGGTGAACACCCTCTAATCTCGGAGGCAAGGCTAATCTGTATGCTGCGCTCCCACCCGATCTAGAATCTCGAACGGTCCGACATATCGGGGGCTCAACTTCCCCTTAATGCCAAAACGCCTAACACCTCGTGTCGGGGACACTCTCACCACACATGGGCTCCAACTCTGAACTCTAGAGGTCTACGCCTCCTATCTGCATACGACTTTTGACGGCCCTGGGCAGTCAAACATCCGCTCTCTAATCAGTGCTAGCTCGAGCCACATCATCTTGAATCTGATCAGGTGGTAAACCACTAACACTGCTCTACTCATCCAACATAACGGAGTACGGCATTCTGTCCATACAGTGCCTCATATGGGGCCATCCCAATAGATGCATGCCAGCTGTTGTTGTATGAGAACTCAACAAGTGGGAGATGATCCGTCCACACTTTCCCCCAATCCAACACACAAGCTCGCAACATAATCCTTCAGTGTCTGAATGGTCCTCTCTGACTGACCATATGTTTGAGGATGAAACGCAGTCGTGAAGTGCAAACTCGTCCCCAAGGCAGTCTGAATCTGCTGGCCAAACCTCGAGGTAAATCGTCCATCTTTGTCTGAGACGATCGTCCTCGGTACACCATGGAGTCTGACTATCTGCCTAGTGTACTCCTCAGTTAATCTGCTCACCGGCCACGTCTCCCTAATAGGAATGAAACGTGTCGTCTTCGTCAATCTGTCCACTATAATCAGATAGCATCAAAACTCCTGCTCAGTCTTAGTCCAGTCACAAAATCCATGGTGACGTCCTCCCACTTCCTCTGTGGAACAGGAAGTGGATGGAGCTCATCTCCAGGTCTGGCAATGCTGTATCTTGGCCTGCTGGCAGGTCGCACACTGTGCCACAAATCTGGCCACATCGGGCTTCAGCCCTCCCCACCAATATAAACGTCTCAAATCCTGATACATCTTACTTGTACCTAGATGTACAGAGTAAGGTGTACAGTGAGTCTCCTGTAATATCCTCTGGCGCAACTCCGCATCAGCGGGTACACAGACGCGACCGCGGCGTCTCAATACAACATTTGCTCCTAGTAGGAACTGTGGTGCCTCATCTCTAGACATCCTCTCTCGGATCCTCATCAGTGTCGGGGCAGGTCTCCTGCTTCTGTTGGATTTCACCCAATAGATCAGGAAGTACCTCTAACGTACGCAGTTGGGCATCCTCATCAGGAAACTGGATGTCCAACTCTAACCAGATCAGGTCTCTCTGCAACTGATGTTGAACTGCCAGCCTCGCAATTGCCTGCTCTTGAGGCGTCTTCGTGCTCAGGGCATCGGCGAAAACGTTCGCCTTCCAAGATGATAATGAATCTCTAAATCAAAGTCCTTGATCAGCTCGAGCCACCTACGTTGTCGGTTATTCAATTCTCGCTGCGTGAAAATATACGTCAGACTCTTATGGTCTGTGAAGATCTGACATGTAACACCATACAGGTAATATCTCCAAATCTTCAAGGCATGAACTACTGCTGCCAACTCCAGATCATGAGTCGGGTAGTTCTCCTCATACATTTTTAGCTGCCTAGACGCATATGCAATCACTCTGACCCGCTGCATCAATACACATCCCAAGCCTAGGTTGGATGCATCACTGTATACCACAAAATCCTCTGTACCCTCTGGCTGTGCCAGAATAGGAGCAGAAGTCAGACGTCTCTTCAGCTCCTCAAAACTCTGCATACACTGATCAGACCATACAAATCGGGTAGTCTTCCTCAGTAAACTCGTCAGTGGACGGGCAATCACAGAAAATCCCTCCACAAAGCGTATGTAATAACCGGCTAGGCCAAGGAAGCTACGTACTTCCTTGACGTTCGTCGGTGTAGTCCAAGCTGCTACAACCTCTATCTTCGCAGGATCCACCTTGATTCCTTCAGTTGATACAACCTGACCCAGGAATGCTACCTCTGGCATCCAGAACTCGCACTTAGAGAACTTAGCATAAAGTTCTCTATCCCGTAAAACCTGCAACACAGTCCTCAGCTGCCCTGCATGCTCCTTTCTGCTGCGAGAGTACACCAGAATGTCATTTATGAAGACCACCACAAAACTGATCCAGGAAGTCGATGAAGATACTGTTCATCAACTCCATAAAAACTGTTGGTGTATTCGTAAGCCCAAATGGCATCACTACAAACTCGTAGTGGCCATATCTTGTCCGGAATGCTGTCTTGTTCACATCCTGCTCTCTCACCCTCAGCTGGTGATACCATGAACGCAGATCAATCCTGGAGAACACAGTCGCTCCCTGTAGCTGATCTAACAAATAATCAATACGAGGCAGTGGATACTTGTTCTTGATGGTCACCTTGTTCAGCTCTCTGTAATCTATACCCAACCTCAACGATCAGTCCTTCTTCCGTACGAAGAGGACATGTGCTCCTCATGGGGACACTAGGGCGAATAAAACCCTTCTCAGCCAACTCCTCGAGTTGCTTCTTCAGCTCTAACATCTGAATAGGCGTCATCCAGTATGGGGCCTTCGAGATCGGTCTCGTACCAGGCTCTAACTCAATACTGAAGTCCACACTCCTCTGAGGCGGCAAACTGGACGGCTCAGCAAATACATCTGCAAAATCACAGACAACTTGACTATCCTCTAATGTTGGACTCTCCCCCTCCTTCATGGCATAACACCAGAAGGCATCACAACCCTGTGCAATCAGTCTCGCAATCCGTATCGCACTGATAACCATGCCAGATTTTCCAAGGTCCCAACCTCGGAAAACCTCTATCTGACCTAACTCGGTAGAGAGGGTAACAATCCTCCTACCTACATCTAAAACTGCAGAATGTCTATCCATCCAATCCATACCTAGTATGACTTCTTCATGCTCTAATGGCACGACAAAGAAGTCAACTAGTAACACACGAGTCCCTACAGAAATGGGACAACCATGAATCTCACGGGTACCTCTGACCCTACCACCATCAGGTAACCCTATAATAAAGGGCATCCCCTCAATCGTATATAGACTCAGACGCTCTACACAGGCATCAAATATAAAAGAATGCGTAGCACCCGTATCAAACAAGACTCTAACAAGTAAACCATGGATTAGAATGGTACTTGTAGCAGTCGGTGCAGCTGGCTCCTCTGCACTCCTCAGCTCAAAGACTCGACCCTGTGGTCCTCTGATATCAATGGTGCTCCCACCACGACCTTTGCCTCTACTCGGCCCAGGAGCAGATCCCTGAGTCGTAGGGCGATTTGGGACTCTCTGTTGTCCTTGTGTCTGCTGCTGCTGAGGTGGCCTCTGCCCACCTCCCGCTACACTGGCAGGGGAAGAACCCTGCTGAGATGATGCTCCGCCCTGTCAGCAGAAGACAGCTCTATGACCTGGTCGGCCACACGTGTAACACATCACTGTCTGTCTCGGGCACTCTGGCCGCATATGTCCATAACCACCACAGTTGTAACACTGTGGTCTCTTATCTGCAACTGGTGTAGATGAGGGATGACTCTGGCGACTCTGGCCTCGCCCTGAACCCGCAACTCCACCGGTACCACTGGTCTGCCCGGTACGCTGTCTCTTCTCAGACCCTCCGGTCTGAGAAGCTCTCCTCTGACTAGCCCGTTCCCTCTCATAATCAGAAGCTCTGTCTTGGTAGTCCATCAAGGACTCACAATGAAATCCTGCCATGTAGGTCTGGGTAGTATCCCTCAGTCGTCGGGAAACACAGATATACATGCTGATTTGCAAGAGGTGCAGCTGGACCCAGAAATGCCAGCTCCTCCTGAAATCTCTTGATTTCCTCAGAGACTGGTACATCCTCAAACCCAGCCTCCACAAAATCCCGCAGTTTCTCCCTCCTCAGTGAGGTAGGGCATAAACGCTCTCTGATCAGGGTCCTCATATGCTCATAACTAGTAACCTGACCCCATACTGATCTCCACCAGTGCTGTTGTAAGAGCCTTAGCCTTTGGAGCCACTTTTGGCCTTAGCCGCCCCCGCGGGTCTGTGAGGCCACCCCTGCGGCTCCCCTGTTGTTCCGCCCCTACGGCTCAGGAACCTCCCCTGCGGTTTCCAACGGCCGCGGCCGGTTTTGTTGACTCCTTTGACCCGTGCTTTACCTTTGCTTTACTTCTTTCTCTTCCTTGCTGAGCAAGGGTTTTCTTCTTCAGTTTTCACTCCAGCCCTTGCACGTTCTCCTTGCTTCTCCTTCCTCCACCTTGATCTTGTGTTGTTTCTTCTTGAGTTTGGAAGAGTTGTGTGGCTTGATGTTGATGTTGTTAATGGATGTGTGTATGCTGAGCTTGGAGGCCAGCTACTGAGGTGTGTGATCTCTCCCTGCAACCTAGGACCACAAGAGTGGTAAGTGTTCTTGCTTCTTCTTCTTTCTTTCCTTGATTCCATCTTCCTAGCTTAGGATTAGATGCATGTTTAAGAGTGTTGATGTTGGTATGTGTATGTATATGTATATTCTTGGTTTTGGTGAAGAGAAGACGTGAGTGCATCACGAGAATAGCCGAAGAGGAATTGCGGGTTCACGTTCTGCACAGCCGCCCCCGCGCCTTGAAGCCGCCGCCCCTGCGGACGCCTTGCCGCAGCGTCCGCGCCTTGCCTGCGTTGCCTGCGTCCTTTTTCACCGCGCCCGAGTTCCGCCGCGCCTGCGGGTTGCCTGCTCCGCCCCTGCGTCTCTTGTGTCACGCAGGTGCGTCTTGTTCCGGATCTACCTAGAGTTAGGTAGATCCTTTCCTTTCCTAGTATGAGCGGGTTAGTAGCATGCTAGGCTTGTGTATGAGGATATAATGATGAGGATGTGATATATCTGTATGCCGGTTATGGCTTTGAGGTTTATGAGTTAGGATACGATCCTTATGGATCCCTTGGGTCTAGGTGTGACCCTTGTTATGGATATGAGTTTGATATATGTTATGATGCCTTGTTTAGACAGCATTGATCTCCAGAGTTGGAGTTGTTTGGTTTGAGACTTCGAGGTTGAGGTAAGTCCATAGGACTTACTTAGCTGCCATCCTTATATTGGATGTGTGCATGAGTGGTGTATGTGTTATCTGCTTTATAGCATGAGATATGATGATTACCGACCTATGGTATAGTGATTGCCCATTGTAGGGCTTGACAACTGTCCCTTTCATCCCTTTGGAGTCTGGGCGGTTCTTTGTGGTTGGGTCAGACTTGGTAAACGGTTGGCCACTCTCCATTCCCTCAGGGTACACGGGTGAGTGAGACCAGGGACCACTCCAGCTGCCATGAGCACCCACAGGCGAGGGTTATATTCTTCGTGTCACATATGTTCATACATATATATATACGAGTTGATTTCTGGACTTTATAAAGATAATGAACCGGGTAAATGTGTGATATCATGTTGACGTGTTTAGTATTATTTGATGTGTGTTTGTGCTCTGCATCTTCTTATATATGTGTATGGTTAGCTAACGGTTTTATACCGTGTTGTAGATCCTTTGCAGGTTAGGAGAGCTGCAGAGTGATCTAGAGGGGTGATCCGCTGAGGGCTCAGTACACTGGGATTATTATTGTGGGATATGGGATATTTGATGTACGGATATATGTTTCTTTTGTACTCAGCGGTACTTCTGTACTACCTTTTGAGATTTATATATCAGTTTTATGTTTTGTATTTAATCTATTGGTGCCTTGTTGTAAGATTCAGTGAACTTGTTGTCAGGCTAGGGTCAAGATCCATTGTGAGATCCTAGCCCAGTAGAACCTCGAGTCCTACGGATTTTGGGTGTTACAGCTGTGCCAAGTCCCGGAATAAAGTCTGCACCAACTCGATCTGTCTGTCCACTGAACATCTAATGGACTCCAGAGCTGAGTCCACATGCCCAATCCAGAGCTCAACCTCTAACCCCACCTTCCCAGTGAAAGGGGGTACACCCATCTGGTGGAATGCCTTCAACTAGGTGTCTAGTCTAGGCCCTTTGTACTCCTCTGTGACTCTAGCAATCTCAGCAACAGGTTCCGGTGCAGTTGGCACCTGAGTAACTGTATGGGATCTCTCAGATGGTCCCTCCTGTGCTGGCAGATCAGGAGCACGCCTACCTGCCCTAGCAGCCTCTTCCACACTCTGATATACTCGCGGAAGGCTGGTCCCTCCATGGAGACACGATCAGAGTCATCTGACTAGACTCTCTGGGATCTCTATCTCTCAGCTGCACCGTTCCCAGTCTCATGAACGACGCTCTCTGCAATGTCCTCATGAACCTCCTCCGCTGCACGTGGATCAACAGCGGGAATCCTACCTCGTCCTTTACCTAGAAGGGGTCTACCTCTACCTCGTCCAGCTGCAGGTAAGGCTCTAGTCTGAACCATCTGCAGAGGACGTAAACCTAACTGAGAAGGCTATATATATGTCATATGTATAGATATATATCAAATCAATCACAATAGAATATCTATATATATCTATACTGTCGAGATCTTCAGAGGGGTGATGGCTCACGTACACGATATCCCAAAACATTTGTACTCATTTCAAAACCAAAACCTTTTGAAAAGTCAGACCCCTTTTGGGTTCTGTTTATTTATCTATTCGACCTTTATCGCAAAATACAAGTGCCATTGTTGTCAACCTGGGCTCTGATACCAACTTTGTAACACCCCAAATCCGTAGGACTCGAGGTGCTACTGGGCTAGGATCTCACAATGGATCTTGACCCTAGCCTAACAACAAGTTCATTGAATCTTACAACAAGGCACAAATAGATTAAATACAAAACATCAAACTGATATATATATATATATATATATATATATATATATATATATATATATATATATATATATATATATCAAAAGGTAATACATAAGTACCGCTGAGTACAAATAAAACATAAATCCGTACAACATAATAACCTATATCCCACGATATTGCCCATTGTACGGAGCCCTCAGCAAATCACCCATCTGGATAACTCTGCAGCTCTCCTAACTTGAAAAGGATCTACAACACGGTATAAAACCGTTAGCTAACCATATACAAATATAAGAAGATGCAAGAGCACAAACACACCTCAGGATTATTAAACACCTCATCATGCTATCACACATTTACCCGGTTAATTATCTTTATAACGTCAATCACTCAATCGTATAAATATATATATATATATATATATATATATATATATATATATATATATATATATATATAATATATATATATATATATATATATATATATATATATATATATATATATATCTGAATATGAATATATGTGACACGAGGAATATAACCCTCGCCTCACGGTGGTACTGGCCAACTGGAGTGGTCATTTGGGATCACTTCCCCGTGTACCCTAAGGGAGTGGAGACAGTGCCCGTCCTGTGTACCAGATCTGGACTCTCCGCAGAGAACCTCTCTGTCTCCTCGCGGGATGACAGGGCAAAGCTGTCACAGCCCTACAGTGGGCAGTCACTAAACCATAGGTAGGTAATAACAACATCGCATGCTATAAAACAGATAACACACACACCACTCATGCACACATCCAATATAAGGATGGTAGCTAAGTAAGTCCTATGGACTTACCTTAACCTCTGAAGTAGTCTCAACCAGGATCAACTCTCAACACGGTCCACTCCAAACTAGAGGACAACACTGCCTAATAACAAGGCATAACAATATATCACACTCATATCCATCAAAGGGGTCACACCTAGACCCAAGGGATCCATAAGGATCATATCTTAACTCATAAACCTCAAAGCCATAACCGGCATACAAATATATCACATCCTCATCATTCTATCCTCATACACGTACCTAGCATGCTACTAACCCGCTCATACTAGGAAAGGAAAGGATCTACCTAACTCTAGGTAAACCCGGGACAAGACGCACCTGCGTAACAAGAGAGACGCAGGGGTGGAACAGGCAACCCGCAGGTGCGGCAAGACTCAGCCGCATGCGCGGTGACAAAGGCCGCGGGCAATGCAGGCACGACGCAGGCACGGCGCAGGCGCTGTGGCACGGCTTCCGCAGGGGCGGCGACGGTGCAGAGTGTGTTCCCACTATTCCTCTTCGGCTCTTCACGTGATCAAATCACGTCTTCTCTCATCCAAAACCAAACACATTCATATACATACATATTCCAACATCAATCTATGTTCAATTCATCTACTCCTAAGCTAAGGAAGGAAGAACAAGAAAGAAAGAAAGAAAGAAAGGAGAAACAAGGGTTCTCCTCTACTGCTGGACTAGGCAAGGACAAGCTCCACAACCACAACTCAGTTGGCTTCCAAGCTCAGCAACCACATCTACCATTATCAACATCAACAAGAACACACAACTCTTTCAACTCTAAGGAAGAACAAGATCAAGCTCAAGATGGAGAGAAGGAGAA
The DNA here is from genome assembly GCA_002319775.1 of Fagopyrum tataricum. Classification (NCBI taxonomy): domain Eukaryota; kingdom Viridiplantae; phylum Streptophyta; class Magnoliopsida; order Caryophyllales; family Polygonaceae; genus Fagopyrum; species Fagopyrum tataricum. The sequence continues at coordinate 36,594,211 of CM008284.1, forward strand.
GCAAGAAGGACGTGAATTGGTTGGGAAAGGAAATGAAATGGAACCCTTGCTCAGCAAGGTAAGACGAAAGAAGTAAGGAAGAGAGTAAAACACAAGTCAACCGGTCAACAAAACCGGCTGCAGCCGCAGGAAATCGCAGGGGCGGTTCCCTGAGCCGCAGGGCGGAAAGCTACACGAGCCGCAGGGGCGGCTCCCTGAACCCGCAGGGGCGGCTAAGGCCAAAACTGGCTCCCAAAGACTAAGGCTCTTACACTAATAATTTATAAAATGAAATGAAAGATTTATTCTAACGTAAAAGAAAAATGAAACTATCATGTGATCTCCTTTTTTTCAGTCGAAATTCTCAATTTTTTTTCTATAAAATAAAATAAAAAATTTCCTTATTTTTTCAGTCGAAATATGGCCAATAACCACAAGTTGTTTTGTTGTGCATAATGTGTACATATGATTGATTATCTTTTGAAGTTGTTAATGTATATTTATATGAATATTTATATAAGTTGATTTTTTAATCATTTAAATAATAAGAAGAATAAAATATTTTTAATTTTAAATAACATCTACAAGGACGCGGCACTAAACTAGTGCTATTGCATAACACCGATACCTTTATTTATTTATTTCTTTCAAGTCGAACGTAATAGTAAAAATTATAAAAATAATTATGTATATAACTTTTTTCGTGTATATAACTTTTTCGTTTTGATCTGCGCGACTTCCCATTGAGGAGTTATTTCTTTAAATTTCAAGTAAGAGACAGGGGTAGTATGGGAAATAGATACAATGGATGATGATTGTCATAACTCATAAGAACTTTGACTTGGCAACCCTCTGTATTACGTGAGAATGAATTTTCATGTGCAAGTTAAGTATACGGATCACACACAAATTGGTATATTTTCATGTCAACATACTTGCTTAAATAATAAACAATATTGTGCTTCATGCTTAAGCTATTTTCTGACCAGTTATTATTATCCAACACCTAACAACGAAAATTATAATGTGTAAATATATACAAATTTAATATTTCGACTATATTACGTAGTGAAAATTTAACTTAAAGTAAAATAGTATTATTGTTCTCAAAAGTGACTTTTAAAACATTTTATTAATTATTTTCTTTATATTTGATATCGAACATTTTCAGATATGTCTCATGACAACATTTTCGTTTGAATTATCAATATTAATATAATATATATATTTTAATAACTTTTAGTTTAAAGTTGACTTTTGAGATCCCAGAACACAAGATACTTCACCTAACGTATTAATCTTGTATTTTATTATAAATCTATTGAATTGATATTTGTCATTAGATTTTTTTATTTATATTTTTTTTATTAATGCTCTTATCATGGTGTCATCGAAGGTATAGAAAAGAAACATCACCAGCAAGTGGAAATAAAAAGGGCGAAAAAGAAATCCAAATACCTCAAAAGTTCCAAGTTGAGTGGTTTGTAAGTTACGAAGATGCTAAGGGTTTGTTTGGTACCATTTATAGAAATTTAAGAATCGGTTTTAAAATTACTCAAATGGATTCACGTATTTAGTAATAAAAAGGTAACGGAAGGAACAATTTAAGTAGAGCTGTCAAAAGTTGGTCCGATCCGTGAACCCTACTCGACGAACACGAACTCGACCTGGTCCCGATAATTTTGAAAAAGAAAATCCCCGGAACCGACCCGCTTGAACCCGAAGGAATTTATGACCCGAAGTAACCCGACCCGAATGACCCTATCACCCGAATTACCCGACCCGAACAACCCGATAGCCCGAAGTAACCCGATCCAAATGACCCGGTAGCCCAAAGTAACCAGACCTTAAATAACTCGATAGCCCCGTAAATTTAAACGCATACAAATAGGATATTTTAGATTACATTAATACTTTTGAGTTAAATTGATAATTATTTACATGATTTATTAAGAGAATAAGCAGATAAATTTTTACCTAGAAATAGGGTAATTTAAAAACAATTTAATCATACACCGACTATTTTGATGCATACATCGATTATACAAATTCAACCTAAATAACACATCACTACTTATCATCTCATTAGATTGTTAACTCCAACTGTCCAAGTCTCCAATCATGTTTAAAACACCATATTTTAGAATATGGATCAAATAGATCAACCGTATTTCACGGATTATTATCCGATTCGGCAAAAGATGATAGATTTTATTTTACATTTTATAACAAACAAAATAGGAAAAGCATATATGGATCAAATGGATTGATTAGTCGGTCAAATTAGATATTTTGATCAAACGGATAAGTCGAATATCCATATCTAGTTAAATTCATATGCAATCAAACAAATCAGGCTAAAACCATTCCGATCAATTGATTAAACATCTATGTGGATAATTACCCGATCCGACTAAAGTCGTTTTTAGATACCATATTTTCGAATATGGAACAAATAGATCAACCGAATTTCACGGATTATTATCCGATTCGGCAAAATGTGATAGATTTTATTTTACATTTTATAACAAACAAAATAGGAAAAGCATATATGGATCAAATTGATTGATTAGTCGGTCAGATTAGATATTTTGATCAAACGCATCAGTCGGATATCCATATCCGGTTATATTCATATGCAATCAAACAGATCGGGCTAAAAACATTCCGATCAATTGATATATGTGGATAATTACCCAATCCGACTAAAGTCGTTTTTAGATACCATATTTTCGAATATGGATCAAATAGATCGACCGAATTCCACGGATTATTATCTGATTCAGCAAAAGATGATAGATTTTATTTTACATTTTATAACAAACAAAATAGGAAAAGCATATATGAATCGAATGGATTGATTAGTCGGTCAGATTAGATATTTGGATCAAACAGATCAGTCGGATATCCATATCCGGTTAAATTCATATTCAATCAAACAGATCGGGTTAAAATCATTCCGATCAAAATTGATGTGGATAATTATCCGATCCTACTAAAGTCGTTTTTAGATACCATATTTTCGAATATGGATCAAATAGATAGACTGAATTCCACGGATTATTATCCGATTCGGCAAATCATTATTGTTATTGTTATTTATTACGCATGTCTTTGATTTACTAATACATTTTTATAAATAAAATGCATACTAATACACCATCAAAACGATTAAAAAGTCTAAAACAAGTAAACAACACAACTTTTATTTCATCTTTTATCAAATTAATATCTTCGTATAAATTTTAGAATAAATTACACAAACCCGAACATAAATTGACCTTAATCAAAATGTTGGGCAACCCGATCCGGTTTCGACCGAACCCGAACATAAATTGACCCGAATCAAGATTATACGCAAACCTATCTGGTTTCGACCCAACCCAAACATAAAAATGACCCGACTCCAACCCGATTGACCCGTATTAACCCGATGATTAATACCCGACCCAAACCGGCCCGACCTGAAACAAACCGATAAAAATGAGAGCTTATTTTAACCCGACCCGTTTCAACCTGTGCCTGTTATAACCGACCCGATTCCGCCCCGCCCCGTTACGACCCGGGAACTGACACTACCCGATAATCCGTTTCAACCCAAACAAATGATACCCGACCCGAAACAACCCGATTAATAACCAAGCCTTTTTTGACCCGACCCATTTCAACCCGAGCTTGTTAGGACCCGCCCCAAACCCGACCCGTTGGCCTCGTTTGACACCTCTAAATTTAAGTGAATGAGTGATTTCAATACTGTTCATTTCCGGATTCATGAGTTTCGACCATTCCAACTTACTTTCAAAATATAGTGTTTTAAGTCATTGATTTTTCAGGGTAAATTAGGACATTAACTATAAAATTTGAGACCTAAAATTTTAATTTATAATCTTAATCAACGATCATGTTTTAGGAATCCGATTAGGTCATTCTTCATTCTATTTCGTTTTTCATTTCAATCCGATTCATACACGCGTACCAAACAAGCCCTAAGGACTTCACTCAGGGCCGGCTCACACATTTTGGAGGCCCAGTCCATTAATCACCAAAGAGCCCACAAAATTTAAAATATTAAGTGTATGTGGAAAAAAACTACTAATGTTGGGCCTCGAACTTGGGACAATTGGAAAGATTGAAGCCGATCTAACCAACTAGGTTACAAAGACAATGATGCTAACTGTCCAATTTATTTTTATATGAGACCCTGAAAAATATGCGGCCATGTTCTGCAGAACTTGTTGCATCGGCTATGGGCAGGGTCTGACTTCACTGAGAAAGAATAACTTAAAGATGAAATTTGATAGTTATAGTTGAACTTTATTGGATTGTCGAAACAAATTATTGATTGACCGATTTTAATTTTCTAATAATCTTGATGGCTATACACGGAAGAATGAAATTTATTAGAGTCGATGTAAATGATAAAATTATCAATTTCTTTTTTATTTAAACCATTTTTCTAGGATCTCACGTAACTTATGGAACAAAAAAAAAAAAAACTGAAGTTCTAGTAAATTCAGCTCTCAAACACTCGTTACCTAGATAATGTTTTTCCCATAATTTTCACAATATGCATTATCTAACTGCATAATATATTTAGTGTATAGATAAATCGACTAATAAATAGCCTACGTACCATAAATAATCAAGTTAACGAGGAGAAGAAAATCAAGTGTTTGAACTATAAAATTTATTTTAATTATATATTTTACTACAAATAAGTATTAAAGTGGCCGAGTCTATAACTACATATAGTATTAATATCAACGATCCTTCTCAACAAATTTAGTAAAATTAAGTCCAGGTGAATTCGTACGTACATGCATACATGTGATAATTAGGGATGTAAACCACCCGTAAACACCCGACTCAATCAATCACCTAACCCAAATATATATGAGTGATAAATTAAAAAAATTCAGCATTTGCAGATGGTTGGTAGTTGAAGTTTATAGGTGAAGGTACAATCCTTATTGTCCTAACTATCGCTCATCCGTCTCATCAACAATGTTTCACTCACATACATATTAAAATAATATTTTATATTGTAAATTTGTCTAAAAACTAAGATCCTAAAATCTTTTGTTTAAATGTGAAGTTGAGTTAAAGCCGTGAGTCTCGACTCTTTTATCGCCATTCACTCATTCAAAAATCGAGATATTACCATGAGATGATTCAAGTCAATTGATAACATGTTTTTATGCTATCAGAGGTAGGGACTTTTTTAATGTGTTTTCCTTAATTTTTGTATGGATAAGACATTTACATCTTTGATAGTGCTTAAATACATCTAAGAATGTCTACTCCCCTTGCATTGGTCTCTTGTATTTAGGCATTTTAGGTCCAAATTGGACATTAAAAGAATGAAATCCATCAAATCTAAGGAAGCTCACGTCATCAACATCATCCACGAAAAGCAAGGAAGGAAAACAAGAAGGAAGTCCTGAAGCAACAAGGAAGAAAGACCCAAGTCCAAGAAAGAAAGGTTGAAGACTCATCAAGGAGATTGCAAGTCCATTGGATCGAGTGAAAGTGCTTACTCGAATGAATCAGACCACTCACTCGCACAAAGAAAAAAAAGCACTCGATCCAAGGTGACTTTTTTTGTGTGTTCATATGCGGTCCTCTAATATTTGGAATTGGCCTATATCCAAGCAAAATAACATTTTGTAAAAAACAATTGACAAGTGGCCAAAACATGAAATATTTTTTTAAGTTAGGAATGATATTAGGAAAGATAAAGGTTAGAAACCGCTATTCTGACACTACTAAAGGTTGAGGACCACAAATAAAATTTGCGATTTAGCAGTTTTAGAACTCACGTTTTACTTCACCCAAAATATATTTCATATGACACTCGGCAATGTGCATGGTGACATTTATTTCAAAATGAAACAATTCAAAGTATGACCTTACAAAATATATTCCATATGACAAGCTACAATGTGCATGGTCGTATTTTTTTTCAAAACGCAACTCTTCAAAGTATGACCTAAAAGATACCACAATCTTTAAAATAAAGAATAAAAAATAGTGACATATATACACTGTAACGCCCCAAAATGGGATAGGCGTTACAGTGTCAGGAGCCCCGAACAAGGACTCCCTCAAGATAATATATACAATAAAAGGATAACGATAAATGATAACAAACCAGGGCATGACATGCCTACAAGGAAATATCAAAAGAATCTAAAAAACGTCCCATGACGCCAACCACAAAGGGCTCCAAAACCACAATAATAAACAACCATAAATGGTCGAAAATAATCATTGTAAACCCGCCTAAAAGATGAAAGGCGGAAAAAAATAGGATCAAGTCCTAAATAACCAACCCCCCAACTCAACCAACCAACTCTCTATAAGGTTCCAAACATCCATGCTCCTTAATTGATCTTGTACCTGTTATGTCCAAAAACAAAACCAGCCCCACCGTGGTAGGGTTAGTCTTCCACATAGACTAAGCCGATACATAAGTAGGATAATATATATGATCAAGATATGAGAATAAGCATACATGGCATGACATGATCTTAGAATTTCTCAAGATATTGAAATAACATCATACAACTTAATCATCATCAATCTCAGAAGATCATATCAAATATTCACAAGTCATTTCAATGGTTTATGCTTCAAAATATATATAAAAAAAACTCATAATCCAAATCAACAACTTACAAACTATGTTATCTACTCATAATCTAACTCAACATCTCATAAACTATGTCAAATACTCATAATCCAACTCAACATCTTTTAAACTATGTCAAAATACTCATAATCCAACTCAACATCCCACAAACTATGTCAATTACTCATAATCCAACTCAGTAACTCATAAACTATGTCAACTACTCATAATACAACTCAACCGGTATAACATATCCAAAGGCCAATCGACCGAAATGGGGTAGCAAGGTATATCTTTCCCCTTCCTCCAATCATCATAAGAAGAATCCAAATTAGAATATCAAAATATGCTCGATAAATTCTTTATTTAAAAACTAGTTACAAAAATAATATGTAAAGTGCTAATTTAGCGAATGTTCAAGCCTATTTCTTGAACACAAAGATACCTCCTAAACCTCTACCACAGGATGGACATAGTAAACACGGATCAGGTGAATCCTCGCCATGCACTAAGGTCGGGCACAACCATCGGCCCGCTCAAACCATATACCATTGGTAATCATGGTCCGCCCTAACCGAGGAGTGAATAAGAATCATGAAAACAGTATCACCGACAACAATGTCGTCATGGTCATAGACCACATAAATAACAAGGGAAATTACCCGCTATGGTCATAGACCAAATCATCTCTCTCTCTCTCTCGCACACACACACACACACACACATACACACACATATATATGGAAAAAACCGATTAGGTCAAAGACCAAGTCATCTCAAATCCACAATATCCTGATTGGATCCTTTTCTAAAATAATTTGATAACACCTCTTTAACTAATCACAATCAATTATCATGTAACCACAAGGCTTCCTAAACTGACTTCACAAATCATACCATACCCATAACTCAAAACTAATATCATGCAGTTCCTCATGGACTCCAAGATTATTCATCTCTAGATAACTTAACATATATATTTATATACTTATCATGATCATCATGCCAAAACATAATTTAAAACATCCAATCATACATGTAATATAATAAAGGCTTAAACTTAGTCATGCTCGTCATGCCAAATCATAATTTAAAACATCCCAATCATACATGCCATATCATGAAGGCTTAAAATTAATCATGCTCGTCATGCCAAAACATAATTTAAACATCCCAATCAGACATGCAATATCACGAAGGCTTAAACTTAATCCTGCTCATATACAAATCTCACAAGTACTTGCCTCGATAAAGTTTACTCAACGGATCTAAGTAAAAACGATAACGTCAGTCAATCCCGTCAAATAACCTAAACAAGTAAAAAAACCGAATCAAATTTCTATATTCTATAAAATCACAACACCGTCTAATAGGTGTAAGAGTGACTTACATAATTCTCAACTCGAGTTTGGGTTGCACTTCACTTAGGGTTTTCCGAAAACACGTTATCCAACCGAATAAGTACCTAGAATATCCAACTAGGCATAATAAGTTCATATTCTAACTTATAACTTAACGTGCAATTAACCATTCCCAAGTTTGGAGAATACACACGTAGCGTCATAGTAATGAAAGTCGATCGACTTTTGTCGAACTTCGACTTGAGCTATATCCCTTCCCGAAGGCGTTTCCGAATCTACACCATATAACTAAACAAGTTTAGCTTAATTAAACAAAACTTGTGTCATAATTCGTAATAAATAATAATATAGGTTGAAATTCGTAATTGAAATAAGGGTTAAAATCATAGATAATATTTTATGGGGCCAAAAACGCAAATTTGAAACTTCGGGCTATTTCTGTAATTATAAAACTCGGCCAAAATCTGTAAATACTTATATGGGGACATATTTGCAAAATCGGAAACCTTGGGCCATTTTCATAAATAAAACTTTGGATCTCAAACGCGGACCGCATGCTGCTCACTGTTGTGCACTTGTGCGGGTTCATGAGTAAATTGAGGATAGACATTTAGTTTTCTTTTTAATCAATTTTGTAACACCCCAAATCCATAGGACTCGAGGTGCTACTGGGCTAGGATCTCACAATGGATCCTGACCCTAGCCTGACAACAAGTTTATTGAATCTTACAACAAGGCACAGATAGATTAAAACAAAACATAAAACTGATATATATATATATATATATACATCAAAAGGTAATACAAAATAATTGCTGAGTACAAAATCAGAATATAAATCCGTACAACATAAATATCTCATATCCCACGATATCGCCCCAGTGTACGGAGCCCTCAACAGATCACCCCTCTGGATCACTCAGCAGTTCTCCTAACCTGCAAAGGATCTACAACACGGTATAAAAACGTTAGCTAACCATACACATATATAAGAAGATGCTAGAGCACAAACACACATCAGGAATTATAACACATCAACATGCTTTCACACATTTACCCGGTTTATTATCTTTATAACGTCAATCACTCAAATAGTATATAGGTCTGCATATGAAAATATGTGACACGAGGAATGTATATAATCCTCGCCTCTGCGTGCAATAGCTAGCTGGAGTGGTATCAGTGCACCTTCCCGTATACCATAAGGAGTGGTCAATGCCCTTCCCGTATACCAGATCTAACTAGCTTACAGAGAACTTCCCAGACTCCACTACGGGATGAAAGGTAAGTTATCACAGCCACTACAATGGGCGGTCAATATAACATAGGTCGGTAATGAACCATATCGCATGCTATAAAGCATATAACAAACACCACTCATGCATACATCCAATATAAGGATGGTAGCTAAGTAAGTTGTTCGCTATTTTCACGCCCCTATAAAATTTTATCAATAATGATAAAAGCTCACAGGTTAGTAAAAACCATGGTATGTTTTAAATTTGTAAAACAAGAAATAAACACCCAAATTGTAGCGAACCCACAGTGTATGGGTCAATTACAGTTAAGATAAGTATTCCAAGTTCGAACTCATGGACTAAATGTTTGGAATGCAAATGTGATCACATATAGCGTAAATCAAAATAAAAGAACGAGGTTGGAAAAGAAGGGATGAAAGATCAAAGGATTTTTGAAAGGTTTCTGTAGAGTTCGCAATCAAATAGCAGATTTGATTGAAAACTAAGTAAAATAGACAAACGAAAGATTTATCAAATAAGAGAAAACGGATTCCAAGGATTCAAGGTCATTGTTTATACGCACGGACTCAGGACATCTCTCAAGGGATCTAAGGTTAACCAGCTTCAGGGAAGAACGTTTCTAATCTGACAGTCTATTACCGGGTAAGTCTCAAGACTATCTAGTTCCAAACCAACCACCTACCACCGGGTAAGTCTCAAGGTAGAGAGGTAGGAAATTCTAAACAAACCAGATTCCAAACTAAGGGAATGATAAACCATTACCGGGTAAGTCTCAGGTATTACCCTACTTAGGACGGAATCTAGGCACACTCAACCCAATAGAGGTTTTCACATCTATTACCTATGGTCGAACAGTCAAGTATCTAACCGGAACATTACCGGGTAAGTCTCAATTCCGGCCTAGGTTACTAGCTAGATGAATTCTAACTAGGTTCAAGAACAAGCCAACCATTAGGATTTCAAAGCTATTCAAACCAAGCATAAAGCACTATTCCATCATAGTCCGGGTATAAACAAATCCCAATTCACCTTGGAACCACAACGGTTCTAGCCAACAATCGACATTTCAAAAGCAATCATCAATCCAATCAATTCAATGGAAGAAGCAATCATCAATCCAAACAATTCAATGGAAGAAGCAATTATCAATTCAATCAATTCAAGAGAGAATGCATAAACAAGAACTAAAAGAGTGATTAAGGAAGATACTCAACTTTATTAATAGGAAATTAGCAAAACGTCAAATTCCCAATATTCGCGAAGTTCCTCCAAGCTCAATCAAGTTCAACAATGGCCAACAATTGTGTAGGGCAAAGGGAGAAGAAGAAGGGGAAAAAACTCTCTCTAAAGGAGCTCAAAGTTAGAATGAAACGGGAACCCTCGGAAATCATTTAGAGCTTTCCTTTTATATCCCGCAACGGGCTGCCCTAAAACAGATCCGAAAATTAACGAAATAAATCGGCGAACAGGAATCTCGGTCGGAAATCTCGGTCGGAAATCTCGGCCGAGATCGGGACCGAGATGGGGACTGAGATGCATCGACAAAAACTTCTGATATGGAGTCTTGGTCGAGCTGGATCGAATCTTGGCCGAGATGGCTCGGATCTCGGCCGAGATTCGAGCCATCTCGGCCGAGATCATGTGGATCTCGACCGAGATTGCTCCAATCTCATGCGTTTCGTCTTGGCTCGTCTTTTCCTCCTTTCCCGTGCCTGCGTGATCGCGCCTAAGTGTCCATCCCGAGGCCTGATCCTCAAATGCATCGTTTTAGCTCCGAAACACGCCAAAATACCTACAAAGACACCAAAAGTGTGTGTAGACATCTATACTCGCAAAGTTGCATTAAACAAGTATAAAGAACACAACTTAAGGCTAAAACATGCATGCGGGAAAAAGGAAAACTAACTATATGCTCTACTAAACTAGGTCGATAATTCATGTTATCAAAATACCCCATACTTATCTTTGCTTGTCCCCAAGCAAATAATAAATTCAAGGCAAGATAGCATGAATCATCTATGCTAACAAAAACAAAAACTCTCTTTGGTAGTGCTTCTATTCACGATCACTTTCAGAGTGTAGTCACAAGGCTAAAAACATATTTCGATTAAGGTCAAGTAAGATAGGCAAGATATAGGATAATCACACCTTGCAAGGAATCCAAAATCATCATTTAAACTACCAATGTCTAAAATTCATGAAAAGTCAAAGTTTAGGCCATGAAGTCAATTACATGTATGCAAAGATCAATAGGACTTAACAAATAAAGGCCAAGAAACGTGATAAAGGCAGGATGTGTATAGGTCATGTGGTGGAAATCCGGGAAAGAGGACAACACAACATTTTTCTTTTCTTTCTTCTTTCTCGACATACATGAAGTCAACACCTTGGCACTAGGACTTAACAACATTTTTCTTGTAAGAGCCTTGATCTTTTGGAGCCACTTTGGCCTTAGCTGCCCTCGTGGGTTTGTAGAGCCACCCCTGCGGCTGAGCCATGATCTGCCCCTGCGGCCAGGAAACCCGCCCCTGCGGTTTCCGGCGGCTACAGCCGGCTTTGTTGACCCTTGACTTGTGCTTTACTCTTTTCCCTTCTTATTCTTTCCTTGGCTCGTTATCAAGGGTTCCTATTCCTCTTCTTCAGCTTTCCTACGTCCTTCTTGCTTCTCCCTTCTCCCTCCTTGGTGTTGTGTTGTTTTCTCTTGGAGTTTGGAAGAGTTTTGATGTGAGTTTGATGATGTTGATGATGGATGTTGTTGTTGCTGAGCTTGGAAGCCAGCTGTTGTGTGTGTTGATCTTCCTGGCAGCCTAGGACCACAAGTGTGGTAAGTGATCTTGCTTCTCTTCTCTTCTTTCTTCCTTGTTTCCACCTTCCTTAGCTTACGATTAGATGATTGGATATAGATTGATGTTGGTTTATGTATGTATATGTATATGTGTAACTTTGGATGAGAGAAGACGTGAATTGATCACGTGAAGAGTGAAAGAAGAACCGCGGGATCATCTTCTGCACTGTCGCCGCCCCCGCGGTCCAGCAAAGCGCCCCTGCGGGTACCTTGTCGCCGCACCCGCGGCCAGAAGCCACCGCCCCGCGGCCATTGTTCCAGCGCCTGCGCCGTGCCTGCGTTGCCTGCGGCCGCTGTCACCGCGCCTGCGGCTGAGTCTTGCCGCGCCTGCGGATTGCTTGCTCCGCCCCTGCGTCTCTTTGTCACGCAGGTGCGTCTTGTTCCGGATCTATCTTGAGTTAGGTAGATCCTTTCCTTTCCTAGTATGAGCGGTTTAGTGGCATGCTAGGTATGTGTTTGAGGTTGGAGTGATGTTGAGTACGTTTCGGTTATGCTGATTATGGCTTTGAGGTTTATGAGTTAGAATTCGATCCTTATGGATCCCTTGGGTCTAGGTGTGACCCCTATGATGGTTATGAGTTTGATATATGTTGTGACGCCTTGTTTAGGCAGTGTTGATCTCCAGAGTTGGAGGTGTTTGGATTTGAGACTTCGAGGTTGAGATAAGTCCATGGGACTTACTTAGCTGCCATCCTTATATTGGATGTATGTGTAACACCCCAAATCCGTAGGACTCGAGGTGCTACTGGGCTAGGATCTCACAATGGATCCTGACCCTAGCCTGACAACAATTTCACTAATCTTACAACAAGGCACAAATAGAATAAAACAAAACATGAAACTGATATATAAATATCAAAAGGTTTAGACAAGTACTGCTGAGTACAACAAAACATAACATAAACATGATCAAAATATCCCATCCCACGAGGACGACCAGTGTATGGAGCCCTCAGCAGATCACCCCTCTAGATCACTCTGCAGCTCTCCTAACCTGCAAAGGATCTACAACACGGTATAAAACCGTTAGCTAACCATACACATATATAAGAAGATGCATCAACACAATCACACATCAACGAATAATAAACACATCATCATGCTATCACACATTTACCCAGTTTATTATCTTTATAACGTCTAGTCACTCAAGCGTATATATACATATATATCAATATGAACGTATGTGACACGAGGAATATAACCCTCGCCTCTGGGTGCTCATGGCAGCTGGAATGGTCCCTGGTCACAACCACCCGTGTACCCAAAGGGAATGGGGAGTGGCCAACCGTTTACCAAGTCTGACCCAACCACAGAGAACCGCCCAGACTCCAAAGGGATGAAAGGGACAACTGTCATGGCCGTACAATGGGCAAACACTATACCATAGGTCGGTGACCATCATAACGCATGCTATAAAGCATATAACAAACACCACTCATGCACACATCCAATATAAGGATGACAGCTAAGTAAGTCCTATGGACTTACCTCAACCTCGAAGTCTTTAATTCAACAGCTCCAACTCCGGAGATCAACACTGCCTAAACAAGGCATCACAACATATATCAAACTCATATCCATCACAGGGGTCACACCTAGACCCAAGGGATCCATAAGAATTGTATCCTAACTCATAAACCTCAAAGCCATAACCGGCATACAAATATATCACATCCTCATCATTTTATCCTCATACACAGGCCTAGCATGCTACTAACCCGCTCATACTAGGAAATGAAAGGATCTACCTAACTCTAGGTAGATCCGGGACAAGACACACCTGCGTGACACAAGAGACGCAGGGGCGGAGCAGGCAACCCGCAGGCGCGACGGAACTCAGCCGCGGGCGCGGTGACAAAGGACGCAGGCAATGCAGGCAAGGCGCGGGCGCTACGGAACGGCTTCCGCAGGAGCGGCGACTTCCAGGCGCGAGGGCGTCGACGATGCAGAGACAAATCCCGCGATTCCTCTTCAGCTCTTCTCGTGATCCACTCACGTCTTCTCTTCACCGAAACCAAGCATATACATATACATACACATACCAACATCAACACCCTTAAACATGCATCTAATCCTAAGCTAGGAAGATGGAATCAAGGAAAGAAAGTAGAAGAAGAAAGAGCACTTACCACTCTTGTGGTCCTAGGCTGCAGGGAGAGATCACACACCTCAGTAGCTGGCCTCCAAGCTCAGCATACACACATCCATCATCAACCTCAACATCAAGCCACACAACTCTACCAAACTCAAGGAGAAACAACACAAGATCAAGAAGGATGAAGGAGAAGCAAACTGGACGTGAAAGGTTGGATTGGAAAGTGAAGAAGGAAACCCTTGCTCAGCAAGGAAAAGAAAGAAGTAAGACAAAAGGGTAAAGCACGGGTCAAAGGAGTCAACAAAACCGGCTGCATCCGTCGGAAACCGCAGGGGCGGTTCCCTGAGCCGCAGGGGCGGAACAACAGGAGAGCCGCAGGGGCGGCCTGAGTGGTGTATGTGTTATATGCTTGATAGCATGTGTTGTGGTTATTACCTACCTACGGTTTAGTACGCGCCCTCTGTAGGGCCGTGACAACCTAGCCCCGTCATCCCACTGGGAGACTGGGAGGTTCTCTGCGGAGTGTCCAGATCTGGTACACGGAACGGGCGCTGTCTCCACTCCCTCAGGGTACACGGAGGAGTAGTCCCGGTTGACCACTCCAGCTGGCGGTAGCACCGAGAGGCGACGGTTATATTCCTCGTGTCACATATATTCATATTCAGATATATTTATACGATTGAGTGATTGGACTTATTAAAGATAATGAACCGGGTAAATGTGTGAAAGCATGATGATGTGTTATTATTATTCTTTATGGTGTGATTGTGCATATGCTTATCATCTATATATATGTGTATGGTTAGCTAACGGTTTTATACCGTGTTGTAGATCCTTTGCAGGTTAGGAGAGCTGCAGAGTGATCCAGAGCGGTGATCCGCTGAGGGCTCCGTACACTGGGATTATTATCGTGGGATATGGATATTTGATGTACGGATATATGTTTCTTCTGTACTCAGCGGTACTTATGTACTACCTTTTGAGATTTATATATTAG